>JAHKOV010000125.1:0-27183 GCA_019055205.1 Fusarium cerealis | reverse complement strand
GTAATAAGAGTTATATATATATAAAGTAAATAGAGAATTAAAGTAAATTTAAAAGTTAATAAGATTTTATTAAAATAATATAAAAAGTTAAATTTAAAATAGCTTAAATTTAAAGAATTTATTAATATTTAAATTATATATATAACTTTTAATTACTTACCTTAAGGAATCTTATTAGTATTAATAATATATTTAACTGTATTTCTTACTATTATAAGATATTTTAAAAGTAATATATTTTATAGTTTTACTTTTTACTTTATTAGCTATTTTAATTACTAAATAATAAACTGTAATATTAAAAGTAAATTAATATTAATATAATTAGTTTTTATAATAATAATAAATTCTAATTAATAAATAATTAGCTTATAAGACTTATATTATAAAGTAAATAAAATAAAATAAACTTAAGCTTAATAGTAGTATTAATATAAAGATTTAATAAGTATTATTTTTTAACTTATTAATACTATAATTAAAAACTTATTAAATTATAAAGCTAAATATATTATTAGTTAATAAGTAATAAGTAATTTTAAAGATTTAATAGTAAGTTAAATAGAAATAAGAAAGGCTTTAAATTTATATTATTTTTAATTTATTAAATATATTAATTATAAGTTAATATTAATAAATAAATTACTATTATTAAATAGTTTATATATAAAGGGTAAAGTTAAAAATGCCTTAAAACTTAATAAGATATAGTAATATATATATTTTAAAAGCTAACTTAATTAAAAGTAGCTACTTTTAAAATAATTTATAAGAGAGCTAATTTTAAATTAAGAGAAAAATAGCTTTAAGAGCATTTAAGATATTTAATTTATAAATACTATTTAATCTTTGTATTTCTACTATCTCTATAATAAGGGAGATTCTCTTTTAATTTATATTTTAACTTTTAACTTATTATTAATTTTATTAGCTTAGACTTTCTTTAGCGCTATTAATACTAAAGGTAATATTACTTCTATAGTTTTAATAAATAATTAATATTTATAAAAATACTTTATTTTCCCTCTTACTATAAGTTATTTTATATAAATCTTTACTTAAAGTTAAAATAAGTTAATATTAATAATAATATATTTATTATCTATTACTTTTCTTATAATAGGTTTTAAAAAATAGTAAGACTTCTTAAAATTCTATTTAAATAATCTATTATAAACACTTATTATAATATATTAAAGCTTAATATATATAGACCTATTTAATTAAATATATTAAGCTAATTTACTAATAGCACTATAACAGTTATTACTATTATAATAATTAATAGGGGGATATTCTTATAATCTATTAGGAGCCTCCTATAGCTGTAGTATAGTTACTATATATTAAAGATAAATAAAAGGGCAAGAGGAGGCTATTCTACTAATGTACTATATAAAGCTTATTTACTAATAGCTGAATGAATTATAACTTAACCAGTTGGGGAGTTATTGCTAACAGTAGTAGGTAGGGTCCGTAGAATAAAAGACCTATAAATTGGTCGAGCTGGAGTAAAATAGACACTTCCTAGGTATAGTCCCAATTATCTAAATAACCTCACTACAATTAGTAATTAGCTATAGTCCTAAAAGGACTATCTCTATAGAATACATCTTAAGATAATATTTGAGGCAAAACTAGAAATACTATTCCTAATTTAGCTAGATACACTTTACTTTAGCGAAGCCTTTTTAGTCTCAATTAAACGTATAAATCTAATTAAAGCTTGGGACCCGAGACAGTAGCTTGAGCGATCTGAGTAAGACCTGTTGTAGGGATGAGATGTTATCCTCACATAAGGGTTAACCCCCGCAGATAATGTAAGTCGCCTTAGTGGTGGGCTCAAGCGAACGTACGTAGCCTTGCTACACTGGGCACTGTCTTACACAAGAACCTTTCCTTTATATAGTAGCATTAGGCTCTCCGATCAATATCGCCGAATGAGGATATCTGGCTCACACATTCCGCCTTCAAAAGCGGGGATGTTAGGCGTTTAAGGATACGAGCTGCATATGTTACACAATACACAGGTGACATATTATTGTCAAGTAAGAGACCTTTTGTATGATTATGGTTGTTCAGCTCATTCAGCCACAATCTGATATCTTCGGCATATTAATACGTTGAGCCGCCGTTTCATTTCTTAGCTCTTCATCCCTTAAAATCTGAAATGGCCACCCCTCACTCCGAAACGATACAATACTTCGGCCTCCGATGTCCGGAGCCAGCTACGTTGTATATATGCGAAGGAAGCGATAACGAATTCATGGGATGTTGTACATCAGACCCCTGCAGTGATGGCGGCGGTATCTGTCCGGACGGCAACTTACGGACAACCAGCTTCAACCTCGACCGATACGACGACCTGAAGGAACAGAGCTGCGATGATAGCCGAAAAGTAGACGTCTGGTGGAAGTGTCCCAGATCTGAGCCACCGTTCATGAAATGTTGCGATACGAATCCTTGTAGCTCGGGTTGTTCGAGGGACAAACTCTTGCCGGCTGTGCTGTCAAAGAACGAAACCAACCGACGTTCATTCTTGGAGCCCGAGGCTGCGGTATCAAGCTCAGCGGCGAGTGATCAAGATGATGGTGGTTTGGGCTCTGGAGCTATAGCAGGCAGTGCTGTTGGATCTACTTCTTTTGTCATCATCCTGATATCCTTCTTGGTTTGTCTTTACTGGCGATGGCGACGAAAGCAGAAGCAAATCGCTGGCATGGCTCAATCTCCCGAGTCTCACAGAGTCTCCGACACAGTTCAGTCGACGCCCATGGGCTATGATGCCCGTAAGTCATTTCAACATTCTGTCACCACAGAGGTTTCTCACAAATGCACTAGAATACTTTCAGTCAACAAGCACTGTCGTCCCCTACTATCCCAACGGGGTGTCATCAGAGTACCACAATAAACCCTCTCCACCACTGCCGCCGTCTCCTCGAAGCCACAACTATCACATGAACTTGATCGTTGATCAGAATTATGGCCCACCTCGACAAATTGTGACCTTACACGAGATGGATGGGACTGAACGAGATCCCCGCGAGCTTAGCACGGAGCCTATTGAGGAGGATGATCGGGACATGGTTCGAACGCCTGTACAAGACAACGCGGTATCTGACCCGGAGGGTAGAATTAATCCGGTATGAAGCACTTCACAGGTTGAAATTGGTATAAGTCGGATATTATCGCTTTTGTGATTTTCCTTCCCAACGTAAACAGCCAAGGTACAAATATTATAGTGATGCTTGCTCCCCGTCATCCGTTTCGTGAATGGGGTTCTGCTCCTCGTCATGGTGCTTCGTAAATTCCTGTTGGACTTCTTGCATATTCAGTCGGGTGAAGCCTGTTGTCCCCAGGTAGCTCAGCCTTCGTTTCCACAACCTGTTCTTGATATTGTACCGCAGCCGTGTCGACCGGTTCAGACTTTCTTCTCGCTATTCTTCTCCATAAGACCCAGCCAATAGCACTGAAGATGAGGAAACCACCAACTACACCACCAACCGCAGCGCTTGCCACCTCCCCTTTAGACATTCCAGATGTTGATTCGCTTTCCTGCTGTTTGGTCGGCAACACTGTTTCTTCTGTCCTAGTGACGGTCGTAGTCGACTTGGTTTCGGTCTCGATGGGACGACTCTGGGAGATAGTAACGGTGTTTGGGGGGGCGGTAACGGTTCTCGTTTCTGCTTTGCTGGGAGCAGTAACATTGAAGTAGAGTGAATCAGCAAATGACGTTGTTAAGTCAGGGTCAGATACTACGAAGTAGTATAAACTATCTTCATCGTCCTTCATCCCATCTCGCGCGTGGTACTCTGCTTCCCAGCTTGTCCTAGATCCTAGAGACGCATCAGCAATCAGGGTTCGGATTCACTTAGCAGATTCCACTGACTATCTAAGGTCCAATATAGATACTTTGAATCGAAGACTTGGCAGAGCAAAAGACGATAATCTTTAATCTTCAAGTCCGTCTCCCAATCCACTGGTATTTTTTCGCCAACGGTATAGCGTCTGTTCCTTTCGGGGTCGCCACGATTGCGCTTGTCGTCTTTCCAGTCTGGTGGACTAATAAATCTAGTGTCGCATGAGCCGAAGCTTCCCCATAATGAGGCCGTCAAGAAGAATGCCGTGATATGCATAATGGATGAAGATGCTGACGATCGATCGGGAGGACTTCGGAAGATGGAGAAAAACGTCCGTATTTATTTGGCCATGATACGAACAATAGCCGTTAAATTTGATATCTAGATCCTGGCCCTCATTGACTTGGCTTGCGTCTTTGATTAAGTCGGGAGCTTAATCCCTGTTGAACATGCAGGCAAGTCTTCAAAAACAGATTAGTTAGTCTGGGAGTTGCATGATGTGATAACTTCAGAACGTGCAAGAATTTACTTATAGACGTTGCACACAAGTATAATGGACATTTCTTAGTAGGAGTCACTATACGATATCAATATTTCAGTTCTTTGATACTTCTTCGCTTCGTTTATCTTGCATTGTCCGCTTCTCTACTCCGTACTACAGTATGCTCCCAATCCACCTAGCTGCATATATAAGTGGGACAGAGCTACCAACAGCACAACAACCAACAGACCGTCACATTAAGCACGGATAATTGACCAGGGAGTGAAACATTTGCCATGGGCACGCTACTGATTTTGGAAGGAGTGGAAAGGGAGCTGAAAAAAAGGAAGTAAAAGGGGGCGGAAGGTCCGAGTGACTGGCTCCAGTAGCGTCTTATCTCCTTCAAAACTTGGGAACTTAGTATAATCCCATAATTCGACATGACTGTACTGGTAAAGCCTAGTGGGCTACTGAAGGTTTGAATGGCCCAGGAAATCTTCTACGTCTTCCCATAAAGCCTCCGGCTGCTCTAGTGCTGCAAAGTGGCCGCCCTGAAGTCCAGATTAGCTAGTTAAGAACTTATAGGCATAAAAGATGGGATAAGAATCTCAAGGACAACTTACTCGTTCGTGAGCTTTGAACCATTGAACTACTACTCCCAGTTGATCTAGCCAACCCTTTGGCGGGTTGCAATTCTCCCGCCGGAACCACGAATATCCAACAGGGCACTTGGCGCCATCGAGCTGTGATCCAAGGCCCGAGTCGCCAGAATACATAGACCGGTAGTGCCAGAGCGATGTAGGAAAGCACCGCGAAAACCAGTAGAAAGAGACAATCGTAAGGATAAGTTCCAAGGAGGGCCTAGTTGTAGGGTCTGACCATTCCAGGAATTTCTCTCCAATCCTAAATTGATTCAGCAAGTTTTCGCATTTTAGCATACGATGAGGGGGCCTACCAGGAAATCAATGCAACCGGGCTACTCCCAATGGCTAGGCCAAGAGTTGCAGGTCATTTGTCCTGAATTGCCGCGTACGAGAGACCCCAGGGTCGGACCTTTTTCTCACGATCGAGACTGTCAATCTCGGCCTGAGTATATTTGCCCGCCTTCATATCATCCTGGATATTGGTCCCTTCGAGTGGCTGGATCGTAAGCATATTAACGTGCAGAAGACGACAAGTCTCGGGATCAAGCGCAGCAACCCGTGGACCAAGAAACCCGCCGATATTACCACCTTGAACAGTGTATCCCCCATGATCAGATGTGAAACCCAAGACATGCATGAATTTCACCAAAATCCGAGCATTGTCCAGCATACAGAAAGATTTGCGCAGTGGTAGCCTGGAGGAGAAACCAAAGCCGACCAAGTCTGGAACGATGATATGGTATGGTAAGGACTCGGGTGTGTATTTCCGCTGAATAGAATTCAGCATTGGTAAGAACCCGACTCTAGAGCCAGGCCAGTCATGGAGAAATAAAACGGGATGGGCATCTTTGCACTTAGAAAAAAGACAATTGAAGTGAATGGTATACATATCACTCTCGAAATCTTTCACATCCATAGTGTAATGTGGCAAAGAATTAAACAGATTCTCCTATTTCTTCCTAGCCAATAAGTTAAAGAGATGGTTTAGATGTGATATTTCAACTCTTTACCAATCGTAGTCGTGGCTATTCCTTAACAGCCCTGATAAGCCACTCTATTAATTCCGAAGTGACCATCCTCCCGTAAATTATCGCAGTTCTTGTCAACGATAGGCATATTAGCGAGAAGCAAATGGAGCCTTTCGATCTCGCTTGCAGATATGGTCATAGAATGGAGTTTGACATTGGTTGATATATCCACCGTGTAAGGCAACATAGGGAAGTCTTCCTCCGACATGATGGATCTCAGTTTTAGAGCTGGTCAATTCGAAAGTCTCTAATAATTGACATAAAGAAGGATCTCAATCAAGCGAATCAATCAAATTTAAGTATTGGAAGTGGTAACAAATACAATACAATCATTGGGCAGTGCGTAGTCTAGAACTTTCAAGACTGGGCATTATAGAAAAGGACAAGTGGCAGAGATTAATCTCCGCATTCGTGCTAAACACATTGCGGACTTTGCAAAGAGTCAGGCGCTAGACAGGGGAGGAAGCCAGGCTTCGGTAGAGCAAGACATGCAGGGACAGAATATCAGGTTGAAGACATATAAGATGCTTCTCTTGACTAGTTCCACAAGGTTGTACGATGAATCTAGTCAGATTATCACAGCAAGCACCTTATTGGGATGCAGAATGAAGGCACCCTCCGCAAAACAGAAAGAAAGCAAGCATATGTGCACCAATAGCGAAGCCGCCCTGTATATCATCCATCACAAGCGTGTAGACCAACGACACAACAAGAGACACCACGAAACCCACGCATCCGCAAAGGAACACAGCGAGAGGATCAAGTCCCTCGAAAAATCGGATGCCCCAGCCAACTGAGCTTCCTTTCTTAGGACAAGCACATAGTCTGTTTCTCAGCTTCTTTGGGATCCTATTGAACAACACAGGAAGTACCTCAGCATGATCTGGGTTCTCGAAAAGATGCGATAGTAGGTTGGGACCGATTGGTGGATCAGTATCGCATTGTTCAAAGTCGTAGTCTATTCGTGCTTGAATTTCAGGAAGTGACGGACATTGTTGAACATTGACGATTTCACTGAGGAATATCTCAAACTGGAGCCAATTTGTTAGCACTGCGAGAACAAAGGGTCGTTCAATAAAGTGTGATCCATGCCTTGACAAAGTCTATTGATGATACGCGCCGGAACCACCGCCATTTGAGAGCCCGCCGAGAGTCCGAATAAGTGTGCCGCAATGCTCTGAAGAAATCTCGGTCTGAGTGAACCTTGCAAACATCGGGCTGATGTGCTTTCGAAACAAGTTTCGCGAATGGCGCGCAAATCATGAGAAACCTATGCTTTGGATCCAAAGCTGATGTCTGGGTGCTAGATGACAACTGACAGGGTTCGGCCAAGTTCTGAGCTTTGGCGGCCTGGTTGAAGGTAGGTAGCTTCGTTGACTTCCCCTTGAAAAAAGAAAGAGAAAAGGTGGTTTTGATAACTGAACCGAGAGTTGCCATACTCCCCTTGACTGTCGTAGACCCTGTGTTTTCCACGAGCTCGAGCGTCATTTTCTCATAATCATTCAACAGCATTTGTAGCTCGTCGACTGCACCTTCTCGCCTCTCCAGGTAATCATCGTGTCCTTTTTGTCCACACCGCTATGAATGGCCGTTAGAGATGATGGTACTACAATTCCAGGCGGTGACAATTGCACATGACCAGGATAGACGAGTTTGATGTTCCAACTTGGGGGTTCCCCAGTACCACAGAGCTAGACGATTGAAGGACTGCCTGATACACCCTGTGGTAGCGGATGTTCTGCCAGGGTCTCTTGCAACGAACAGCTTCAGCGACGAGACGAAACTTTCAAACGGTGCACCTTCGAAGATAAACTGCTGAACGTGCTCATAGATGATTTCCTTGTCATCTGTGTCGAAATCGTCTTTCTCGTCAGTTTCTTGGATTGCGATATCCAGAGGTGCTTGTTTTTTCACGAAACGTTCCACATCATCCAGGCCCCTCAGCTCGTTGACGTGACATTCAATGATACGCTCGGCAACAGATAGTCGCGATGCACCAACGAATCGTGCAGCATCTTTGTACAGCCGACTACTTGCTCTCGTCTTGAGGTCACGAGATAAACGGTATAGATACCTGACAATAACCCTGACTGCCACAGGTTTGACGCGGCAGATTCTCACGATCTGGGGCCAAAGGTGTCTGAGACTGAATTCATTCAGGAGCTCGTGGAGCAGTCTATCGGCAGCTTCCTGTTTTGCGTCATCTGGGAAGGTCAAGTTCGTTGAAGAGGCTGAAATTTCGCTAAAGATCGACGCGGTATCGTCGTCGACCAATACATTGTCTTCAACGGTCGCAGTGTTCTCATCCCCTGCATAGGAAGAACTGTGCAACGAGCAGGCGTAACCAGTCAGGATCGTGCGTTTTTGAACTGCGTGACCTGGTCGATTATATGCCGCGCACTTATCAATAGCATGGATGTAATAGACACAGCGACATTTCGAATATCGCTCTTCAAGTTGGTAGCACATGTTGACAGTTGTCAGATTGAGGGGAATGACGTTCCTGGATGCATGGTATATCCAGCCTATGCATCTCTGTCATTGGTTCTATTTTACTGCTTCCTGTGGGTGGACAAATCCGGAAGTTCCGCTCCGCTGTATCACAACCTGATTTGTTGAGAGAAGACCATTATCTAAATAGCATGGTAAGCTCCCGCTGCGGATACTCTTTTGAAACTACCAGCTATTTAATTCCTACAGTGAATAACAAGAATTTAAGATTGCAATAAGAGTGCGCTTACATACTAAAATTGGTATCCACAGGGCCGGCTTAATCTCATAAGTTCGATACAGGCTGTACATTTTATGAGTCTTTTATCACTCCGAGCTGGTCACTTTTCTCAACCAATTATTATCATACTTGGTGGAATTGTTTTTCTACTATATTATATCTTTCAGTGCCGACGCCCCTGTCTAAGCACTTCACCAAACGCTGTTTGTGCTGAAGAGAGGTGTGCAGTAGTAGAGGTACTACATTGCTGTCTTATCACCTCATACAGCGATAAGTGATTCTAGACCCGATAAGCTAAGCTATTCCTACAGGGTAGTCAAGTGCAAATTACACCAAATATACTGGTACCTGATTGTCTGTTGACTTAATTCCTTTTCAAAAACAGCCCGCCTTAGCTAATTACGGATCTAGTTCCGTCAGGTATCACTAGTACTCAATATCTAAAACAGAAACAGAAGGTAAAGAGCATTAGAGGGTCTTTTTCCTAAGCCTACATTATCTGATAATAACGTTCACCTAACGGTGGTGCTAGAACAGACTCAAATAAAACAGCACATTGCCACAACTCATGCATGAAGCGTAGCGCCCGGGTGAGACCCTACCGAGTTCAGAATTTCATTGCCCTATCCGTCGAATCTCATGCACAAAGTTGATATGATAACATGTGGTCAGTGAAGCTGGAACTTTCGCATCGGTCATATGTTTCGCGCTTGGAATATCAACATAGCTTTACTGGTATGGACGCGTGTCTCTGAGCAATATTATAGCAAGTACGTCGGTAAACCAGGATCGTGCGAAAGAGACGTTGACTGGCTAGCTACGACAACACTTATGGGGCGAACAGAAAGATTGGCCCAACTTGAAGAAGGGAAGAAGAAGAGAATTGAGAAAGAAGAAATTCCCTCGTATTCGGTTCATGTCACTAGAATACGTATCGACCAGTGTCAGCGGCAGGGTCATTGGCCATAAGTGAGGTTTGATTACTGACACGTACCCAATGACCTCACAATGCAGCCAGTCCAGCCCTTGACCGAGATGATTGAAGCGATTTTGCCCCCAGCCTCACCAAGTGATTGGTGATGAAGCGATGACAATTATTGACTGGTGAATGTCAAGTACATACCGACGTCGGAGCAGCTTGTGATGACGTTGGTATCACTTCCACCGGCTTCTGTTATTCCTTCTCTGCAGGTTCCTTGCATGACCGTTAACATTACCTTCCGCCCGTACAATGAGAGGAGGAATTCAGAGCTAAGCGACGCGTAAAGAGGTGCTGCCATGATATCAAGGCCATGGACAATGCGGGATAAAGTGGCTTCAGCTTGCCTTGGCGTATCCATGCAAACACCAATCAGAATCAAATTTAGGAAGGGGTGAAATTGGTATGTTTGATGGTTATACCCACTGGCTAGTATTGTCTCGACCGCTTAAGAATGCCCAGGGGACGCATGGTCAGATGGCCGCAGGAGTGTTCGGCCTGGCGTCTACGTCAGCAGAGAACCCTCTTGGCCATGGCGAAGACCATCAGTCGTCTTGCGTGTCATACCAGAAAAAGCAAGACGTACTCAACACCACAGTGCAAGACAACCATTCTACTGGCGGCAAAGAACTCTCAGCCCATTTGGGTCCATCACGTGATATGAAGTCTGTTGCTGCAATATAAAATACAGGCTTACGGTCTTGAATGGAAGATGTGCCCGTTTCCCTTGATTCTAAACCCCCTTCTCAGCGACATCTATCTTGGGCGATGAAGGATGAAAATGCCCGCCGACAAATCAAAACTTTCCAAGCACACACAACGCCTGAAGACCCTCTTGAAGGGGAACAAACTTGTCACCGCATCAGACTCCGTACCAACATCAACAATTGCCAGTCAAAACAGTCAAGCCAGCTCTGCAGCGGCCGAAGAACTCAGAAAGGAGTTTGAAACCTCTATAGATGCTCTAGATATCGAAAGTATCCGAACCGGTTATCCCATACGCGTAATCTGATAACTGACTTATGTCAACGAAACAGCAGCTAGCAACTTTCAGGATTACAAAAGTAAGCATCGGCAACGGCTCAAGACAGCGATGGCGAAATATCCCAACTCAGAAGTGAACGAAGAAAACGCAAAATCATGGTCTTGGTAAGTTGAAGTCTGGTGTCTCAATCACTCATTACACGATTTAATTACTAAAGACAATGT
Organism: Fusarium cerealis; assembly: GCA_019055205.1. Classification (NCBI taxonomy): domain Eukaryota; kingdom Fungi; phylum Ascomycota; class Sordariomycetes; order Hypocreales; family Nectriaceae; genus Fusarium; species Fusarium cerealis. The sequence continues at coordinate 16,254 of JAHKOV010000125.1, read as the reverse complement.
AGCTCTCCAGAGATAGCAAGACTTGTCTGGACTGCCCTCTGCTGCTCGCGAGATGTAAATCACAAAGACGATTTTGAGCACACTGGAGGTCTCTTCTTTGAGCAGGCGATGCAACTCGTCTTTGAACAGACACTTGAGCCTTCGCTGTTGGGTACAAAGAAGCGGGTCATGATCTGGACTGCCAGAGTGAGCGGTACGCTCTTTGTTGCAGTGAGGGGTTCCAAAGACCCGTCCGACCATTTGTTGAATTTCGCATCCGACGTAAAACATGAACCTTGCGGTGTCGAGGTGTGTTTTCTTGACTTTCTCACCCCCACAATGTACTGATGCATCTCACAGGAACTGGACGGGTCTCATGGCGGGTATCTGTCCTGCATGAAGGAGCTCATTCCTAGCATTCGAAAGATCTTTGTTAACGATGTTCAGACTAATTCCAATATTCAACATGTTGTATTTACTGGATCGTCATCAGGTGGTGCCGTCGCGTCGCTTCTTTTCTTCTACTTTGCTGCTCAATGCAATGAGGTCTTCGGAAGTGCCAAGCGTTCAATCATCACTTTCGGAAGCCCTCCTGTCACATCGCAAAATCTCACTACCATTGCAGAGGGATTGCCTGGGGTCGAATCGGTCTTGGCATTCGTCAACGAAGGTGATGTTGTCTCACGCCTCTGCATGGACTATATCAAATCAGTATTGGATCTGTACAAAACACACGTGGAAGAGACACTAGAGAAAAGGCAGCAAGCAGCTTCTGTTCCAGGGGGCATTGAGCTAAAGGAGAACAATGTTGGCATGGCACAAGAATGGAAGCTCCCAGACCCAACATATTACCAGATTGGCCGAATTGTACTTCTGAGACCAAGCCTTGTGGGAAAACGGATAATGTCACCTGGGTGTTCAGAGCTTGAGTACTCGGACTTTGCCCGGCTGGTCTGGTACGATACTGTCGTACACAAGGGGTCAACGTATTCGGATCGTGTAGGCGCTCTGGTACGGAACATTGACCCAGAGATTTTGCCACCACCGAGACCCTTCCAGTACGAGACCTGCGTCCAGAGGCGTTGAGATTTGTTTTTTCAAAGTATGGATTGAATAAATTAAAAACAGTTGTCAGCCGACCAAGACTTAAGGCTACTACCGTATATGCAAGGAACAGACCTTGGTCAGCGGAGGTGGGGTGCAGGGTGGTCGGTTCAATTGTGAGAAGTAATAAAGAGCATTGTGCGCTATGACCTGTACAGCCCACAAGGGTGTAAGAGGGCAGTTTCTGCAATTTCTGCACTTATATTCCGCTGTACTGAGACCTTCTTATGGCAAGTTAATATACAGGAGGCGAATAGCTATACATTGCAGTCCTCTTACACCCCTGTGGGCTGCAATGGGGAAATCACCCCCCTAGCTTAGTCAGGCACTTTAGCGGGCACAACACAGCGCCTTCGGTCACTGTGCCTGTCCGTAGCTACTTAGCCTGATCAACAACTTCTCTGCACACATGCCGTCAGACTGTCTTTAGACCCCATATGAGCCGGGCGTAATCGTGTTAGATCTTCGATCAACAAGATGGTCATTCGACCGCACGGGAGAGGTATGATCAGGTTGAGAGGTTAAAAGAGGCTTCAGCCCCGACACAAACTCAGAACATCAGCAGGTGCTTTATTGTGTTTCTACCTATCCTTCAAATATCAAATTGCCTATCAATTTGTTTTTCAATGCAAATGAATGGCCGTGAAGATGGTATTCCCCAGCTTACCATTCAATGAGGCTGCCTCTTCGCCCTCCCAATTAGGGTCCGGCAATGACGCCAAACGGCGGCTCATTGGTGTAGCATCCGAAAAGCTCAAAGAGGAAATACTCAACATTTACTGGCACGGAGTTCGGGATGAGCTCACTCATATCTTCCTCAACCTCAACAGATGGCAGACAGAGCCATCTTATAATGAGACCCTACCTGACAAGACACTTAACGAATTTGAAATCGTGGGAGGCCACAAACCCTTTCTGACAAATGTCTGTAGTAACCCGCGCTCTTCGTATGGGTTTTATCTGCCAGAACGCGATAGACTTCGAGATACCTGGTCAGTTGAACCCAGGCAGAAGAGAGCTCTCATGCTTCTTCAGTCAGCTCAATTTCTGGACATCGACAGTCTGTTTGGATATAGACGACCTGCAGTTCCTTTTCTCTTCTGGAACTTACCCCTCTGGAAAAGAATGTCACCTCCGCAGCTTGAACTCGAAATTTCTGGTGTCCGACCGATTCTATCTGTCCGGAGATGTGACCATCATGGATGTCAACGACCTATTCGGGGCTCGTCCTATCACCTCCTACAAGACGAAACAAAGGTTCTATGCGAAACCTGTTTCAGAGATCCAACCAAGAGAACAGGCAAGTATCGGAAACATTACAAGACATGTTGCCTCGCTTCTGAACGGAAGAGAGTCGATAACCTCTGCTGTTGTGACGATAATCATCACAATTGGCCATTGGAGATTGGCGACAAAGGTCCTTGCCAGCTATTTGCACTGAACGAACTGATTGCGGAGAAGAAACATAAGGAAACATCTGAGACCATATTCGAATCCAAATCCAAGGAAGAAGCTGAGGTTCTATCCATGAGCGAATCGGATGATATCCATCAACCAAAACGAGCGGCGGGTAAAACGGAAAAGTTGCGAAATCTTAATTCAGATAGCGGACATCCTCCAGCCTTCGCTACCTCAGTGGGAAAGTCTCTTTCTATTGAACAAGTGCCGCTTTATCTACGCTATCTCAGGGCAAACTACCCTTTCGGCAATATTCACGTTGCTTTGCGATTCGGGCCCCTCATCTTTGAGAATGGCCTCTCCGACAACGAAGGTGCCGTTATCAGCAGTCGAGCCCTTCCGGAGTTACAGCAGTCGAGCGCTGTCGATGGAAATGTCCCTTGCCTCGAGTTGACTGAACGGAATTTGGACACGGACAACGGGATGCTGAAGGGGTCCTGGACACGCACGCTCTACGAACAGGGACGTCCTCGAAAGGACAAACGATACAAGGCAATGGCTAAGCAGGTTGTGGGAGGTGCATTCAGTGGGCTCTTCGATAGGGCCACAGAGTCCCATATTGCCCAGACATTGGTCGAAGAAGCCGATGGTTTCGCAATAGAGGAGATGAACCCTCGTGGACGGTTTTGCCGTATTGAAAAGTCTATGAACCTCCTGTTCGCCAAGGTTCAGGCTTATCTTTCCCCTCGAGTTGAAGAATATGTGGATCGGATCGTGCAGCGCCTCCTTGATCCATCTATTGCACTTCGATGGGACCGGAAGAAGAACAGTTGCCAGACCTTTTGCGACAAGTTGATTGATACCGAAACCTTTGGGCCTTTATTCGCGCCCCAGAGTGACTCGAACTCCTCACCGCTATACTTGATGAGCTTCATCTGCCGCTCAAATGACTACATTTCTCGTGGCCCGGGGAGCACACATGGGGTCCCTCATGGTCATGTGGAGAAATACTTGCTTAAATATCGATTCGGGTGTCATGACGATTCCGACATTATGGATACTCTCCAAGAGTATTGGCACGACTGGGGTAACTTTGAAGGGGTCTTGTAATATATCCGAGCATGTCTGGGCCTTTCCATTTGATTCGCATTCCTTGATTTCGCTTCATTTGTCTAGGTCGCGTAACTTTTATCCCCAGGGTGAGAGGCCTGCTTTGCAGGAAGAGGATGAAGGTGTCATGACAGACTCCGAATGGTTTAGGAACCGCCTTATCCTCCTCACAGGGCAATACTCGCTGCTGATGGGTGCTACAGCCATGTTCAAGAACGAGAAGATCAATCGCGACGTTCGCTGGCTTGAGAAAAACGACACAGATGACATTGATCGCATCAAACTGGGAGGAATCGTTCGAGCCCAGCCCTTCAATCCCCGCTTCGAGAAGGACGGTACTGGCCATAGGTACCACCAGTACTACGTTGCTGGTTGGACATCTCTTAAGCTATGTGACCGCAAAGATCAATACGAAAAGCTCCGGAACTGGAGGGCAGAGCAGAAAGGGGGACTAGACGAGTTGAAGCGCTTGACAGAAAAGAAGAAATGGCACAGTAGAGCTCGACGTAAAGGTAATGGAGAAGGTGGTGCTGCTCCTGATGGTGGTGGCGTTGGTGGTGAAGATAGCACTGGCGGGTATTCGCATTGCAACCTATTAGATATTCCAGAAAGGACCCAAGGGCATGATGGAGGTGGGAGTAGTAATGGAGATGGCGGTGGGGGTTGCAGTGGTGGAGATGGTGGCGGCTGAGCCTAGTATATCTCATACTCATGGACATCAAATTGTAATTGGATTTACAAATGCGAAGGTTTATTGTTCGTGGCAAAGTTAACTATCGTTCTACACATTTGCGCCCCATGGCATCTGTCGCCAGTAACATCCTTTCCATTCGTTTGAGCAGTGTGGGGTGGTCGGAAAGCTCCAACTACTACGCCCTGCCAGAGTGAAGGGACGTACCATTTGTTCAGCTTCTGACATGTGGCGGCCATGGCAGACGTAATGAGGCATAGCCCAACTTGTCGTTGATGCCCAAAATGAATAGCCACAATCATGACATATTTATGGGAATGAGGCTCTTATCAACCATGAGTTTGCGTGTGACTTGTTGATGTATGTATCAGTGTAATTACAAGCTGAGTCTGAGTTTTTACTTGCAAAAAAGGCTTTTGTTCTATAGCCTTTTCATCCGCAATTAAGCGAGGCTCTGTTCAAAATTATGATGCATGCTTTCAAGCCTCCATCATGTCAGATTGCTGCCTTATGTCCCGCGTCTTGACTAACTTGTAAGGTTCATTATTGTCACGCTCGATTTTATAAATTGGGCCACAATCATTAATAACAGAGAATCCGATTCCCAATAGCTACATGTCTATATTATTAACACATTCTTTTCAAATTATCGTTCCTACAAGACAATAACGCCGATAGATCAAGGTGTGGTCTGCAAATCTTTCTTGTTCCAAAGGCTTATGGCATGATTGTGACAGCCAGGCCTGAAAAGAATGGCCACAGTCGATGACTACTTTGCATCCAGGCAATGTGTATGGGATGATTTTGGGGCTTCCGGGAATCTTTCAATTGTGGTGTCTGAGATCCGACAATCAAGAGGCCCCGACTCCACACATCAAACACTTACACATACGATCCCCAATGAGTCGCTTCCAGGCTGGCTCTCGAGAACAGCAGACCATATCAAACAGGGTCCGGACACATGCCTCGCTCGTTTGGTCTGGTTTCCTTACGATCGAAGACAGGGTGAAGTAGATACTGGCCACGGCGTGTTGCCGGCAGTTACTCAATCATTCAATCACCAACTCGCTCAATCCAGACTCCGTGCCACTTTTGCTGGCGTTTCCTCTGTCACAGACACTCGAGACGGAAACAAAACATATTGGTTTTGCAACCATCCGCACCTGGCTGTGACCCGAATTCTCACATCATGAATGTTATTCTCATAGCCCAACCAAGCAAAATCGCCATGCTACAGGATCTTGTTACCTGTCGCTTTGTGCACGAGCTGGCAGCTTCTGATACTCTCCCCACTCTTGTATGCTCGATACTACTCTGCAGAGAGATTGATCACCTGTTGATCGACGTAAAGAATCAAGTACGGCAGGCTGAGGTCCGAACAGGCCACCATCGTTTTGCCAACCGATTTGAGATGCCAGCCTCAGGTGATCTTCTGCAGCTATCGGCAACGATGAGTGGTTGCGAGTCGAATCTGGCGGTCCTTACGAGACGGTTGGGTGTTTTGGCAATAGTAAAGGAGTGGACCGATGATCTAGCGGCCGAAGATAAGGCCAATCTAGCTTCAGTTACAGCGGTACTAAGCACCGTACAGCAACATTCATCAATGCAACAGCTGGACACTGACTTCTTCAAGAAGAGAACCCAAACACAACGAGAAGCCGTAAGTAACTGACAGTACTTTTTCTTTGTTCGTGGACGTTTTGACTAACTACTTCAGTTGTTGCACTTGATAGGCGAGCAAGGGAACTTAACCAGTCGTGATATTGCAAAAGACTCGCACAGTCTCGCTATGCTTGCACGTAACGATACGTCAGTAATGAAAGGACTTGCATTTTTAGCGGCTGTTTTTGTTCCGCCAGCCTTTGTCTCTTCCCTACTAAGTATTCCTCTCCTCGACTGGGGCTCGCCAGATGATGATTCGAAAGATACCAGTTTGTCTTTAGGGACAAAGATACTTATATATCTCAGCATCACCGGCCCGTTAATGCTGATCACCTTTTCCCTATGGGGGATATTCCTGCATTGGGAAAGGTCAGGGCGTAGGAGACCCTCCAATGCCTTAGCATCACCTGAAATTCAGGAATCTGGAGGGCGGTCAGAGACGACATCCCTGATCGCAAGGCGGCGACTTTCGTAGCATGGAGTTTAGGAATGGGAATGCAGTCGTGTTTTTTGAGACGAAGCCTGTGGGATTTTGCTGAGCCGACTAGGTACATGCTCCTTAACCCGCGAGCGGAACGGGACTGATACCTCGCAACGTTCCATTCAGATGCTTACAATCTGTGGTTGGAAGTATTTAGGACGAAGTTGAGTTAGCAACTGCAGGAATACTCTGTCGGCAACTTCCTTTTTCGTATCATTTGGGAACGTCAAGTTGGTCGAAAGGGACGGAGACAAACGCGTCATCTCCATTGTTTGACACATAGTCTTGGTCAATTCCAGCAGTATCGTCAGCTATGAAGGGAGAGAGATTTTCGATAATGAGGCATAATTTATCCTAACACTCTCCGGACTATTTTGCACGGCGATGGTCCGAGTGGTGCAATTAGCGAGAAGCGAACAACGAACAGCAATTTTGCAGGGTATGACAGCATAGCCTCCGGGCTGACGACAAGGTACAGTGTGGGGATGACAGGGTATGTGGGATGATCAGCTAGCTCTCTTACGCTGAACTCAGCGTGTAGGTGACGTTTCAGAGAGCCTTGCGCATTCTAGATCTGGGTCGCAGGATTCCTTGCTTTTAAGGCTACGTAAGCTGCCCTGGGGTAAGGCTAAGCGGAGGAACAATTGGGACGACGTCCAAATATCGTGAGCGGAGGTATCTTCAATATGCAACCTCGTCTCGTCCTGTAATCTGTAAATTCTTTCGTTAAACAAGACATTGTAGCTATTCTCGTTGGACTGAAACGTAAGTGTTTGCCATGGGTAGAATTTATCGTTCTTAATACTAGGAGCGGTGGAGGGACGTAATAAATTGCCACATAGCCGCGTTCCTTATGTCTCAATGTGGTAGTTGCCGAATGAGGCGTTTTTGGACAGGGTTGCTGCTGGTGGTGGGTTTTCGGCTAATAGCTGAAAGAATGTCAGACTGTCGTATGTTTTGGAGAGAAAATACGACTATTGGATTGAAGTCTTGGCAAAGGAAGAGGCTTAGACCGTCAGGTAATTTAGAATTCCAACTGCCAAAAGTATAAAGAATAAGCTTAATCCCATTGACTTGAAATATCAACCTCAGCATCTTCAATCCAATACCCAAACAACAACAATCAACATGCATTTCCCTACCATTCTTTCCAGCATTGCTGTCTTCTCCACTGCCGTGGCCGCAGCTCCCAAGGAGAAGCCCTACGTCGGTGTCGCCATCATGACTTACAACGGCGACGACTCACTTCCCATGAACGTCCCTCTCGGTGTCCTCACCCACGACAAGAGAAAAGTCACCGAGATCGAAATCGCCCGCGTCTACTCCACCGTCGATGGTGTCAAGGCTCCCAAGGCCGACCAGGTCACTTGCCAGATGTACAAGGACAAGTACGGCACTGTTCCTGCCAGCAAGGACTTTACTGCCAAGAAGGGCGCTGTTATCAGCACCAAGGGTGTTGACTTTGGTTGGCTTCTTTGCCGTGTTAATGCTCGCAAGTAGGTTGCAGCTTAGCGAAGGATGTTGGAGGGATGGCGTTGACTTCTCTGACAGAGAAATGAACGAAGAATTCGTGGATCTACGACGGAATTTTGCTTTCTCATAATTCGCCTGTATCTATTGTATTTTGACATTGGGGATGTTATCAAATGGTATGATGTTGACCGTTGCTTGGTACTTATGGATGACTTGTCCAATGTGCTTGAAGTGATCTTAGTTCGTCAGTACACGATGAAAGTTGTCCCAGGCATAAATTCTCATAAAGGGTTTCGAAAAAAACGAGCTACTGGGCAAATAATCGTATCATGTGCAAAGAAAACTTCGAGGATACGGGTTGTTGTCAAGGAAATAATGACGTTAAGCAGGTCTAGGTCAGCATGTTGCGGAAACGGACCGTGCGCAAAGTGACACGATAAGCATCAGAGGCGATAAGCAATCGATAAGATTAGACAAAGCTATCAACCACAGCGCGCGCCTGTAACGAGACACCAAGGTTGTTTGCAATGGATAGAGGTTGGATGCTGCGCCATGTCTCGTACCACAAGGTTTAATGGGTAGAGAAGGCGAAAAGACAATGGCAGTCTGGCCCGTCAACAGCCATGTAACATGTCGGTTATCGAGCCATAAAGGTCGTGGCCTACCCTTGTTAAAGATGATCATTCTTCAACTGCAACCGAATGAGTATCGCGTCGCGATGGACTCGTTGAATGTTCCCGCGCATTTCCGTGTGTTCCATTTCAATTTATATCTGATCGTGTTTGCTCAGATTACTGTGCACCTTCAAACTACGTAAAGAATTACTAGCGGTTTCCGCAGTCTGGAACAGCCGGAGCCATCAGCGTGCTCGCTTTACTCTCCAACAAATAGACACACATGTAGTCGGATCTTTCTTGGGCAGCGTACCCGTAATGAGATGCGTAGCGGCTAGGATGTTGCAGATGAAACATGCAACGGGAGGAATTAAGCATAAGCGAAACAATGACACGAATGGGACTAATCGAGCGAGTAGATGTGCATTGTAAACAGTAACACAAGACGCCGGAAAACATCCCTGACTGCCGCTTTCACTTTACTGCTGATCTAGCTACAACCTCCGCTGCCAGATCGGTTCCACTATCCATGTTTGTGCAATACTAGAGACCAAGCATTAAGCTTGCAGTTACGGACACTGTTTGTCGGTGCGGGCAGTTGCTGTTTGCTAGCAGTTGCGGTCTTGCAATGTACCTGCCCTGGAAGGTGCGAAGATTCTTTGCAAACAGAGACTGCTGCCTTGCCACCTGACGACCAGCGCTCCTTCCCGTTCAACTTCAGTCCGCGACCTCTCATCATCACCATCCCCCTCCCCGTATCCTCCACCCTGCAACCTCTCCCTCTTCAACATTTTCCTCCTTGCGACCGACTTGTATCACGACCTGTCTTCGCCTTTCTTGATCAACACATTTCACGCAATCTCACCGCCGCCACGATGGATCTCATCGACGGCTCATTCGACCCGACTCTCGTCAAATGGGTCAAGACCACCGAAACGACCCTGGTGGAAGCCCAGAAGAAGAAGGGTCAGCTTGTCACCGATCATCCTGCCAAAGATACCGCCAACTAAACCTTCATGATCCGTGTACTTGGTAAGGCCATCATCACGCCTGGCTTATCCCCTGCTGGTAGCTTTGTCCGAATGGCCTGCGGGAGCAACTACCCTTTCCCGAACTCCAAGCTTGTCGAAGACTATATGACGGCTATTCCCATCACCACTGTTGAAGCACCTTACCCACCCTGCACCATTCCTGAGAAGGATCTCAAGCCCATCAGCATCTCTGAGATGCGCCTTGAAACTCACCACTGGGGATCCAAGGTTCTCCTCCACATCATGTCACCCATCGACCGCCATAAGGCTATTATGGCTATCGTTAAAGATCAGGCGGGCACGGCTGTCTTGCTCAAGTTGTTTCACCAGCCTTCGGAGAAGGAGATTTCCTGTAACTGGACCGCAGTGGATTACCGTATTTGCATCGTCAAGAACCCTTTCTTCCAGCGGGTCGTAGACACAATCTCCCCGAACTTTACCCAGATCCCCGAGCTTCCGAGCTAAAACGCGGCCCAGTCAGGGACTAACAAGCTAGCTCCGCACTCTCTGCATCGACAGACCTTTCTTAGCGTATCAAGAAGATCTGCTGGTTAACATTCATAGCATAACCCGACGCAATCAAAAAGCTGCGCTAAGGTATAAATCAAATAGATTCATGATTATCGGGGTCGCGAACAAACAAGGCGGTGGCGGCTTGAGACAAGATGCAATAAGTACATCACATATTGAATTACATTTCAAAGCTTCATGGGCCGTCCTACAAGCCCAAAACACTATCACATAAGCTTACTTCAGCCGCACGACATTATTATAACCGATATAAAGCATGGCTCAATATAGACTCAGTAAGGAATAGATTGTGTCTACTTAAGGATTAGGAGCAAAAGATGCCTATAAAAAGACGTGACGATCTCAAGAGATGCTTCAACACCACCTTCAAATCTATTCTCAATTATTACCAATTTCGCATTGTGTCAACATGTCAACATCCACCCAGAAATTGAAGCCTCACTTCCAGCCTTACCAGCCTAAGGAAGGCGAGAATTATCTTGTGGCAGGCATCAAACTGAAAGATGGCGGTAAGAAGTCCACCTAACTCACAGGTATGATCCCTAACCCTGGAGTCAGAAAAGCCGCAAGTCCGTCAGGAGCTGCCAGATCTCGCCGAAAAGAAGGAAGCCTTCAAGCTTTTCTTGCTTAGCCTTTAGCAGTTTCAGTTGGTTCCCCAGGACTAACTCCTATCCTATTACCAGATTGCAGGTAAGACGAGCTCAAGCCATGCGGTAATCAGGATTTAACATACTTAAGAGTTCACAGATTGCCCTACAAGGCTTGGCCCAAGGGCAATCCTCTGCAGCACAAGCTTGCTAGGACTGATAATTTTACTGGTTCCGATAGAGGTTTCTACACTCACTCCTCTATTTTATTCCTTACTTAGCATCAGCCTTATCTCTCCCTTTTCGAGGTACTTCATGAGCTCCCCTTAGAGTTATAGACATTAACCATATTATCAGACCATCCTTCGCAAAGCTATAATCCACATAGCAAAGGAATTCGCAAAAGAAGGCCAAAATGGATACTTAAGCATTGCCGAGAACTTTAGACTTCCTTACTAGGGTGAGTTATCTCTAGTTAGGCTTTAGGGGATGGCTGGCTAACATACTCACTTTGAGATTAGGCTCTTCCTGGCCGATCTGTTTTCCCTCCCGATACAACCCGCCGCACTTATCTGGTCAACATGCCAAAGAGCCTCAGATCATTTTGCAGTTTCAACGCGACTGGCGACGTTGCCATTTCCAACCCACTATACGCATACCAGTTCGGTGAGGGTACCCTAGAGAATGTGATAGTGAGTAAACTTTTGCCACAAACAATACCATCTGGCGATTAACATTAGCATGAAGCTAGACGGCCTGCCCACCACAACCCGATACCATCGAGAGAGAATAGGCACCAACCCTAAGGCAAATGAAGAGCTCGAGCAGACACTCGTGAAATATGTTATACAAGGGTGGGTTAAAGACAACAATCAAAACTTGGTCAAAACAGAGATCAATCTTGCCGAACGGTTAGTATACATCCTCCAGTCCTACGATTCCTTCTCTCAGGTAAGTAAGAACAAGTTCAAGGAAGGTGATAAAGGGGAGGGGCAAGATAAGAGTTTCGTCAAAGGGCGCGGCTTCGGTAGCCTAGAAGACATTCACAATACTCTCCATATCTATACCGGAGGAACTGAGGGGTACTTAGGACACATAAAGGAGCCTTCCTATGCTGCATTTGATCCGATATTCTGGATGCATCACGCGTATGAAGCCCTGCAAAGATCCTACGAGAAGAAGATGCTAATACCCAGTAGGAACATCGACCGTCTCCTCGCTATATGGCAGGTTCTGCACGGCAATACCAGCCATAACGATCGCTAGGTCACACCAGTCCGAGCGAGACGGCAAAACTGGCTCACCAAACGCCTTAGGACAGAGGATAATAACACTCCTCTTCTCCCATTCTACGAGAATGACACCCAGGTGGGCCAGGACAAGTTCTAGAAGTCATCACAGGTCCATAATACAGCAAGCTTCGGTTACGCCTATTCTGAAACTCTTGATGATACCTTGGGCAACTCACAGGGTTCTATTGCGAAGATTAAAGCGAAGCTTCAAGAAAAGTACGCTTCTGCTTCGTTGGCAAACATGGCCTTGATTAGAATGTCAGGCGACTCGAAGCCAGATGAGATACTTCGGCAGCGCGCGGCAAAGCTTACACAAATCCATAACGCCGATGCACCCAATATTACCAAGACGGCACTTTCTCTCACACCAGGCCTTCCCAACGAACTCAAATCGCTACTCCCAGAGGTTGAAGCCAAGCCAATCGAGTCTATTAACATCCCGAAAGAGCTCTCGGTGCTCGATCTAGCGAACAAGGACAACACGTACCTCGAGTGGCTGGTCAACATCAAGGCTGTGAAACACGCCTTTGGTGGTCAGTATGCTGTGCACGTCTTTGTGGGTGACTTCCCTGAGGATGAGTCGCCCGCTCTCTACGGAACCTCACCATTCCATGTCGGAACTTGTTTCCCTTTTGGACAAAGCACTGACACGTCATGCGGCAAATGCAAGGATGACCAGGCAGCTGGATTGGAGATCACTAGACAAATCCCTCTCACGATCTCTCTCGTCGAGCGCTACTTTGCTGGCCAGCTGGATAGCCTCGATGTGGGTGATGTTGAGGATTACCTCGTGCAGTATCTTCACTGGGAAGTTGTGGACCAGAATGGCAACAGGCTCAAGGCCGAAAGCAGGACAAACGATTTAACTGGTCTTCTCGTTGGTGTTATTAGCAACAAGGTGACTTTGCCTCAGAACGCTAATAAGTTCCCTTCCTACTCCGAGCACGTCACTGTCCACCCCAAGATTACAACCAGAAGGGATGGAACTGGTCATGCGGAAGGAACTGGTGCGACGGAGCAGGACAAGCTTGGCTGTTGCTAGAAGGCTTGACCTACATATCCTCACTTGTATCGAATATATATAGAATCGTAGGGTAGCTTCTTAATAAACTCCAGATGCAATTTATGCTGCTGCCATCAGACCTTACATGGATATGTTTCTTAGTTGATTCCATCCAACAGGGTCTTAATTTTATATCCATCCTTCGTTGCCGGTAGAACATCGTGTGGCAACTCCCTCAGTCTTTTCAAGAGACTAGGGAGCCAAACGGAGCTCCTAACTTCTCGCGATATGGTCAGCCGACTGAGCCTTGGGTATGAGTGCCATTACGATAAGTAGACTTCGAACAGGCTTTACCATGGCAAGGTCGGCTTGTAAATCTTCAGCGAGCAGGAACAAGTCCCAGTCATCGAAATAAGCAATGTCGACGGCGCCGCGATTGGCGGCTCGTTCATTAACAACGTGTCTGGCCAAACTACGGGAGCCCTGGCACGCACCGATGCAATTCTCAGCCGCTGGCATGCCTCTGGTTGCGCAAACTGCCAGAGTCATCTTGACGTTAGAACTCATATTGGGCTTCATGGTTGGACCAAGAGGGATGTTGACGAGGGAGGTTTCAAAGTCCTACTTCAGTCACATAATCCAGTAGATGCGTACCGTTTGAACTTCGGACCTATTGCTGACCCTGCTAAGAAGCAGAAGCCCGAGTTGAGGGTTCTTAACTCGCACATGGGCTAACTACTTCTTGGATGTTAACATTGAGTAAAGCTGGAGATAAGAGTACTTAAGAATATACTGACTTATACCTTTCAAGCCTACTAAACTACTATTCTTAGATTGTAGTATACTTTCATATCTAGTTACTAATTCTACATATTGCCCTCCTTTCCATTATCTTTTCAGTTGTCGGTCTTGTCTTCATTTCCTTCCGACTCATCGGAGCCACCGCCAGGATTTGAGGATACGTCTGACGAGCCACACTCTCCAGTGGCTGAGGTCTCTTGTTCACCCTCTAAGCCCTCCTCCTCGCCTTTCAATGTGAAATCGGTATGTTCAGGGTGCAGTATGCTGGCATGTTGTTAACACTTGTCACAGAGGGAGAACATGCTATTGCAGGCTCCACAGTCCCAATACAACCCACATTGTACCTGTAGCACGAGTTAGGAGATCAGCAAGAGAGTACCATCGAACACCTACCGATAAACAGTAGTCACAACATGAGTGTCTCAAATGGACTCCCGTCCTATGCGTAAACCCTACTTCTCCTGCTTCCCCATCATTGCCGTCCATGCCAACGTTAATGCTTGTGCTAGGCCCGCCCTCGAGGACGTTGATTATCTCTAGGTCGCCATTAAAGTAGTAAGCGACGTCAAGAGGAGTCCATGTAACCCTTCGATGCCTCACGGCTATATCCTCTTTAACTCCATGTTTAAGTAGAAGCTTGACAATATCAACAGTCCCTGACGTCTCATCTTTGAATTTAGTTCTGCTGCGTCGAACAGCCCAGCAAAGCGGGGTCCAACCATCATTGTCTGGGATGTCAATATCCAGCTTATCGCCCATCGGTTCAATGATTCTCATGACAACATGAGACCTTCCGGTTTGGGCAACCCAATGCAACGGCGTGCGTCCCACGCTATCCTTTGAGTTTATGTCATAACCTCGAGTTATTACCGCCTCAAAATTGGTCAGTCCGTTGCACGCTGTCATATGTAGTGGCGTACGACCGAAGTTATCCTTGCAGGCCATAAACGTGTCTTGATGGTCCAGAAGGATATTAATAACAGTGGGTATACTCCCATAGGCCGCCGCATTAAGGGGGTAGGCAAAAGGACCGGCCTTGATAGAAGGTAGCGTACCATGCTCTCAGGGCTTTCAGCGCCATCTGTGCTTCTACACAATCCTAATGCTTGCAAGGATGTACCTAACCAGTCACTGGTTGCATTGACATCTGCTCCATTCTCAACAAGGAACTTGACGGTATCAAATTGACCGTTAGTGCAGGCGAGATGGAGGGGCGCACCATAAAAGTCCTCTGCAAGATTGACGTCGGCTCTTGCTTGACCAGGTACTGCACCTGTTCGAAGCCTATTTGAGCAAAAACTCCTAGAGGCGTTTCACCCCCTCTAGTTCTCATGTTAACGTCGGCTCCGGCATTGACAAGCTGCCTCAGATCCTGCATTTTGAGGCCAGGACTGTGAAGGACCCCCCTCCCAATGCTGCCAGACCTGGCATTCAGGTCTATTCATGAAGGAAACTCCAGGATTGTTGATAACACTCCTGCCCAGATGGCAAAGTGAATAGGCGGTCATCCCTTCTCGGGTGTCCACTGTAGATCCGATCCAGCTTCAGCAAGTAAACGAACAATTCCGTGGTAGCCCTGACGCGCCGCACACATGAGAGGAGTGCAACCTTTCATCCATTCATTGTACGTTTGTTGATCTCCCTTCCTATATTTAAGGTCAACGGCAGCTCCATATTCAAGAAGTAATTCTGCGATCTTCTCGTTTCCAAAACATGCAGCGTATATTAAGGGGGTAAAGCCGCACCGGAACGGCAGATCGGGATCCGCTCTCTTTTGTAGCAACAGGCGAGCAATACCTGGCTCTTTATCAAAGACAGGGGCAAGAGGTGATCTCTCACTCGGATCTATGGCGTTAGGATCAGCACCAGCCTCTAAAAGCATCTCTACAGCCCTGTGTTATTCTTTCTCAGCAGCATGATGCAATGCACTGGCCAGGTTGGGATCAGCGCCATACTTCGGCAGCATTCTGAAAGCCTCGTTCTTCTGTCGATGATGATCGCTGATAGGTCTGTTATCCATCGTCCTGTCTCTATATGACAATATTACGGTGGCTAATGATGTAGCTCTATTATTGCTCTTGCAATTCACATCCAGGTCCAGTTCTAGAAGCCTTTTAAGAATTGTCAAATAGGCCACTTTTAATGTATTATTTAAGGCTGTAAATAAGAGAGGTTCTTTAGAATACTTACTCCTAGGGTTAATAACTCCCCAAGGTTAAGTAAAAGCACTATTAATTAATTATTATGCAATTTATTTATTAATAACTCCTTAAGATTAAATAAGAGTATTATTATTTATTTATTTATTTATTTATTTATTTATTTATTTATATTTTAATTAGAGATCTTTTTATAATTATTTTTAAAATTAAATTAAAAAAGTATTTAATATTATATTTTAAGTAAATATTATTATTTTATATTATTATATATTTTTTTATAGAAATATTTTATATTAAGTTTAATTTTATTAATTAATTATTAATTAAAAGAGTTT
>JAHKOV010000124.1:0-29458 GCA_019055205.1 Fusarium cerealis | reverse complement strand
ATTTAATAAGTAAGTAAGATAAATAAGTAAATAAAATAAAAATCCCTTACTTTATAATATTATATTTTAATTAACTATTTCTTAACTACTAATTATATTATAATCTTTAAATAAAGCTAAAATACTCTTTACCTTTTAGGCTCTTTAAGGTAATTTAAAACTTTTAATTTAATAAGTAGTAACTAATTATAAGGTTAATTACTGTACCTTAAGTTACTAATAGAAAGGTATATAATTACTATATAATTCTATCCTTAAATTATAAAGACTATTTAATTAAGAAAAGTAAATAATAATATAATTTATTTTAAATTTATATTTATAAGGATTTCCTTTATAACTATTATTTATTTATTTTAACTATAAGCTAGAGCTTTAGTCTTTTTAATATCTTTAAAATTCTTAATAAAGGATCTATTTAAATTAAAAACTTAAAATATTAAAATAACATTTTCTTAATAATTAACTTTTTTAAAAAGAATATATATATTATTATTAATAAAAAAAGTATCTTTTAAGCTATATATATAATAGATATTTCTTCTTTTTATAATATAATATTAAGTAACTTTAAAGTACCTACTTAATCTATTAAGTTATTAGTTAATTTTTAATTTATTTACTTATTTATAACAGTTAGGTTTTTAAATAAGTAAACTAGTCTATACTGGTTTATATTTATAGAGTTATAAGGTATATAACTAAGCAGTAGTAAAGTATTATATTTCTTAATAGTAAATAGAGTAAATAAGGTATATTTAAGTAAAAATATCTTATTAATAGCTAGTAAGCTAAATATAACTAATTAATACTAATAAATATATATATACTTAAGGGATCCTTAAGAGATTACTTAGTCTTAAGATTACTATAATTTAGAATTACAGTTATTTTTAAAGTATAGTAATTTAATATAAATATAATTTATATATAATTAGGTAAACTTAATAAGTAAGTTTATATACTAAGTAGGTTAATTTATATAAGTTCTAATAAGTTTTTATAGGGTTCACTCTAATACGAGTGCCATGCGCCTTTCCAGAGAAAAGGTCACTGAGGCTGCGGTTCGCATCACGGACATCATTGATGACCTGTGTCGTCAGGATTTATTGAGGTTCGCCTCTACAAGCAGTATCACAGCAATCCTCTCGGCCACTGTCACGCATCTTTTTCATATACGCTCCGATAACCATGATATGCGTAGCATCTCTATCGGTCGATTCTATCAGTGTTGGCACGCCCTACAACAACTCCGTGATATGTACGCTGCGGCAGATCATGCCGTTTGGTTCTTGGAGGGAGTCATTCAAGGCGCAAATGTCAAGATACCCATGTTGAAGCTAACAATTCAGCCATCTGCCAATCAACGGAGCAGAGTAGTAACCGCCCTCGACACAACCGCAGCTCCGACCTTGCCTCCAGCTCAGCCTGATAGTGATGTAATCGTAGTGGGCAGTCTACCCCGGGTACATCAGCCTGGCCTTACTATTAACGGACCAAACTCGGCCCCGTTGCCTTCGGGTATGACATTACCTCCTAATACGGGAACAGCTTATCCACCACACACAAGTGTCCGTTTTGATCTTTCTCAAGATGAAAACTGCGAACCTACAAACTCGTTTGAGATGGGAGATGATATCATGCAGACCTTGATGCAATTTGATACCAGCAAAGCTCCGCTACCTACAGACGCTAATGGTACTATTTTCCGCTGGGATATTTGAGATGTTTCTCTTAATTCTTTACTCTTTTTTGTATTTCTATAAGTTCTTACTGGTCCGTATTTGCTTGCAGGCTTTTCTCTCAAGGTTGCGGCATATCCGCCGTTATATTTTCCCATAATTCATTTGGGCAAATACCATGCATGTTTGATAGTATGAGACTCTCATAGTTTGTTTCTCAATTGAAATCGTCTCATAAGAAGATAAGAATGGTTGTTAATAGTCCTGATCATGAAAGTCGAGGCAATATCGATATACAACATACTTTGAAGAAGCATAGTTGGAGTTCAAGGAGGTGTTATGAAAAGAGGAACACAAGATCAACAAAGAGGAGGCGAGGGAGTATACTCAAATATATATTAGATATGGGCCGGGACCAAGTGGAGCTCAATCATCACCTCCTCGGCAAAATCCAGACAGGCCATGATCGAGGTCTATGTGTCTCCGTGGAAGAGGTTTCAGTTGCCGATGTATCCCATCCTCGGCAGTGATGCCGACGCACAATTAATCCTCGTGAGCTTCCAATGCTTTGGTAGTTGCGGTGAGACGTGCACGGAACACTTCCTTTCTGTCGCTACTGATCTTAGAGCCGAGTTTCGGCGCCATATCAATGCTGGGTGCGTTCGTTTATCAAGCTTCTTTAATCTATTAGCACAGGACTGCTTCCTCTACAGTGTATTCGCGCTGAGCCTAAGTTAATTCGGATATCTTAATCTTCAGGCTCGTTTTACAGGTCTCGACATTATGCCTCACCGAGGTCATTACCTGCAACAAATCGAAAAGGCAAAAGCTGCCAATTCCGAAGGCGCCATCTTCTCGTACACAGATCGAGATGTCATCTTGTACAACATATCTCTCGGTGCCACCAGCAAGGACCTACCACTTGTTTTTGAAAAGAACCCTGACTTCCAGGTTCTCCCATCTTATGGCGTCATCGTCGCATATAGTGCACGGAAACCCTTCGACCTTGCCAACATCATACCCAATTTCTCCTACAAAATGCTCCTACATGGCGAGCAATACCTTGAGGTCCACAAGTGGCCCATACCAACATCTGCCACCGTGCTCTCAAAGCAACGACTGGTGGATGTTATCGACAAGACCAACGCGGCTATAGTGGTTACCGCCACAACAAGCTGTGATGCTGATACTGGCGATGAACTCTTCTATAGTGAGACCACCCTCTTTATCCGAGGATCAGGAGGCTTCGGAGGTCCTCGAAGCAGTTCGGAAAAGAGGGGGAGGGCAACCGAAACATACAAAATGCCCAGCCGCGATCCTGATATGGTTGCGGAAGAGAGGACATCTCCAGACCAAGCAGCGTTATACAGGTTGAATGGAGATCGCAATCCGTTACATATTGACCCTGAGGTAGCCACTGCAGCAGGGTTCAAAGATGGTCCGATCCTTCACGGCCTATGCTCCTTTGGTCTTGCAGTCAAACATATCCTCGCCAATTACGGAAAGTTCAACAATATCAAGGTGAGGTTCGCCGGGATTGTGTTACCTGGTCAGACTCTGAAAATAAGCATGTGGTCTGAAGGCAGGACAGTTGTTTTCCAGGCTCATGTTAAGGAGACGGGAAAGCTTTGCATTGACGGAGGTGGTATCGAGCTTCCGTCACCAAATAGTCAGCTGTAATGAGATACAGTCAGGTAGACTGTTCGAATTAGTACTTAGTCTCTAAAGAGGATGAAAGAAATTCCCCATAACACTCCTTTCAACTTGCTGTGAGCTCCATGAGGGTTAATTCAACCACATACACTATTATAAACAACAAAACACACAATTTACTGCTTTTCCTATCATCCCACGACGTGCAACAGGGACCAATAAGACGACGAGTTAAATGGTACCAATTTTTTCTGACTAGATATCTCAGCAGTACGATTGTAAAGCTTAATACAGGGGAAAATACACCTCCGTTATTGGAAAGCCTTGCAGAAGGATTCTCTCGCTACACGTGTAAGAAAAGCAATTTTTTATTCTTGGACCAGTTCTAGGCTTCAGTTTCCTCTAAACATTTAGCCTCTCCTGTTGTCCTTGTTTTTGAAGATATCCTATTTGACAGCCTTGATGTTCAACGATTACTAAAATGTGGTGATGGCTCTGAGCCTGTTCGTTATTGCTTGTCGCACCACATACGAACCCTGACTCCATCTCTGAAACGCGTGTATCACGCCTGGGTAAAGATGGACCTCTGCCTCCATATCTGCCTCTACAAATCGAGCAGCATATGTCAGGTTCTCCTTTGCGAACATATCGATCTGGCCCACATCCAGGTACAGCGGCGGAAGTCCTTTCACACTCTCAGCTCGGGCCGCTGCAGCATACTGGGAAACAGAGGTAGTACCGTAAGACTTCCCAAGGTAGGCTGACCAGCCAGTAATAACATCATTCAGGCTAAATACGCCAAGGCCCTCAGTACTATCCACAACAGTTCGATCATCCAGCATGGGATAGATTAAAATCTGCTTGGCCAGTGGTGGTGAGAAGCCTTGATCGCGGCTGAATAACGCAAGACCGGCAGCAAGACCTCCTCCTGCACTCTCGCCCATTACACCAATGCGATTAACATCGATATTAAACTGGCCCGCTACTGACTGGACGTACTGCAATGCAGACCAGCAGTCGTTGAGCGGTATAGGGAAGGGATTTTCAGGGGCCAACCGGTAGTCGACTGAGAACATTGGGACACCGCCTCGAGAAACCAAGAGCGCGATGCTCGGCAGGCTATTCTTGGCATTGACGGAAAAGTAGCCTCCGCCATGGATGTGGAGAAGCGCTGGTCCGGGTGCTGCCGCCTTCTCTTCTCCTTTCCTAAACACATGGTAGATGGCGATTTGATGGCCATCTTCGGCTGGGGTATGATAAATCTTGACCTCAACGTCATCTGGCAGAGTAAATTTGGCGCCTTGGAATAGCTTTTCATATCTGATCCTTCGATTCTTGACATCATGAACTGGGAGGACCTCTCGGTGCACCTCAAGCCCTGGCCCTGCCAACTTGAGCCATCCGGCGTCATATTGTAGAGGCATATTTGTTAATTGTAAGAGAGACAAAGGTGTCTTGTAGAGAACTAGTGGCAGGACAGCTCAAGATCAACGAAAGCAGCTTTGTTCATTGAATAATTCCGTGGAGGTGGCGCAATGTACACTATCGTTTGATGTATTTATTAATTAGCATAATAAAGTTAGCCTGTAGAATCTACTTCACGCCGGTCGTCTCTGTTCTACGCCTCGGCCAATATTACCTCGGGTCACACCCCGCAAAATGGTTGCGGCAATAATGCCACTGTATTGCCTCGGATATGTGGAGAACTAGGTATATCCCATTCATCGAAACGCATGGGATTGTTTTGATTCATGTTATTGTGCTGAAGTTTGGGTTTTACCGAGAGATTGATTTATTAATGTTAAACACAATAATGTCAACTATATTCTCAAGTTGCATCTCTTTATTTCTTCAAAAGTATCATTCAACGCATCAAAGATGTCAGAGGACCTACGTTTCGATAACCAAGTCGCTGTCGTAACCGGAGCGGGATCCGGTTTGGGCAGGGCATACGCAATTCTTCTCGCGTCGAGAGGGGCTAGCGTGGTCGTCAATGATATCGGGTCTAAGGTAAATACATCCCCCCCTTAGAAGTCTTGGATCTTTTGAATTGAATGAAGCTCACGTTGGGTTCGCCAAGGCTGCAGATGCTGTTGTCAATTCTATTATTGCTGCTGGCGGAAAGGCAGTGGCCAGTTCCGATAGTGTTGAGCATGGGAGTCAGATCATTGACACTGCGATATCCAATTTCAACCGAATTGATATCCTGATCAACAATGCCGGCATAACACGAGATGTCACATTCAAGAATATGAACGACAAAGACTGGGATGACGTTATAGCTACTCATGTGAATGCAGTTTACCAGACTACACATGCTGCCTGGCCGTATTTCCGCAAGCAAAAGTATGGAAGGGTAATCAACACTTCATCGGCCTCAGGCCTCTACGGAAACTTTGGGCAAACCAACTACTCGGCTGCCAAAATGGCGTTGATAGGATTCACAGAAACCTTGGCAAAAGAAGGAATCAAGAACAACATCTTGTGCAATGTAATTGCACCTTCAGCCGGAACCCAAATGACAGCGTCCCTGGCTTCGCCTGAGATTCTTGAGCATCTGAAGCCCGAATGGGTCTCGCCGGTAGTAGCGCTTCTGGTGCATTCGAGCAATCAGGAGACTGGCTCAATCTTTGAAGTTGGCGGTAGGCATGTGTCCAAAATCAGATGGCAACGAGCCAAGGGAGCGTTGTTGCGGTGCGACGAGAGCATGACCCCAGGCAGTGTCCTGGAGAAGTGGAAGGACCTGAACGACTTTTCCACTTATGAAACACCTACCACTACTCAGGACCTTGTGGCAAAGTTGAGGGAATCAACAAAGCTACCACCCAACAATCCAGGAAAGCCTCTTCGCTTTGATGGAAGAGTCGCGGTAGTAACGGGTGGTGGAGCTGGGTAAGCCTATATCCCTGGACGTAACAGTTTCATTCATATTCTAACCAGTGAACCAGTCTCGGTCGAGCATATGGCCACCTCTTTGCCAATTTAGGCGCATCGGTTGTTGTTAATGATTTAGGAAACCCGGATACAGTTGTCCAAGAGATACGAAGTCTAGGTGGTACAGCTGTAGCTAATAGGTCGTCCGTGGAGGATGGAGAAGCCGTCATTAAAACCGCTATTGATGAGTTTGGACGCGTTGACATCCTTATCAATAACGCTGGAATCCTCAGAGATAAATCCTTTGCAAATATGACCAAAACGCAGTGGGATGAGATCATGGGAGTGCATCTAGGCGGTACATATAAATGCACCAAGGCTGCGTACCCCTATATGTTGAAGCAGAAATATGGGCGGATTGTTAATACCACAAGTACAAGTGGGACTTATGGAAATTTCGGGCAATCGAACTACGCAGCAGCGGTGAGCTCCCATGCTGAATCGGTCAAAGCTATCAAGCTGACAATGACAGAAATGCGGTATCCTTGGGTTTTCCCGAGCTTTAGCTCTGGAGGGATTCAAACACAACATTTATGTTAACATTATCTCCCCATCCGCAGGGACCCAGCTCACTTCAGGTGTTCTACCGGAAGAAGTTGTCAAGTCTCGCAAGCCTGACTATGTCGCACCTTTGGTTGCCCTTCTCTGCTCGGATCACACTCCCGACCCAACCGGACGCTTGTACGAGGCAGGTTGCGGTTGGCAAGCTCGCGTAAGGTGGCAGCGTTCTGGTGGGTATACCTTTCCTGCCGGAGTTGGACTTACACCTGAAGTTGTGGGTGAGAAATGGCACAGTATTATCGACTTTGGCAACAATTCAGATAGCCCTGAGACCATGGCAGACGGACGCAAAAGGGTGATGGCCATGCCTAAGCTGGAAAGAGGAGAAAGCAGGATTTGAGGCATTCTTGCACCCGATTTGAAACGCGGAACTGCTGCCGATCACACAATAGTCAAGGTGAAATGTGGTATGTCGTGGTTTCTGGTATATTGATCTTAGTTTTGCTCCTGCTCCCTAGATTGCGCTTCATCCTTAATAAAACAATGATTACCTTGATTGCAACAAGAAAATGCCCTCTACTGATATACTTCAATATGCTTCAGGTAATGCATGGTCAAGATAAGCCTTGAGTCACAGGGACACATGTTCCCCGACACAGGATGACTGAATTGATGTTGTTGACAAACGTCCAAATAACATTATACCCGGGGGTCTGACTGAATGGAAGCCATGCTCAGATGCACATGCAAGATTCATCTTGCTGTAAAATAAGATTAGCTGGGGTACTAATATTTAGTTAAAGCGTTAATAGATTTACTATCCTAGAAACAAACTGATATCTCTTTTACAATAATAAGCTAGAAATGTTTAACAACTAAACTGTTAGTAAAGGTCTATAATATATTATATACTTTTTATTTTATTTAATTTTTTATTTTATTTTCTATAAATTATACGGTAAAGCCTTAGTCTTTTTAATATTCCTAATATTTTTAAGAAAAGGTCTATTTAAATTAAAATCTAAAAATATTAAAATAAAGCTTATTTAATAATTAATTTTTTTTAAAAATACTACTATTAATATAAAAAATACCTCTTAAGCTATATATATAATGGATATTTCTTTTTCTTATAACCCTCGGTAAATCTCCATTTAACAAGCAGTCAACTACTGGGCCGAGGAGTCTGTACGGTATTCTACCGCCTTTAGCACCTTATAACATTTCGTCCCGAGTCCCTACTATCCTACCACCGCGGGGTGTCGGTTGGGAACCGAGGAGGTTCGGGGGCCAATGTTACTATTAATAGTAGCAAGCTCGCAACCGAAGAGCTGCCTATGCTGTATTATAGATATATATATGTGACAGAAAACGCTAAAGCATATAGTGTCAAATTAGTGCCCTTTGTTATAAACAGCAAGATACACGATCGTCATTTTTACATTCCTAGACTTCAATTCAGCCAAATCAACATAGTAACAATGTCCGGAACTATTCCACCAACTGCCATAGCGACTAACGACACTTCGTTCAAGTCTGCTATGGCCGCGGCAAGACAGAAATACGATACTGAACGAGACAAGAGATTCCGAAGTGACGGTCTTGAGCAATTCTCCCGCTATATGGAGCTCCCGCAGTTCGCCAAATGGAAGCAAGATATCTGGTATGACAAGAATGCCCCTGCAAGCCGCAACTTTTCCGTACCCCAGGATAATGATCATACGGACATCCTGATTATGGGTGCTGGCTATAGCGGCTTGGACCATGCTGCTCGACTGTTGGAAGCTGGTTTCAAGCCGGAGGACATTCGCCTCACAGACAACGCAAGCGGGTTCGGTGGCACATGGTATTGGAATCGATATCCAGGCTTAATGTGTGATATCGAGAGCTACGTTTATATGCCCTTGTTGGAAGAAACCGGTTATATGCCGTCTCGCAAATACTGTACTGGCGTCGAGCTGCGACAGCACGCCGATCGGATTGCAGACCAGTATAACTTGAGAGACAGAGCATGGTTTCGGACAAATGTTCGCGGAATGGACTGGGATGAGCAGTCAAAGGATTGGCGAGTCACAATTACAACGGTTGATCCTGACAACGTTGAATCTGCTCCCAAGGTTGTCCGAGCACGATTTGTCATTATCACAGGCGGCTTTCAGCTCCACCCACAAGTTCCCAGCATTCCAAGATTTGATAAGTTCAAAGGGTCCATCTTCCATACGGCCCGGTGGGACTACAATGTCACTGGCGGCTCGCCTACCGATCCCAACCTGCCCAAACTGAAGGACAAGAATGTATCAATTATCGGTACTGGAGCCACGGCCATTCAAGTTGTCCCGGCCGTTGCAGACCAAGTTAAACAGCTGAATGTGTTCCAACGGACACCCTCGGCTGTTGACAGACGGGGTAACAGGGATACAGACCCAGAGTGGTGGAAGACCGAGGTGGCTTGCCGCAAAGGGTGGCAGCTTGAAAGGAGAGCCAATTTCAACAAATTCGTACAGAATGCAACTGTTAAGCCGGAGGTAAATTTGGTTGGTGATGGGTGGACTGACCTTTATGCTTACAGTGCCTTCATTGGCAACCCTGACCAGCACAAGCTGGCTAAGAGTGACTTGGGCGCTTTGGTTGAATACATGCACGCCATCGACTTTCCCCGCCAGGAGAGAATGCGCAAGAGGATCGAAGAAGAGGTGAAAGATCCTGCAGTGGCCGAGAAACTAAAGCCATGGTATGCGGGGTGGTGTAAGCGCCCGTGTTTTCATGATGAGTATCTCCAGGCCTTCAACAAGCCTCAGGTCACTTTGGTAGACACCGATGGCCAGGGCGTGACTGCCCTTACTGAAGACGGCGTCATCTTTGGCGACAAGGAGTACAAAACCGACGTTTTGATCCTGGGAACAGGCTACGCAAGCCCATTTCTCTACAGTCCTGGTTTCCGATGCAACATCGACGTCAAGGGGCGAGGTGGGGCCGATCTGGAGAAGAAGTGGAACACAGGAATCACGACCTTTCACGGCGTCATGAGTCACGACTTTCCCAATTTGCTGTGGCCCGCCTTGTATCATGGAGGTGCAACGCCCAACTTTATGGATCTTCTCGACTACTGCGCCTGCCATATCGCCAGTATACTGGCCCAATCTCGGTCCAGAAACAAGCAGACTGAGGGTGGCCCGGGTCCCTACAAGTTTAACTTTACAGTTGAAGCCACGGAACAAGGTGAACATGATTACACCAACCAGATTGCGGCCGGAGCTGTTACATTCGCGGCTCTCGCTGGATGCACCCCCAGCTACTTCAACTTTGAGGGAGAGGCAGATAGGAGTGCAGATATGTACAAGAAGGCCAGGATGACATTTTGGCCTGATGGTGTTTTTGCTTGGCAGGACATGCTCGATGAGTGGAGGGTAAAAGGAGAGTTTCCGGAGCTCGAAATCAAGCCTGTTGCCTAGTTTTAGGAGCTATATATATTTTGAATCGACTTATATGCTTGGACGCCGGCGAATATCCCCTCTGTATCTGAAATGAGTGGATTTGTGTTTGTAAAGGAATATGACCAGGTAATCAGTTATGTTTCACTTCAACCGCTTACATGGACAGATGGCGAGCTAAGTAAAAGGCCGATGTCTAGTAAACATATTTATGCAGTTAATTGTAGCCCGTCGGCCAACGCCAAGGTACTCACATTCCGTTGTAGGATGACAGCACGAGCATGACTGTGGTGCATGAAGCTCGTAGAAAGGCTTTACAGCTGGATGCCATGAAATTTACTGAGGTATTTACAAGCCCTAAAATACGAAGAGGGTCTTGTTGTTAAGCCTTTCTAGGTCTTTGAGAGCCCCAATTGCCGATTATACATGAACGTTACAATACTAGGAATAGGAATGTCATTAATCTACACCAGACTATGTATATGTTCCGAACAACATTACTAATCACACCATAGCCTCTATCCCAGTTAAAGCCGAGTCTTACTCGGAGATTAAACTTTCCTCTTTAACAAAAGCTCCTATCACCTTGTCCTTCCTCAAAGCATCGATTTCACCTTCGCTGAAGCCAAGGTCATTCAAGATCGTGACTGTATGTTCCCCGAGAAGAGGAGGGTCTGAACGATATTCAGCTTTTGTATCGCTGAATTTGACAGCCGGTCCTGCCGTCAGTCAGTATGTTGGAGTTTCGTCGGGCTTCCAGGCAAATTACCAAGTATCTTTATAGATCCTGACTTTGCAGCCGTATATGGAATGGTCTCAACCATTTCTCTGGCCTTAGTTTGAGCGTGAGAAAAGACCTTTTCCATGGTGTTAATGGCAGCATAAGGAAGACCACTTCCTTCGAACGCATCTTGCCACTCATCGGTAGATTTCTGGGAGAAGGCATAGTTCAATAGACCAAATAGTTCCTCCCGGTGGGCCACACGGGCAGGGTTCGTCTCGAAGCGCGGATCTATAGGTAGTGGTTCAAAACCGAGAACTCTGCATAGGGTCCCAAACTGCTTGTCGTTAGTTGCACCACAGACAAAGTAGAGATCCTTTGTCTTGAATGCGTCATAAGGCACAACGCTAGGATGCTGGGTGCCCCAACGCTCCGCTTCTTGACCCAGGTTTAGCCAAGCTAAGGCAACATTACTTAGCAATGCTACCTGTGTTTCAAATAGCGATGCATCGATTTTCTGTCCTCGACCAGTTCGTTCCCGAGCAAGCAAAGCGGCCATGATGGCGCCGTGTGTATATAAACCAGTGCTTAGATCTGTGAGACCAAGGCCTGGTCTTACCGGCGGACCATTCTTTTCCCCCGTGAGATGGAGGAGGCCTGCTTCGGCACCGGCAATCATGTCGTAGCCTGCACGATTGGCCCATGGCCCTGAAGGCCCATATCCTAGAAGGGGGCAAATAATCAATACCAAGCCGTATGTGTTACTTGTTCCTTACCTGAGATACTTGCATGAATGATCCTAGGGTTTTCCTTGCTCAAGACATCATATCCGAGCTTCAGACGATCCAATGCTCCCGGACGAAAGTTGTCAATGCTACGCCATGTCAACAGAATTCTGGTTGGCCTCGTCGGCTGCCCAGAAAACTTTCACTTACACTACATCGGCTTCTTTTGCGAGCTTGAGAAAGATATCGCGTCCCTTTTCCATCTTGAGATTCAGACAGATGGACAGCTTGTTTCGATTGACAGCGGCGAAATAATTCGAGATTGGTCCAGCTTCGGGTTTCCCTACGAGCCTCACAACATCAATATCGCTCTTAATGTACATATTAGGGAAGCATTTAATCCTGAATTATAGGCGGCGTGACGGCTTCCCTTTGGAAATTCCGCTTAAGGATGTTTGGCAATCGACAGAACAATTTTTACTCACAAGCAGATGCTTCCCCTGAAACACGCCAATATCTAGTATCATCCTATACCTCTTATTAACATGAAAATACTTATGATACGACAGGGCGCGTTGCAAATAACTTGCCCCTCGATCAACATCTTCAACTTTGATAACATCAGCACCGTAGTCGGCTAAGATCTGAGAACAGTAAGGAGCCTGTAACCATATTAATTAATTCTCAGAGCATACTTGTTCCTTTAGTTGCTTACTGCAAGGACTCTGGATAGATCCAAAAATTTTATGCCCTTCAGAGGGCCATTGGCCTTATTGAGATCGCAATTTGAAGAATAAAATCGTTGAACGGTGTACTTCGGCAACACTGCATGATGCCTGCCAGCAATGCGGGCAATGCGGGCAACTGATAACATTTTCAACGAAAACAATAATGTCATTATCTGTAAGTAGAGGTGTATTTGTCGGTGTGTAACAAACGTCAGGTCAATATAGCAATGTAGTAATAGCTTAATTTATTTTTTCAATTATAAAAAAATCGAAAATATTGAACTTAATTAATATCAAAATGGCATGAATATAATATAATACACATAGTATTGTTACATTTAATGGCTTTCAAAGTAATATAAAGTAAAATGTTAAGAAATTGAACATTCCCGAGGTCCTAGTATAAGCCTCGGGCCGTTGCACCGAGTTGTTAGGCACACATTGATCACATTTAGGGAAAGACCCAAAGCAGTTAGACACACAACCTCAAATGTATTATGAAGCCCTTGATGAGAACGTTCAGGGCGTAGTTACAACCCGGAATGCTTTGTTGTTTCTGTTTTACATCATTCCCCAGTCATGAAGCAATTTTGCAAGATTGGCCACTTCCATCGCGTCTCTCGGGTTAGCAATTCCCAATACACCGCTTATAGGGGACTCGCCTATAGTTCGCTATCAACAATTCAGCTTCCCGAGGTCCGAATCTTAGAGGTTGCACCCCGAGACGGGCTTCAAAACGTGAAGGCAGCGGTACCAACAGCAACAAAGGTCCAGCTGATCCACAAGCTTGCCGATGCTGGCTTGAAGCACATAGAAGCAACATCCTTTGTCCCAGCAAAATGGGTGCCGCAGCTGGCTGACAACGCCGAGGTGATGAGACAGATTCAAGGCCTGGTCAGCAAAGGCTTGGACTTCCCCGTTCTGGCACCAAACTTGAAGGGACTTGAGAATGCGAGCAAGAGCCAAGCAAACCATATCGTCGTCTTTGCATCTGCCACCGAGGCCTTCAGCAAGGCAAATCAGAATTGCACAATTGATGAAGCTCTAGCTGCAGCCCAGAAGGTGGTGGAGGCAGCGCATCAGCATGGAATCCGTGTACGCGGAGTCATATCCTGCATCTTCTCTGATCCATATGCTTCATTTACTGACCCTGTGAAGGTCCTGAAAATAGCGAAACGTTTTCTTGACATGGGATGCTACGAGGTTGGGTTGGGAGATACAGTTGGGGTAGGGACGCCTACTCAAACTCAGAGACTGCTTGAATGCTTGCTTCGGGAATTGCCTGCTAACAAACTCGCTGGCCACTTCCATGACACATATGGGCAAGGTGTTGCCAATGTGATGGCCGCATATTCAATGGGTCTTCGAGCCTTTGACTCATCAGTTGCTGGTCTTGGAGGGTGTCCTTATGCACCGGGAGCCAAAGGCAATGTAGCGACTGAAGATGTCGTCCATGCCTTGGAAGGGTCAGGCATATCTACTGGCATTGATCTGGATAAGCTGAGTGCAGTTGGAGACTGGATTTCGAAAACACTCGATGTCTCAAATGCAAGCCGCGCTGGTTCTGCCCTCGTGGCCAAGAAGCAGCAAGCTGTTAAACCGGCACCCAAATCCGAAACTGCAGCAAAGTCAAAGCGAGAGTGGCAAAAAGTCCAGGAGATGGACGAGTATAGAGTTGGCCGCTGTGGCCCCACCGTCAAGATCACTCTGACAAGATCACGCGGAGGAAATAGCATGACGCTTCCAATGCTTCAGGGGCTCACACAGATATATAAAGATATTGCTACTGACCAGACTGTTTTCCATATTGTATTGGCGGCCGATGGAAAGTTTTTCTGCACAGGTATGGACCTCAGTGGAGGCACCAATACCACTGATACAGATAAAGACCGGGGATACCACGCTGTGATCAACGATCTTTTTGCTGCCATTGACAACTCGCCACAAACAACAATTGCTCTGATCAACGGCCCAGCCTATGGAGGAGGAGTCGGCCTTGGCTTTGTTTGTGACATTCGTTTGACTTCAACCCGGGCCAGTTGGTGCCTCTCCGAGATCAAGATCGGAGTTAGTCCCGCCATCATCTCGAGATACATCGCCAGAGAATGGGGCTTCTCTTTTTCGCGTGAGGCTATTCTATCTGGCCGTCAAATTGGGCATTCAGAGCTGCAGCGCATTGGGGCGCTCCATGGTGTATCAGATAATGCAGATGCTCTTTTGGAAGAATATCTGGACCAACTAGCCAACTGCGCCCCTCGGTCGGCATCCAGGTCTAAGGAGCTGCTTAGACTGGCTTGGAGGGACCCTGGAGGACAGAAACAGGATAGTTTCATTGAACAGGTGTTTCATAATATGATGGTCCCAGGATCTGAGGGTGAGCATGGGCTCCGAGAGTTCCGTAAGAAAAATCGAAATATCCGGTGGGAGGATTTCTGGGCATATGGTAGACGGCAAGATTAGAAATAGGGTAGTTATCTCTCAATTAATTATAACAACTGCCTCGGATACCGCCCTACCAATGGTAACTTCCTAAAACTATGAAGCCTTCAGAAACCCCATTAGTCCTTGCATTCAATACTCATACGAAGGTATTGGTTCTTCAAGTAATTCCTAGCCTACAGGATTATGTTCAAGAGAAAGACGTCAAAGGCTTTTATATTTCGTCATATAGAAGGTCATCGAGTACTTAAATTGCTACTTACGAAAACAACCTTCTGACGTCTTCTACCACTCATGATAGCATTTGAAGCAACGTGGCCTTCAAGGACGCGTCGTTCAACTTACTAAACCAGTTACAATCGATTCAGTCTTCATTTTGTAGGGTGGGTACTATAGATAGATAACATGTTTAGTAACTCTTTGGGAGACCCAGTACCCTCTCTCCTACGTAGCTAAGGATAAGCTCTTTGCTAATCGGTGCCAGTCGTGGTAGCATGGCTTCGCGAAGATACCTCTCAACATGATATTCCTTGGCGTATCCCATCCCGCCATGCGTGAAAACAGCCCTCTCACATGCCTCGAATGCTGTCTCAGCTGCAATGTACTTTGCTGCATTTGCATACTCTCCAGATTTATAGCCCTGATCGAAAAGTCGAGCGGCATGGTATACCATCAGCCGCGCACTCTCAAGCTTAATCCATGACTCTGCTAGCGGATGTTGAATTCCTTGGTTCTTTCCAATGGGACGACCAAAGACGACTCTCTCTTGGGCATATATAGCTGCACGGCGGAGCGCTGCGTAACCTAACCCAATGGCCTCAGAAGCGACAAGCACACGTTCGGCGTTGAGTCCATATGTCAGCAGTTTAAAGCCCTCTCCTTCCTGGCCGATCCTATCCCTCTTATGAACCTCCCAATCTTCAAAAAATATGACATTCGAGTCAACAGCTGCACGTCCAAGCTTATCGATCTCAGTAACTTTGACTTTGGTGCGGTCTAGATCCGTATAGAACAGAGAAAGCCCCTGGGTTGGCTTCTGTACTTTATCAAGCGGGGTAGTGCGGACAAGTATTAAGATCTTGTTGGCGACCTGTGCTGTAGACGTCCAGATCTTAGAGCCTTTGAGTATATAATGGTCGCCATGATGAGTTGCCTGAGACTGCAGCCTAAGTGTGTCTAGGCCCGAATTGGGCTCTGTCACTCCAAAGCAGGCCCGATCTTTGCCCTGGATTAGAGGCACCAGAAATCTCTCCTTCTGCTCCGCTGTACCGAACTTGGCAACAGGTTCTAAACCGAAAATGTCTACAGAACAGAAACGAATATTAGTCCAGGTTAAAGAATGGACTGATACACCTGCACTCCCTCCGTGAATGTAACAGGTACTTACTCATGTGAATCGAGGATGCTCCAGCGAGTCCTGCACCCGATTCGGAAATGGTCTGCATCATGGTAGCGGCTTCCGTAACACCGAGCTCAGCGCCGCCATATTGCTGAGGGAGACAGATCCCTAGCCATCCAGCCTCGGCAAGATCGCCATGTAATTCATGCGGAAATTCGTGAGCGACATCCTTCTTGAGCCAGTACTCGTCCGGGTACTTGGCGCATATCTTCGCGACTGCCTCACGCACCTCGCGTTGGGAATCAGTGAAGTCGTGTTGATTTGAAGGTAGATACTCAGTCGCTACGGAGTATGCCCTTGTCGAGCCCACCACAAGAGACGCAATTCGCAGGCGTTGTTGAAATGGTCTCAGGGCAGTGACCGAAGCAGGTCTAAAGGAACGAACAGTGAACATGTTACTCAGTTAGTCGTAACCAAGCAAGAATCATGGACGAGACCCGGCAGGGTGAAGGGTGTTGGTAATAGATTCAAGAAATATGCAATTACATGTGTGCAGTAAGATCTAGGCCCAAGGGCAATACCAATACAAAAAGCCCATTTTCGGGTCTCGTCGGCCTTCATCAAGACGTCATGATTACACGCCGGAACGGCATAAGACTTATGCGTATGCCATGGCAGAGATGTAAGCTCTAATGTCTAGAATGAATAGCGACCTAGCCGAGGCTATTGTTCCAAGGTAATAATACCTTATGAGTGCCGCTGTGGGGCCGGCTCAGATCCCGGCCCGGTGGTGAGCATATTGGTTAAACTGTCGTTTCCGAGGGACCTTGGGGCGAGATGATACTTTTTTGTATTTGCAGCTATTGGTGTTCGGGGATGGATGGTGGCTTGTATTATTGATGTACATAAGACAATAGAGTAAGGAGATTAGTCGGGTATAACAACATGTACGGACGCTACGCCTGGCTATAGATTTCGATTGCCATCTCGTTGCCAAAAGCTTTTACAAATTCTACGTGTGTGTTCTTAGGTCCATATGTCTACTGTCAACAATATCAATATTTTAGCCCCACCGGTGGTGTCAAGGCACGATATATTTTCTCTAGCGAGTAGTTTCCAGCCTTTTATTATTGGCGGCGCTTCGGGAATGCTGGCCACCTTCTGTATCCATCCGATCGATATAGTCAAGGTTCGGCTACAGTTAGCTCAGAAACGTGCCAGTACTGGCCCTACGATCAATGCTCTTCAAACAGCTAGAAACATCGTCTCAAAAGGCAGGCTTCTGGACCTTTACGAAGGCCTCTCGGCTGGGTTGTTGCGACAGGCAGTCTACGGAACAGCACGACTGGGCCTTTTTTACACCCTTGAGGACATATTCAAGAAGAGGGCCGCAAGAGACAACAGAAATATTACCTTTGGCGAGCGTGCTTTAGCTGGTGTCACTGCAGGGGGCCTTGGTGCTTTGATTGGGAACCCAACAGAGGTGGCATTGATCAGAATGCAATCTGATGGATCAAAGGCGATCAGCCAACGGGCTAATTACCGATCTGTCTTTGATGCGCTCTACAGAATCACCATGAAGGAAGGTATCCAAGGACTTTGGAGTGGTGCTGCCCCTACTATGATTAGAGCTTGTGCCACAAACTTTGGTCAATTAACCACCTTTTCTGAAGCCAAACACCAACTCTCGGCTACCAACCTATCGCCGCAAGCTCAAACAATCACTGCGTCGGCAATCGCTGGTACCTCTGCAGCCGTCTTCAGTTTGCCATTTGATTTTGTCAAGACCAGGCTACAAAGCCAGATGCTAGATGGGTCGCAAGCTATCTCTCGGTACGAGGGGACCATGAGCTGCGTTGTCAAAGTTATGCGAAGCGAGGGACCACTCGCATTCTATCGCGGTCTCGTGCCCTACTACCTCAGGATTGCTCCACATGCGTCAGTACAATACCTGCACAAGCACCACATGACAAAGCTAACTATTTCCCCTTTCTCAGAATCATCATGCTCACAGTTGCAGATAACATGACAAGAATGCTTACTGGCGGCAGATAGAGCTTTTGTCTGCGACCAATATTATGACACAAGGATTTATCGAGTCAGTATGGGATGGAAATTGTAAGAGAGGGAGCTGAGATGTAGCATCCTTTACTTCCAAATCGTGTATTATCTTCGCATTTATTATCTTCGCAGCCCATCTTAAGCCATCCTAGAGTCTCGAGCCAGCCGCCTGTTTAAGCATCTTTATCTGAGCGCGGTAATTCTTAACGAGTAGCCTTACAGCCAAGTCAAACATCACATCCTCACTACCACCAGGTATCCGAGCTGAGGGTATCTCTCTGTAGATTTTCTCCACAAGCTCTCCCTGTCCTGTCCTCGTGAAGCCATTCCCTCCAAAGAGGAGGACGGCACAGCGTGAGCATTCGTCAAGTACTAAACCTGCCTTAGCTTTGGCTAAGGAAATAAGCCCACCCAACTTGGCGTCAGCAACGTTCTTGTCTAATCCTGACATTTCGTAGACAAGCTGGTCGACCCAGGCGGACAAAGATTCAAGCTCGGCACCGCACCTAGCAAGCCGGTTGCGAACAACAGGTTGCTCGACCAGAGCCTTTCCAAATGCCTCTCGCTTCATGACGTATTCGAAGGCCGAGGATAGGGCGACGCGTGCGACGCGAGTGATCCCGATCGCGATGGTTAACCTCTCATGGTTGAAGTTCGTCGCCACCATTTTTAGGCCTTGTCCCTCCTACATATGAATCAGATCATCTAGCTCATACTGCGCAAAAGTTGAGAGCGAGATCACCGGGAGGGCGTCATCTACCTTGCCAATAAGGTTTTCCACAGGAACTTTAACATCGTCGAGCTCAATGTATGTAGTGCCGCTGGATTGGCTACCCATCGTCTTCATTCTTCGCATCACGACGCCAGGTTGGCCTAGAAGAGGTACTACTAGCAGCGACAAACCTTTCGGGCCTGGCTCCCCAGTCCGTACGGCCATGGTGCAATAATGGGCCCAAATACCGTTCGTAATCCTATCAAGTATGATCAGCATAGGCCATGGCTCAAGGTGGTGGAGCGGGCTTATTGGTATCTTACCATTTCTTCGTTC
Organism: Fusarium cerealis; assembly: GCA_019055205.1. NCBI lineage: Eukaryota > Fungi > Ascomycota > Sordariomycetes > Hypocreales > Nectriaceae > Fusarium > Fusarium cerealis. Next base: position 10,196 of record JAHKOV010000124.1, on the reverse strand, counting down.
CATTAACGATATAAAACCGTCCATCTGCAGTCTTTTCAGCCGTTGTGCAGATATTCGCAACATCGCTTCCTGCTTCCGGCTCAGTAATAGCGATGCATATCCTCTTCTCTCCGCGTAGTAATTGTGGCAGAAAGCGTTGCTGGAGCTCTGGACTTCCATACTTGATAAGCGGCGGTACTCCGTATGCCATACCAGTCGCTAGAGAAGACGGTGGTCCACCAAGACCGGCTCTCTTCAATTCATTGATATAAATTGAGAAGTGCATATAGTCAAAGTCTTCAAGCTTCAATCCACCATATAATTCAAAAATTCCTAAGCTATTAAGTAGATTGATAGGCAATGGCGCCGGCAGGTTTGGGATAAGCATGTTGTACTTCGCAAAGACCTCAAAAACTTGTGGTGGAACATTCCCTTCAGTCTCCCATTCGAGCGCATGCTGCCCCAAGTGCTCCTCCATAAATGCTTGGCAGTCCTTTTGCCATTTGCGGTGAGACTCAGTATAGTAGGGAGAGGGTAATCCAAGAATCCATGGGGGTTCAGCGAAAGGAATAGCGACTTTGGGTGCCATTGCGCAGGGTGAAGTACAGATGCAAGAAGGTGAGGTCTTTTGCTTCAGAGTAAAGGCCACTAAGATTGGTTTGTTTCTAAATCGTGAAATAACCAGGACTCTGAATTCAGAGCAATAACTAGGCTTTTTTATTTCCTTCACGAATTCTGACCCCTGTGACGTAAACCTCGGGATAGTTCGTAACCGGTATAGCAGAGCGGTGAATATGCCGACTGAACCTTAATTCAAGAAGAAGGGGGAATAGTTAAACAGCTCTGACTCATTAATGGTCATGCCCCATGGCCATAGCTATCAGCCTCGCACTTTGGAAATATTAGGTGTGAAACCTTTACAATAGGCTGAAGTTTCCCTCGGGCCGCGGATGGTATGTTTATCTAGTTATAGGGTAGATATGACTTTGCCTTTCCTATTTGTGAGGTGCTTTAATGATAATGTACTGGGGACTTAATAAATTACGTTTTAAATAATGGAAAGTAACTTAGTTATAAGTTAAAATATTTAATCTGGGATTAAGAGTTGTCTTTAGATTTAAGTGTTACACTTGAAATTGTTCTCAATTGATCTGTCTTGATTTCTAACCTGTTTCCCCTCTCAAGACTCTCTCTATATAGTCATGTAATCGGCCTTTTTTTAATCCGAGCGTATTGAGGCTAAGCCCCTTATAGAATCACACCTAGCTCGACCACGTAATGTCACTAGTTTGGCATTAACCTATGACTAGGAAGGATTTAGTCTCTGTATAGTTAGAGTATAATTGAACCTCACACCAATACTATTACAATGATTTGATGGTTTATACAACGTTGAAAAAAAGATGTTGCCTTGTACTATTACAGTAATAATTGTTTCTGTGTTTTTTGGCAGCAACTCGGAACGCCGGGGTCTTTTTGCGGGTTTCCAGGCGGGGTCGTGCATCTTAGGTATTCCGCCCAATTCACGGGGTAGTCCAGGGCCCCAGACTTTTCAATGGTATCCTGCCATTCTTGTCCCCCTCAGTTTTCCATTCGCATCCAGCACCGTTCGTCTCATTCATGACCAAGAAACACATTTCCTAGCGAGGACCAGCATCTTTAACTTTTTAGCTCTCCAGCCGTGGATAGTCTAGCATAGCATAGCATTGCTAGACTTTCTTTCCTGCTCATCCTCATGACACCTACCGAAACCCGCCGCCGGAGACGCGGCAACGTGATTGCTTGTCTTCACTGTCGAGCAAGGAAGATACGATGTGACAACACAGGAAATGGAGAGCCCTGCACCAACTGCCGCTTCGACGAGCAAGAGTGCATTATCACTCAGCCACGACGACGACGACGTAAATCAACTACTCAGCGCAAGCTGCCCCCGGATTCTGCGTCGCAAGCTTGTAATATTCGAGACCGCGACCCAATTCTGTCGAGAACCGCGATCGAGACGAGTGCGCAAGATATTACCGAGCCTCTTTCCTCGATCTGTCATGATGGTTAGTCGATGGAACAAGACCCGTGAATGCATCCGTATATACTAAAGCCTGTCTCTGCTCGTCAGCACACATTACAGTTGTCAACCCAATGAATTCCTCCACTCCAGTAGTCCCTCAGCCGTCATCCTTGGGCTCAGCATCTATACATGTCGCATCAGATACAACGCAGTCATACTTCACCGCAATTAGTCCTGCCCATTCAGAAGCCTTGAACGAGGATCCACCTGATTTGCCAGCTTTTATTCAACCCATAACTACAACATTGGATAGAGCCGATATCTCGTACCTGCGACAAAAGAATGTTTTCTGCCTCCCAAAGGCGGATACCAGGGGCGAACTTCTGCGGTGCTATTTCAAATTTGTTCATTCATTGCTGCCAGTGATCGACCCTAAAACCATCTTGGACGCGGTCGACAGCAAGCAGTCAAGTCAGCCAATTAGCCTCATGTTGTTCTGGGCTCTTTTGTATCCCTCAACTGCCTTCATAGACACCGCTCACCTGCGAAAGTGGGGGTTCAAGAGCCGCCTGGCAGCCCGCAAAGATGTGCTCGCCAAGGTTAAGCTGTTGCACGACTTGAACTTCGAGACTGATCCACTCGTCAACCTCCAAGCCATGTTGCTCATGACCTACTGGTATGACAACCCAGACGATCCTCAATCTCCACGCTACTTCCTCACTTTATCCTTGTCCTACCTAGGAAAACTCAACATCAACGAGGACGCTGAGTCGCCGCCGTTAGCAGAACGGGAGAAAAGGCTACGCAGGCGTATCTTCTGGTCTTGCTTTATGCAGCACAGTCTGATATCTATGGCTACAAAGCAACACATTCCGATGGATATCGACAAATTCCTTATACCGGCTCTTGTAGTTCCGGATTTTGACGTCGACCTCTTCCCAGCAAAGTCCGAGACTTTACGCGGCATGTTTGCCCCTGGACAGGCTCTTCTGCTGATAAGAGAGCTGGCTGATATGTGCGTCGGAATATTAAAGCTATGCCTCTATATGCGCCGGATACAGGGTGCCGTGGGAAGCTGGACAGCACCTGGGGTGGATCATATGCCGAATTGTACAGAACTGCTCCAGTGTGAAGGTGATTTGGAAAGATGGTGTCGACGTTACGGTCCAGTGCTATCCTTCGATCCGCGCTGCCCAAATCGTATTACTTGGCAGCCAAGCTGTGAGTACGTTGAGCCGGCTCGTGCTGTCATGACATCCATATATCTGAAATTCCTCACTTACTTATACGAAACCCAAATCAATCAGCCACAAGCCAGTCGAATTCTTGGTCCAGAAATATTTGCTCGATACATGTGCAAGATCTCGGAAGCGGCGAATCAATCAACGGCCGTCTATGATCAGCTCCGCACCCGCGACCTCATACGGTTCATGCCCAATATTGCCGTGCCCTGTTTGGTCTCAGCAGCAACATTCCAGCTAAGGCGCATTAGTGGCCCAGCGTCCAGAGTCAACCAGCAAGGCTTACAGAGATTCCAGTCCTGTTTGGATGCCCTAGAACAGATGCGCGAGCTCTACAACTCAGCCGACGTTGCCTATCGGTATCTGCACTCGACTTTGGCACTTCAAAGACCAGATGTTGTTCTCACGCCACCCAATGTGCCACCAGCTCCTATTGAGGAGGTTTTAGAACCAATCAGCAAAGAATTCACTTCTCCTGAAGGTATTTTGCCCTTGAACGATACATTCTCTTTCGAAAATATGGATCTCGAAGCGTACCAACTCACAGATATCCCCGATCTTGCTGCATGTTCAGGGGAAACTTCCGTATGGAATGATTTCGAGTTTGCTAATATGGACTATCATGGCAGCGCTCTGGATTGGAACTTTCAGCTCACAGGGCAGGCATCACCCTCAGATGCGCTTCATATTGACTTTGAGGTATTTCCTGACCCGGCTTGCCCATAGTATCGTTTGCTCAAACCCAGCAGACTCCTGAACTGGCTTTGAGTATTACTATGGATAACCAACACATGTAGGCGGGTCATGTCATTAATGTGTATTGGTTGGTATTTAGGAGAGGTCATGCGGGATTCTAGTCACTCGCCTTGTACTACAATAGTTATGGAGATAATTTGTTTGTCAACACCCAAACATTGTGATTCGATTTAGATCTGTATATCGTAGTCCGTAATCTAATCATGCTCTAGGACTACTTCAGACTCAAATGCTCAACAAGGCTTTCAGCCGGTTCCCCATTGCCTTCACTGAAATGTCGATGTTGGGGGCGAAGAGTTCAAAAGCGTGAGGCACTCCTGGGTAAAGGTGCATCTCGGTTGGTATACCAGCCTCCGAAAGCCGCAGGCCGTACTCAATATCCTCGGATTTGAAAATATCGAGTTCGCCTACATCGATATATGTTGGGGGCATGTTTGTTAATAACTGGGCCCTCGCTGGCGCCGCATAAGGGCTTACGTCATGGCCCTTTCCCACCTCGCTACCCAGAAGGGCCTTCCACGCAAAAGCGTTATCGGTACTCTTCCATACAGCGAAATCCTCAATATGCTCATTAGGCTCGAGGTTTCGGTCGTCGAGCATAGGATATATCAGAATTTGCTTCGCTAGCGGAGGTGTCAGACCACGGTCACGAGCCATGAGGGCGGTCCCCGCAGCAATGCCTCCACCGGCAGATTCGCCCATAACACCCAGGCGGGTAGGATCAACGTTGAGTGTTTCGGCGTTCTTGGATATATACATCAAAGCGGCATAGCAGTCCTCCACCAGGCATGGGTGGCGATGCTCCGGGGCTAAGCGGTACTCAACTGAAAAGAACTGGATATCGGCATGATGGGCATACCAGTCCAAAGACTTTGAAAATGTGCTGGCCGAGCCTGCAATCAGCCCGCCGCCATGAGCATGAATGACTGCCGGAGTTGGTTGGCAATCTCCAAGTCCCGGCCGCCTGACACGGACAACGTTAATATCAACGCCGTCATGAGACTTGATAGAGAAAGTATCATGAACAACATCTGAATAACCTGGGAGAAGGCCAATCAATATCCCAAATAAGCCTTCCGTGTTTGCTCGGCGAGTGGCAATATCCTTTGCTTCAGGACCTTGGCCCCGTTGTCGAAGGGTAGGTATTAAAGGCTCTATGGCCTTTAAATATACTGGATTAAACCCGAGCGGCATCTCGATATATTTTTGTAAACAAAAACTTTTGAAGGGTCGAGTGGAAAGGAGCTCACAAATTAGCAACCAAAGGAGACGAGTCGGGTGCGTCCTGCGAGTTGGATCAATGGTTCTCACCGGTATATAAGAATGGAACGAAATGGGCGCAGGCAGAACCTAAACTACATAGTCGGCTCCATCGGACCGAGCGGAATGCAACGCCGAGTGGACAGACTGGAGACCTCCGAGAGGCCGAGGAAGACGGTAAATTGAAGAAGGTCTAAACTCACGAAGAGTTAACATTGGGGGTTCAGGTTGGTTGTATACAGACTAATAAGGCCTGTATGGTGTCAGAAGAACAATTTGCTCGAATAAGGACAGCCGGAGTCGTACCTCGGGAAGTCCAAGTTAGTACATGGCATGCTGCCGAGGTGAGAAGACCGGGTATGCATTACGTGTCGTGAGACAGGGGGTAAGATCTCTTGCTCATCCTATTGCCATTGGCCTCTAGTCTTCACGTAAAATACACCACCATTTCGTCTCGTAGATCCCATATCCTGCATGTTCAGATAGATGCTTGATAGCCAGACTGTTAAGCCTTACTTTATGATTATAGACACTAAGACATACTAGCAGATATATAGCTTTTACATCCGACATTAGCCTGTGAAAAAGAAGACAGGGGACATGGCTGTTATTCCGTTAATTGAAGTCCAATATCCATAAAATTACTTTGCTTATGTCTCCCATACTGCTTCTTGAGATTCCAATGTATCAAAGTTTACTCTGGCTTTCAACGATTGTCGCCTCCACGGTCTGACCATCTAGCCGATAGTCCGAACCTCTTTCCCAACCTAGCCAGCTACGGAGATGCTCCTCGCCACATTTCCCAGAAGTGAGCAGAGTGGCTTCCCAAGGAGACTCCACCTTGAGTCCAGGTGACGCTGTAAGCTCCACCATTGGGCGGTGTTCATATCCTTCCGCTTCCATTTCTCTATGGCTAAGAACTGGAACACAGCATGCGTCCGTGCCGTCGAATATCTCCTCCCACTGCTTGCGTGTTTTTGACTTGAATTGACGTGTGAATACCTCACGCATATGAGGCCACGCCCGAGGATCGTCCCTAGACATTGTTCCAGGGACTGCCCCGTCGGAGCTGAGGCCTAAGCCTTCGAGAAGAAGCTTGTAGAACTGCGGCTCAATGGCACCTACTGCCATATATCTATCTTCGTCCTTGCACTCGTAGCAAGCGTAATAAGGGCAGCCTCCATCTAGAAGATTGGTTCCACGCTCATCCGACCAGTTCTGAGTCTTGGTTCGGAGACGAGGATATGTCGCCAAAAAGCTAACCCCATCAACCATATTTGAGCGGACAACCTGGCCTCTTCCGGTAATATTTCGACTCACAAGAGCGAGAAGAACACCTGTCACAGCAGCGTGGCCACCACCAGCAAAATCTGCGAGAATATTGACCGGAGGCATTGGAGGCGTCCCTTTTGCGCCCAGCATGGATAAAACACCTGAGACGGCAAGATAGTTGATGTCGTGGCCAGCCATCGACGAGTATTTACCATCGCGGCGAAAGCCAGTCAGTCGTACTACAATTAATCGCGTATTTATATCTAGGAGAATACGCTCTGGATCCAGACCGAAATTCTCCAATACACCGGGCCTAAAAGGATCGACCAGGATATCCGCCTTTTTTTACCAAACTCAAGAATACAGATCTGCATGCTGGTTTTTTCAAGTCGAGCACCAAAGAACTCTTTCGTGATGCGAGTAGATCAGTGGCTGCAGGGGTCTTTTCACCGGGTCGATCAATGCGAAGGACGTCGGCACCGTAACTCGCCAAGAGGAGGCCACAAAAAGGGCCTTTACGAGCCAACATCAGTTTTCAATCCAATATTACACAAGGGGTTAGATGGATGTTACCTGGTGCCAGACCTCCAAGCTCGAGAACGCGAAGCCCCGAGAGTGGCGTGTTGGATGTCATTGAGCGGTGTATGCCAGGAGCCAGTCGATAAGGGAAAATCAGCCGCAGTAACGTGAAGTCTCAATAGTATCGCTAGTAAATAGGAATAAAGATAAAACGGTAGGTTGCATATTGAAGCTTTTGAGCTATGAAAGCCCATTAAATCCTCAGCAAATCGGAGGTCACAGGCTTTACATAACCGAGGGAAGCGAATGGTAAACTCTCTTTGCCGGCCCGAGCCATGTGTGCCCCAGTAAAGGCGGGAAATGGTACCTAGGTTACAGAGAGTGCACATGCATAGATTAATAAATCAAGTTTAAAAGAGATCCAGGGATGAAGACCAAGAAATTGTATCCATTGCGGATGGTATAAATTATTAATGGGCATGACTGGTAGAATCTCAGGTCAGCCAGTTGTTTCTAGATCTATCCCCCCCAACATTCACCATCAATGACAACTTTAGGGCCATAGGTATAAGTAAATTCACAAGTATAATATCTATGTCTCGATTATGAAATCCTCGTGGTGAATTGGCTGTGTGAGATACCTGTAGTACTCCTCAATCGTCCATGGTGCATTGACTGCTTGCCGCCCCTGTTTGTTCACGTAGTAACTATGCCCCTCACACTCCCACAGTAACCCCTTGTTAGCAGCATCCAGCTTGGAGTTGTAGTCATCATAAGTTGACTGCTTAACATCCATTGAAGTGACGTTGTTCTCTATCATCCACGCAATCGATCGCACGGCATACTGCGCCCATAATTCTGCCCATGAGAAAACGCTGGGCCCTCCTCTTGGCTGGTGGTTGGGGCCATACATGGTGAAGACATTAGGGTACCCAGGAATCATCATGCCCAAGTACGAACGCGCGCCATCCTTCTCCCATGTCTTATCAAGCGTGATGCCATTGCGCCCAGTGTATTGCGTGGGGTGCAGGTAGTTGGCGGCCTGGAAGCCGCAGGCAAGGACAATTATGTCATGGTGCCGTTCCTTTCCATCCTTTGTGCGTATTCCATCGGTTGTGAATCGCTCAATAGGGTTCGTGACAAGCTCAGTGTTGTCGCGCAGCAATGCTTCGTAGTAGCCTCCATCCATGACCAGTCGTCGCACAAGAGGTGCGTAGCTTGGGACTAACTGCGGAATGAGATGTGGTTTCGACTCGACACTCTTTTCGATGTACCCGGTCAAAGTCTTGCGCAGTTGGTCATTCTGAGGATTCACCGAGCCGCCCTTTGCTTGCCATTCTAGGTCATTGATCTGTGCATCTTGCATTTGAGAAGAGCGGACATAGCCTGCATAGCAATTCCAATTGCTGTATAGTGGCATGTTCTTCGAGAGCCATACCAACGGGTCGGGGACCAGGGCTCGATAGGTCTCAGAAGGTGCCAGCCACTGGGGAGTTCGTTGATAGATGCTAAGAGAACCCGCATTCTTCGAGACCTCAGGGACGAGCTGGACACCGCTGGACCCATTGCCAATAATTGCAACGTTCTTACTCCTCCACTCGACACCGTGATCCCAGTTGGTAGTATGCCACATGTGGCCTTCGAAATCCTTCATGCCCGGGATGTCAGGCATCTGAGGAGTTGAAAACAACCCAACTGCACTTATGATTGCATTGACTTTCCCCTTATACCGCTGCTGAGAGCCATCGGGGAGCTTCAGTGTCAGGTCCCAGGACTGGGACTCCTGATTCCAGTCCGCTTTCAACACTTCGTGGTTGAAGATGCAGTTCTTGACGATATCGTGCTTTTTTGCGACACGGCCGAGGTATTCCCGGATATCCCCTCCGCTGGGGAACATTTCCCTCCAGAAATGCCCCTGCTCGAACTTGTACTTAAAATTGAACCCGAGCGTGTCGACTCTGACATCGGGGTAATTATTTTCAAGCCATGTTCCGCCAAACTGTGATTGCCGATCGATAATAGTGTACGGTATTCCCAGCTGCTCCAGTTGAATGGCAGAAGCTATACCATTTATCCCTGCGCCAATGATGACAACATGATAGTCGACCAACTTTCTAGTCGCAGGCTGCTTTTTCCACTCTACTCGCCTAGCAAATGCGTTGAAGCCGAGTTCTTCATACCCCAACCGAAGGAGTTCAGGGCTTAATTCCTCGTTGCCATGGAACATCGTAATGAATTCCTTGGCCTCCTCTGCCGTACTTGGGAGTGCTGGTGGCAAAAAAGGCAGATTTGATGCTCTCTTTTCCTCAAGAGATAGAAGATATTCAGTTGCTTTGGCTCTAACCCTGGACTCATCTTCTGGCACAAGGACGTAGTCATGCAATGCGCCGCCTCGTACCGGCGCCTTGATGACGCTCATGGTGCGGAGCTCTTCATCTTTGGTGAGCTGATATAGTGCTAAGCGCAAGGCATTCGAGTTAGCAGCCTTGACAGCATCTTGTATGAATGCTTTCGAATCTTTGTCCCCTTCGGGACATTTGACGGTTCCGTTGTGTAGCGATCCGTTCATGATGCTGTCTAATGAGATTTTCGTTGCTATGGATAGATATTTTGTACGATCAGTGGTTACAGTCTCGGTTGGATGAGAAGTTGGTTTGGCATTTTGTCCCTTTTGAACAAGTGTAATTACTGAAACTTTATTCTACAGACAAATGCCGTACCTTTTCCACTCTCACCGACATAATCCTCGGGTGTTGTCCCTCGGTCCGTTAAAGAACCGCGGTGAAGTATTTCCGCGGCATATATCATTTCACAACTATAGAGTCTGCTTTATCGTCATTTTCATTTGTCAGTCCTATGCCGAATTATAGTATTTTTTATTTATTTTAACTATAAGCTGAAGCCCTAGTCTTCTCGATATCTTTAAAATTCTTAATAAAGGATCTATCTAGATTAAAAACTTAAAATATTAAAATAAGGTTTTCTTAATAATTAACTTTTTTAAAAAGAATATATATATTATTAATAAAAGAAGTATCTCCTAGGCTATATATATAGTAAATATTTCTTTCTCTTATAATATAATATTAAATAACTTTAAAGTTATTATCTACTTAATTTATTAAGTTATTAGTTAATTCTTAGTCTATTTACTTACTGCTCTA
>JAHKOV010000123.1:0-30121 GCA_019055205.1 Fusarium cerealis | reverse complement strand
TTAATAATTATAATAAGGATTTATATAATTAATTAAAAGTTATAAGAAGAAGAATTTACTACTATATATATAGTTTAGTAGAATCTTCTTTATTAATTACCTATATAATAGAGTTTATTATATTAAGTAATTACTTAATATATATATACTCTTATTAAGAAAGTATATAATTATTAAAAAAACCTTAATATAAATATTTAAGTTTTTAATTTAAATAGATCCTTTATTAATAATCTTAAGGAACTTAAAGAGGCTAGGGCTTTTAACTTATAAATTAAAAAATAGAAAAAATAAATTTAATTTTATAATAGTTAATATAATATAAAAGAGAAAATAAAAATATAAAAATAAAAAAAAGTTAAATATTTATAACTATATTATTTAAGTTATAATATAAGAATATTATTTTAAATAAGTAACTTAAATACTATAGTAATAAGTAAAATAAGTCTTTTATTCTTTTAAAGGTCTCTAGGCTTAAGTTAGTATAAATTAATAAATATCTAATTACTCCCTATTTACTAAAGTAATAGCTTTACTTAGCTAATATCTAATAATTATACTATTTTCTTTAATTGTGCTTCTACTGTCTGCTCCTATTACCTCTCTATAGATAGAAACATTCCTATGAAAGAATATATAGGAAATGTCACACGAATTCCCTTAATAAAAACTGCCTAAAGGCTGACGTAGGCATGGCCCGCGACTTGTCACTGCCAGCTACACAAGATGGATAGTTGCACGTAAATATAAACGGCATGGTCTTGTTACACCACCATGGAAGCAACCCTTTCTCATTCACAATCATCAACCAATAGCTATAAATGAGAGTTTCTTCCCATCATATTGACTATCCAAACGACACCCAAGTCCGCTGCCACCAACGCGTATCGCCAGTCATGTGTAAGGAGCTCAACGAATCATACAGGTGCATCGAATGCGATGAGGAAATCGAACGACGCCGAGATTTCAAGATGTGCAAGAAGGGTAGAGAGGCAAACGAATGGGGCGCATGTAAGAGGGCTGTGGTAGAACAGCAGGTCTATCGACTGGAACTGTGCAAGGCTTGTGCGGAGAAGAAGAAGGACACATAGTCGATTCAGTAAGGAGTAGGCGCTGAATAAGGTGGTTTCCTAGGTGTATTGTCTGTTCTGAGATAGCTGTGAGTATCACGCTGGAGTCTACTCGATTGTTATTCACTGTAGTAAGAGAGGAACTATTTATACCACTCCAGTCCCATCATGAAGTCAAGACCTCTCAAATGTAATTGTCAGCTCAACTAAACTGAGCATTGTATCCAATTATGTGTATCCAAATATACTATTCATATAGATGCACCAACTACGGCGTTAAAAAGCGCGACGGACAGGATTTTAGAATGTGCGACAAAGGAAGGGCTGCGTACAAATGGGGCATTTGCGGCAAGTCGAGTATCGAGGAAAAGCCTGTCTCTGACGGTTTGTGCAAGGCTTGCGAGGAAAAGAAGGAGAAGACGAAGGACAAGCAGTTGAGATAGGGTTCCACGTGGGATATCTTGAGGTGACACAAAACATTCGAAGTTGGAATAGTCTATAAAATGAACTACGCGACAGTTCTCCAAAAACCGTGAGACAAATGGTCTGGCTGAAGCCTTCTTTTCCAGCACAGCTTCGATTCTACACTTTGAAGCTACGGATGTAAACTATCCTTGATTCCACTTTCGCCAAGATTCATCTCATCTCTCTAAAACATTTCCCTCTTGAAATCATAATCAGAATCATGAGAGAGGAGGCTTTGGTACAAAGCCCTTAAATACAACATTCTTCACAGACACTTTCAATACACTTGACTGTCAACGATATGTGGCTTTACACATCCTTTCTTCCATATAACCTTTTGCTTTGCATTATGGAAGCAGACCCTTTAAATATAATTGAAAGTTTCCCTTAGCACTATAATGGATTACCGAGTGTCATTTACATATCTATACCAGAGCCACTGTACAAATGCCTGAGGCGAGCTGTCTGCTCCCTAACTTCAGCGAGGTCCTCCGTGCTGAATACGTCGGAATCTGCCTTTGCGCTGCTAGAAATATCTGAGGCCTGCTCAGATCTGCTGACTGAGTCATCCTTGGGGACTTCCCACACTATGTCATGATGCTGTACGGGATCAATAACTGCCCTTCGCTTATGAAAGCCCTTGATGTCTTGTAGACCTTTCTCAAGTATCTCCAGTTTCACTTTCAAGCGTCCCCTCTCCATGGAGGACTCCGGGGTTTCACCTGCAAGGAGATGTAGGTCTTCTTCACCCATGTTCATGACATTTGCTGACCTGAAAAGCCTGGGAAGCTTACTTATGAGACAGTCCTCTACCGCCAGAGCGCTCACATCATCGATGAACCTCTCCATTGCAACCTAATGAGAGGTTAAGATTGTTAATTTCATAATGAAATTTCAGCCGAAGGGTGGAACTTGCCTTGTAATATCCTTTCATATAGTCTACTGCCAGCGCACTCCCAAACCGCTCCATGTTTGGCTCAAAGCCCTCTTGAAACACCTTCAACAGCTCCAGGGGATTGATGCTGATTTTCTTGTCTGAACCGTCAAAGCGGTTCTGTCCAAACATGCTATTGATTCGTGCTATGGTATTACGCTTGTGGCGATTCTGCTGGAGCCGCTGAACATTCTGGGTAAGCTGTGAGTTATTTGTGATTGGGTGCTGTGCGGCTGATTCGAGTAATGTATTAATCTGCGCGATCATCTTCGTCTCAAGCTCGTTGATTTCTTTACGAATGTACTTGAGAACCCCTTCGGATACTTCACTTGCCGTAGTTTGGCCCACTATCAGCTCTGTCGTTGTTTCCACTGCCTCGAGGATGTTTCCAGCAAGGGACATTACGATCCTCTTCCAGGGGGTGCATTGCTCAACAAAAAGGTCGTTAACGATGAGGGGGTTGAAAAGACCCGGTAGCTCACGACCTTTACCATAAACGAGACGATTAGCAACCTCCTTGATAAAGTCGGACCGAGAAATCTCGGGCACATCACGACGCCCGATGTCATTTTCATCGTCACTCTCGGAATCAACGATCTGCTGGCTATGACCACTCAGCCGCATTTCCTCCGAAAAAACATCAAACAGTCTGCGTATAACTGCGCGTAGCCTTCTGTTGAACGTAGCCTTGTCATTCCGACTACCGAAAAATTGATCGGTGTACGTGCCATCGACTGCATATCTCATCAGGCTCGTGTATTCCTCACTTACTCGCAGTAAGTAGCTCTGTTGCTGCAGCGGGGTTTCTCGCACTGGGCCAAGACAATCGAGCCTTTCAGCGCAATCACGAATACCCTCTTCCACGTCCTGTTCAAGACTTGGAAGTTGAGCAAGGATTTGATCTTTCAAGACTATGCTCAATCTGACCCGCAGTGCCGCCACTCCGCAGTGCAAAGAGTCAACAGAATCCCACAATCCCTGAGAGAAAAAGGCTCTTTCTATCTCGTCGCGCTGTGCTGAGGTAACATCACGCTCTTTGAAGTCGCGATTTTTCAAAACATGCCAACCGAGACGAAGCTCCTCTTCGACGTTTTTAGCCAGACGAACAAAGTAATCCTCAGATGGGGAGCCGACATCCAAGGTGTCAGGTTTTGTAATAAGTCCCATGGTTCTTAAGCCATTTAGATCGGCGTTCTTGGCCATCTTGGTGACTTCTTGCAGTACGTACTCGTACTTAGCTGACACGACAGCGAGTATGATGCTGCGCGGTCGCACCATATACGACTCCACCATGTCGTGGACAATGTCGATATCAGTGTCAGACTGTTCTTTGTTCCCTCCCCTGAAGAGTCCAGGGAGATCGACCATGGTTAGATGTGGCTGATCCGGCCCAGTGAGCTCGATACGGAGTGTGTCTTCGTAAAACTCCCCAGTGCCACCTAGGATAGCCATGGCAGATTCCGCTTCCTTCGTTATGACGCCCAGCCCCACGTTAGCTAGGCTTTCGTTTGGCCGCCATGTTTCGAGTCGTTCCTTATCCTCACCAAAGCGATTCTTGCCTGGTGTGATAGAAACCTCGGCATCAGTCCTGTGACATCGACGAAGAATTAGCTCCGTAGCAAACCGGGTACAGCGGCCGTCTTTGATGGGGAAAGACAAGCCAGAGATGGCTTCGAGAACAGAGCTCTTGCCTGCCGACTGGTCTCCACAAACGATAATCTCAGGCAGATCAATATAACGGCTGACTCCATATAATCGAAGATTGTCGATAATGTCCAGGAGATCACGGTAGTCTCCCCTGGCCATATTCGTGTCGGGAATAGATGTCTCCATTTCTAACCGTAGATGTTAAGACGGTATCAAGAGCTGTTTAGTACAATCGTTAGTAGCATTATTTCTTCATTCATATACCAAGGGAACAGAACATATTGGAAACCAACCCCCCAAATCTCGGCTGGAGGCATCGCCATGGTAAGATGGTCGGCCTCCCACAGCCTTGGGCATCAACGCATCTGCGCTGCTTATGTGCATGATCACCTGTCACGCCGAAGATACTTGATCTATTTGAATTGATTGGACTGTCGTATACCGTTAACGCCTTGACCTGGCTTTTGTCTTCTGATTTGTCGAACCCCGCTCTCCATGGTGTTGCGTTTTATACTTGTGGTGTGAGAAAGTGAAGCTTGTATTCGAGTAACTTCAATGAATTCTTATCTAATGTAACCATAACAAAGACTTGGCATCTCTGCGATGCCCATATCAAATTCCCATTAGTAGGTGCCAGTAGTTGGTCGTTCCCCGCCTTGAAGGAAATTCCTGCTTATCACCAGATGTGTCACTAACAGACCCCGAGTAGAGTAGAAGGAAATTCCCATGTTCACACCATAGCTTGTTGATTCATTCTGAATCTTCAGAAGAACTACTGTCAACGGCCGTGACCTTTCTCCGACCTGCTCTTACCGATCGCAATTCCGTAGGCACTGTAGCCGTCGCCGTTAAAGACGGCCCTGCAGTTGAATCATGGTTCCAAACCCGCCGGGGAACAGTAAGGCCATGCTTCAGCTCGCGCGTTGCTAATTCTTCGATTTCTTTGCTCAGCTTCATGAAAGGAGTTCTTATCGACGTTTCGGTAGTCCCATAGTATGGTGGTGGCATCCATGATGGATAGATCTTTTGGTGGGACGCCGAAGTCTGAAGTCTCAATGGATGAAGGCGCATGTACTTATCGCAGAGGAAGCATGCCTTTTTGCTCGTTCCGATAAACCGCATGCAGGGATTGCGAGCAGGGTTACCTTCATAGAATACAACAAGTTGCATTTCGGCATGAAGTGTCAGATCCAGTCGACAAGCTCGACGTAGCCGCGCTTCGAGGTTCGACGTATCCAAGCGATTCTCCAACTGCTCCATCACTGGACGCGAATTTGCCCCCACAATATTTCCAACGGTTAGTAGCGGATTCTCATCATAGGGGTATCTAAAGTGAAGCTGCTTAGGAGCCCTGGTCCCTTTGATGGAGATTTGCGCGAAGATTTCAGGCTCCTTAACGGCAAGCTTTACCATGGATTTAATGGCAGAGTGGTAGCGAGCAACCTTGTGTAAATGTTTTAGCCAAAATTGGTTTCCTGTGTCATCATTGCTTAGTAGAGGTTGCAATTGTGCAGCATGATGCCACCTGGCTTGCGCCGCCCAATCAATAAACATAGCTGTAGTTGCATCACTCCAATTTTGAGGAGCGGTGAAAGGATGATTCGCCACCCAACCTGAGAGTTTCTCTGCCTTGGCACGACCACTATGCAGTCTAGAGCTCGCTTTTTCCAGAGAGTCCCGTATGCCTCGCTCCTCAATTTTTTCGGCGATCGACAATATTCGGTCTCTATCGAGCTTGACAACCAGCTGTAGCATCTCAGTCTCTGCATGCGCCGAGATCTTCTCTGTAACAGTCGCGATATCAGTAAAATTCAGCAGACTGTTGAGAAAACAAGTACCCTTTCTAGCCACGTCTCGAAGCAACTGGAGGACATTTTCAAGGCTTGCCAGAACATTCGGGCAGAAGCCATGGTTTCGCGCCACACGTAGTATGTTCCCCGTTTGTTGATTTGTTTCTAAACACACAGCTGCGGCTGTTTCTGCCCCCTTGTCCGAGGTGGCGCAGATAAGAGCAAATGAGTCGAGAAACTTTTGCTTGAGTTGCGACGCGCTCAAAAGACTGCTATCTGGATTCTCGTCGAGTAATCTAGTTGGGTCGCCTCGAACGGGGTCAATCAAACGTAACAACGCAGAATACAACACAAAGTGATTGAGTCCACTACCACGAATCTGAATGAGTCTCCTTTCCTTATCCATACTGAGGGAATTTTGAAAGGCTTGTTGGAAATTTCTGGAGCTGTGCGGATGAAGAGTCTTGTCGGTAGAAAACGTTGTGCTGAACCCAGGTGAGGGGATTTGAGACTACACGACCTTATTTATGAACTACAGGTACAAAGGGGCTTTTGCCTAACCCTATAGGCGTCTTTATGTGCTGATGCCTGACCACTGATACCTGATAGGGCGGGCCGCATTGGTGTAGTCCTGTTGTATGAGCTGATGTAGTATTGGTAGAAATTTTGAGTCTCTTGCCTAAACAAGTTCTTCCAATCAACCACCTGTACTATATATAGATCAAAGACTGAGTTTCATATAATGCATGAATATAAACATCAACCCCCCTTCAGAACTAGGTCAGGAGAAATACACTTATGCCTTGGGAGTTGCAAGTACGGATTTCCTTTGTAACTCTTCTAAATCTGACTCTAAATTGGGCTTTCTGATTACAAGTATTCCTATGAGCTTGCTCCGGACGGCTTTGTAGATATTTCATTCCATGCAAGTTTAACGCCACGGCCATGACGATCAAGAAACGCTCCATCTTCAGAAGAGACTCGTG
Organism: Fusarium cerealis; assembly: GCA_019055205.1. Taxonomy (NCBI): domain Eukaryota; kingdom Fungi; phylum Ascomycota; class Sordariomycetes; order Hypocreales; family Nectriaceae; genus Fusarium; species Fusarium cerealis. The sequence continues at coordinate 23,226 of JAHKOV010000123.1, read as the reverse complement.
TATCCCGCCCGCCATATTGAACGCTTCCTCGGTCCAAGTCTGTTAGTGCGTTAATGGTTGCGTTATAGCTTGCCTGGTCTATTTGCCCACCAACGTAACGCGCTTGGCCCTGCAGATTGACTCTCCTTGCTAAAACCAAGTCCTTTACAGTTGAAACTGTAATACCATAACTATTGTCACTCATAGTTATGTCTTCAAACACATTGACTCGTTCTTTAGCCAAGTCCTCGCCAGCATCGGCAACCACGTTCATACACTGACGGATGCTTTCCTTCGTTTCCTGTAGTTGTGCCAGTTGTATGATGTCGTCTTCGGATAGATTCTGTTTAACTTTCATAGCATCCATCCTTTCATCAATCTTGCTCCCGTGGCTTTTAAGACGTGCCTCCAACAAACTGATAGAGCTCTTAGCGGAACTCAGACTACTCCTGATATATTTATCCGCTGTAGGCTGCTGGGAGAACTGCTGACTTTCTTTCGTTGTGGATCCAAGTGATTCAATATGTTCAGACAACTCGACGCAGATCTGGAGGCCTTTTCGAGTACTTTCTTTCTCCTCAAAGAGAGCAAGCCAATCAGCGCTATCAGACTCGACAGTGTCGGTATCAGGCGCGGTCAAGCTCCGTACTCTCTCATCCAGCCGCTGCATGTGTTTCTGAAGGTCGGAGGTTGTATCGTCTATCATATCCTTGTATTCTTCGATGGCATTACGCGTAACAGCCGTAATTGTTCTATAATATTTGTTATCAGCCAAACCCAAATACCGACGACAAGCAAGGAACCCCACATGTTAGCGTTAGCCAATGCTATATTAATTGTGGATTTATACCCGGCAAGCATCTCTTTGAAGTCTACGATGTCCCCTTTCAGGTACTGCTGACCGATCCAGTCCCGTACGCTTGGCCGAGTTCCATCAAAATGTTTTGTACAACGAGTAATGAGCTTATGATACTCTTCACAAGTCTTTCCACAACGTAGGAGAGGCAATTCAAGCGAGTCGAATTTAATGTCAGGGTAATTTGTAACCGTTTCCAGGAGAGATTGCAGAACTCCAGTTAGATCACTCAGCTCACTTTTGAGTGCGCGCGCATTAGCATCCTGGGCTTTGAAATTGCGGACCGTTTTGAAAAGAACTGTGCTCGATTTAAAAGCGAAGGTTACCAAGGTCAAAACCCCGGAAGCAAGACCGACCGCTTCTGCCATTGTCGCGATATCTGGGGAGTTTTGATTGATGAAAGAGGGGACTAGGAGCTGAACTTGAGAACGAGAGTAAATGATTGAAAGCCTGTTTGATGCCGCACTGTTGCCTGGATGACGATAGAAAATATCTCTGATATTATGACCCCGCGTTGGCAGTCACGTGCCACCTGTTTTCTGCGACCAACCACAGTCGTCAACAAATCGGGGAACCAAAAATTACATAGTATGACCTTCTAAATGCTTTCGGACGAATGTCTGCGGATCATTAGTACTGTTGTTACAATTCGAAGAAGCCAAGGTGCTTGGACTCGAGATTTAGCTGAATAAACCTATTATCGAATAAATAAGATAGCCATACCTAGTATTTTAGGACGTGAATTATCTTGGGGGATTATCGTTGAAGGCAAACTTTGGCTTACTTACCTATATGATATGGATTTTGCTTTACGACTCTGGAAGTTTCCCAATGCTTACTTTGCGAATATCCTACGCATTATTTCCCGGCGGATCGAACAACGTAGTGAGCAAATGACTGCCACGTAGTCCAGTCGTCTTCGCGGCCTCTACCTCAATATGAGCTAGACTGATCACTATGTTAGCAGTCTCGTCAAGGATTGTGTCCCCGTTCTATTGGATCAACGCTTGCATAAGTTCGATGACCTCATAAGCTATACTCGATATTTAAGAGTTTTGGTGTTTCGTTTTCGTAGCAAAGCTATTAAACAAAGGTAATGTTAGTAATTTATTATTGCTGAAACTTAAAAGACAGTTCTGTTCGAGTTGAAGTCTGTTTCCTTCGACATCTATACTTGTGGTCCCTTGGTAGATGCAATGTATTTATGGAGAACAGACGATCCTCGTCATCTATGTTCATATGCACAGAGTCATTGTGTTTCTAGGTGATGAGATAAACCGCACTATATATGGCCGCCTTCCCACCTCTTCACTCAACTCCCCTTGTCTTCCCACCATAGATCTCATCGTCTCTAAATCAGTCATTCCAGATTTTTCGAGAGTCAAATACCCAAAGGCTTACACACAGAAGAGTCGAAATTTGTAACCATGTGCTACAAAAGCACAATCTGCCTCTCTTGCGAGGACTGCGGTAAGGCTATCAAGACCTCCTATGATTACGGTTTGTGTCGAATTGGTCGACGCGCCAACTTTTGGGGTATGTGTCGCGATGCCAAGATGATGCATGAAGCTCTTCCTGGTGTTTGCACCGAGTGTATCATGAAGAAGAGAGAGCGTAGAAAGAAGAAGGAGGAAGAGGAGAAGAAGTTGAAAGAGGTTGAGGAGATGAATGCGGAGTAAGGGGGATTGTTGGTTGCAGTGGAATCTTGAGGTTCCCTGAAGGATGTTGTTAGGTGGATATTTGAGGGCTGAAGAGCTTCAAAGCTTGGTGGGATTTGTTACAGGCAGTAGAACAAGTAGATCAAGGTGGAGAAATAAAAGTCCAGGTTGACTTGCAGATCTAGTATGTTTCTTATATTGACAGGTGAAGATTAATATGTATGTTCTCAACTCCTATCTAAAACGCCCCTCCCTAAAGTTTGTTAGTATAGGTGCCTAATATAAAATGCTAGGTAGCTAAACCCTGTGTAATGCTTTGCTTTCTATGCCTCTTTCGTTTTATCTTTATTAAGACTAGCATTTCTCTCTTTATTAGGTACCTTTTTTAGCTCTAAAGGTGCCTTCTTATATAGGGGAACCTAAATAGCTAAACTAATAATAAGAATACTACTAATAAAACTAGTAGGTAAAGGAATAGTCCCCTAGATAATGCAGTTAATAATTACTATATAGACCAGTTAAATATACTATTACTAGGTTAGATACTGTAATATTATAGGTATAGCAGAAGTACTTATTATTAGGTTTATTATATAGCTAGCCTTTTCTTATTAAAGGCCTTTAGTAAGGAGGACTTAGTATAAAAAGCCTAAAATGCCAATTGAGAAAAGAACATCCTACTTAGCAAGACTCTTAGGAATCTTAAACTGCAGATTAGGATAAATTATAATAATAAGGAAAGAGCTAATAGTAGCTTGTATAGTAAAGTAGTTAATACTTATAAGAGAATAAGCTCTCTTTCTAATAATATAAATAGTTAAATAAGCTATTACTGTTATAATAAAGCTAAAAATAGAATAGTAAATAGTAATAGTTTATTCTTAAGGTATTGCCTTAGCTGCTGAGATTAGACCTTTAGCAGCAGTGGTTGCTGCAGAGGCATATCCTATAAGGAAAGAGTCCTTATTAGGAAAGAGAAATGCGGGTCAAGCCACGAAGAGTACGCCTGTGAAGGCAATAAGACCTGCTAACGCTTTATTGACAGTGAAAGGTTCCTAGAGAGCGACCCACGCGATAAACGCTGTTAGAGTAGGAATAAGGAACGTGATGACTGTCGCGTTGGATACGTCAAGATATGAAAGAGAATCTATATAGTGTTAGCATACTTGTCTAGAGCATGGCTACACTTTTACTTACATTAGAGGCCGAACAGTCTAATAGATCTAGCTATGCCTCGCAAGAACAATAGCCCTCTGACTTTACGAGGTCCTAGAGGAAAGTTAGGAACTTTCTTATGCCACATATAGAAAGAGCCAATTAGGGTTATAGTAAGTATGTAAATGAAGATAATCTGCAAAGTGTAGAACTTTATCTTAAATCCAGTTATTAATAACCTTATTATTATTGACATCTCTAATTGTTAGTCTTATTCTTTAGAGGATAGATATAAGTTCTTATAATAGAAGTGAACAGCTGCGCTAATAGGATATAAAACAGTCCGACGTTCTGAGAATACATATCTTACAACTTATCCCAGTATGAAGAATATTTAGAATTGCCTATCTTAATAGAAATAAAAGAGCTTATACTTAGGCTAGGTAAAACAGCACCACTGGCAGTCTTAGGAGCCAATAGCGTAGAGTTCTCTAACTCGCCCTTCTTATTTGCTTCTGTCCTTATATCGCGAGATATGTTTATAACTGACCCTAATAAAGAAATCTACGACCTGCGTAATTGGAAAAGTAAAGGCTTTAAAATTTAGCACACCTTGTGTAACGAATGGAATAAGCAGCTCAGCTGCGGTAAAGAACGTGACTGAATGAATGTGGATATTTTTTTCTTTCCTCTGAGGCGCCAGAAGCGTTTTAGTTAAATACTAAGCTTAAAACAGCCTAAGATTAACTTATGGGGCCTATAAAAGGAGTTTAGTGAGTTACTCCACTAATCGCGATACAGCGTTGTGGTAGTCCTGGTCCTAACAATTTCGGACTAATATTATTCCTCCGGTGGGTTTATCTATTTTATTATTTAACACCTATTGTAATAGTTTCTAAACAGAGCGGGCAGAACTTGTACCCTATACTAATAAGATGTCTATTATTAAGATAAATTAAAACACAGCAATATAAAACTATATTATAAATAAATAGTTTGTAGTATTACAGTAATATAAAGAATCTAATTAGAGGCTAACATTTAGAGGAAGTTTAGTAATTATAAAGGTTTATATTACCTAGAGATGAAATTATTATTTTATTTACAAGTTAGTAATAATGTTTAGACTAAATTTATAAACTAAAATACATAAAATAATTTATTAATCTGTTATACTTATAAATAACTAAAAAGAGTGCTTAGCTTTATAAATTATTTCAGCTGAGATAATAACTTTCTATTCTGCTAAGTTTTTTATACTTAATAGAAAGTTTCTAACTGCCAGACCTATTAATATAACCGTAAGTGAAGAGAACCCCTGTTAAACCCCTGCCAACCCTACTAATTTCATTCAGCTTCAGTGGCGTCGAGACTATCGATAACGCCTGTATAAAAATTACTTTTAAATTGACTTCTTGACCCTTTCTGAATTAATAGTCCTCCGCCGGCGGACAAGGCACAAAACCAACACGGATCAGGCGCAACGGAAAGGAGAAATTGGCTTAGATTGTAGCTTTAACAAAATAAACCCATTTCCTATTATTTCCATTTTTCTTGTTCCACTCACGTTCTTCCCAGTGGGCTTCGCAGAGATGTCGCGACATTTCGTCCGTTCGTTTGTGTTGGCTACGGCTTTCAGCTCCGTTGCTCATGCTGGGCCATGTCGACCTCATCCTACTCCTATTTTGAGCTATAGTGAGAGCTCGTCTCATGCTGTTTCTCCATCTCTTGTCTCTTCCTCTGTTGTTCTGGTTGGTACGGACACTGTGTCTGAAGATGTTGCCACTAGAACCGAAACCTCGATCCTTCCAACCGATACGACTCTACCATTCAGCGATATATATTCGATTTCCCCCACAACCACTGGAGATGCGGCTGTTTCGACTGACCTGTACCCCAATCTCCCATCGTATACTATAACATATGGGGCTGGTATATTGTTAACAGAGGTGTCTATGAGCTCTGCGACTGATTCTCTTTCTACGACCGGAACCGAATCTATCATATCGCAGGCCACTGACACAACTACGCTCACTGCGAGAGAGACTGTGTCATCTTCTGTTATTTCGATCGTTACAAGTGCGACCTCGTCCGAAACAGCGATTTCTTCTTCGACGAAGGCCCAGCTGACCTTGTCAACTGCCCCGGGTACTGCTCCTACTGGTAGAGAGACTCAATCCTCCCATACTGCTATTTCCGATACCACTACGACTGCCTCAGGTGATCTCACTACTACCACTTTGACCCCTTCTTTCACCTTTACTACTGAGGTTATTTCGTCCTATATTACGATTACCTCTAGTGAGATGCACACTTCCGCTACTACAACTTTGGGTGATTCTGCCACCTCCACTACTGAGACTTCCTCAACAGACACAACTGTGGCCACCACTAGGGTAGACACCTCCGGCACAACAACCTTGGGCGAACCTACAAGTACCGTGACTGACACTATTACATCCACCACTGAGACTGGGTCGACAGATGCCACCACCGCGTCAGAGACTAGTGCGACCTCCAGTGAAACTACTACGGCAACTTCGACTGACGCCACCACCACCGCGACCACTGCTTTCTCATCAACCACCGAGGCGACTTCCACAACTTCCGAGACCTCCTCAGGTGCGGTGCCTGTCTGCACCCCTGGATTCCCCATTTCTCCGACCCCTCAAGGTCTTGAGTGTGATAAAAAGGGCCAGACAAGTGGCCACGAGAATATCATCTCGTGGGATACTGATGCACTCACAAAAAGTATCGATATCTGCTGCAACGCCTGCAGAAACACGCCCAATTGCGGGTCTATAGTCTTCTGGAAGGATGTGGCTTGCGAGCTCTGGAAGGGTAAGCCTGGTCAGACCGACGGCGCTCCAACCACTCACGGATGGTATGACATGAAGTGCTTCTGCGGAGAAGAACCTACGGAGCCTGAGCCCACCTGCACCAACAATTTAAAGAGCCCAGCTCCAGCGAACAAGATCTGCGGTAAGAATGGATATGCTGGTAGAACCTTCATTGGCCAGGGTGCGGCGGACTCGCTCAAAGCCTGTGCCAAATTATGCAAATCCAACAATTCATGCACCAGCTTTGTTTTCGAGGCCAACATCGTCTGTTTCTTGTTCTCAGGTACTTTGGAGGCAACGGATGGCCAACCTCTTAGTTGGGTGTCGTATGACTGGGATTGCTTTTGCGATCTTGATAAACCAGATCCTGAACCAGAGCCTCAGTGTGTCAACGGCGCCAAGGAGCCAGCACCCAAGGACACCGTCTGCGGTGTAAGGGGGTCATCCAAGGGACCTATGGAATAGGTGGACGACTGGGACTCGGATACCACTACTCTAGAAGACTGCAGGGACGAATGCTGGGCTCTTGGTACTTGCGAATCATTCACATTCGAATCTTCCGAAGGTTGCATTCAATACAAAAGCCACGTGAGCAACACAGGAGTCGACGAAGCGCAGGATGGAAAGGTCTGGTACGACGTGTCCTGCTTTTGCCCGCCTGAGGAAGATCCTGAACCTGTCTGCGTCGATGATTCGCCCAAGGACAAGATCTGCGGAGTGCAAGGACGGCCTGGGAATCAGTGTCTATACCAGTTATTCTCTGCAAGGATTGCCTCCTTTGAAGAGTGTAAGGAGAAGTGCAAAACAAACCATTGTGACTCTTTCTCATTCCGAGAGGATGGCGGTCTATGTGAAACTTATCAAGGAAGGGTTGGCGGCACAGATGATTTTAAATCGCCATGGAAGTGGTATGACGCGGCTTGCTTCAACGATGAGAACACCCTAACCGAGCCTTAGCCCAACTGTAAGAACAATATCGTCAGCCTTATTCCCGAAGAAATGATTTGTGGCGAGATGGGACGTGGTGGTGGCGTCTATCACCAAGGTCCCGGTCCAAATGGCTCCTCCAAATCAGTTCGAGCTTGCGCAGATGCGTGCATAAAAAGTGACAAATGTATTTTTATCAAGTTTGAAGCTGACCAGGAATGTGAGTCCTATGTTGGTCGTCTTGATAAGCCGGATGGTACACAAACAACCCACAACTGGTATGACAAGGATTGTTTCTGTGATCTTGATCAGGTTGATACCCCAGAGCCCGAAGCCACCTGCAAGAACAACCTCATCAATCTTCCTCTTGAGAATCTCTGGTGTGGGACAGAGGGAGAATATTACTTGGTGCCAGTCCACAGGGAGCGTCTAGGTCCCTTTGGGCTGGTGCAAATTCATGTAAAAGCGAGCCCAGTCGATGTGCTATCTTTAAGTTCGAGGCCGGCAAGGAATGTTCATTCTTTGTCGGGGGTATGACTTCAAAGTACAGTACGACGGCAAACTCCAGGTGGTACTACAGGGACTGCTTTTGCGATCTTGACAAGCCAGAACCCACTGAGCCTGAGACCAACCAACCCGATCCCGAGCCTCCGTGCGTCAAAAACGCCTTCCAACCTTTGCCCAAGGATTCTGCTTGCGGTGCAATGGGTAACCCTACGAGTCACGGCCGGGAAGAAATCGGATCGGCTACAGCGACCTCGGTACAGGGCTGTCGGGACGCTTGCCACAAGACAGCTGGGCGTGACTCATTCCAACTCGAAGAGGGTTTTAACTGTTACCTTTTCAAGGGCAAGGTTGGTACCACAGATGGCAGGACAACAGATACGGTGTGGTGTGACATGTCCTGTTTCTGCGGCCTCAATTCACAGCCTACCAACCCGAAAAATGAAGAGCCTACGAAAGATGTCTGCATTGGAGAGCCCTTGAATCCTTTGCCTGCGAATACAGTTTGCGGCAAGCCCGGCGACGTGGATACAAACACCCTGAGCAACAAACATATCAAGACGGACGTGACTCTCGCGGAATGCTACAAAGCGTATAATGCTGCGAGCGACTGCGATGTTTTCAACTTCCACAATCAGAGATGCGAACTTTACAAAACCAAAGGCCGGTTCGCAGGTACATCGGTAGCTTTCACCGGAAGTACGATCCAGTGGTGGCAGCCCAGCTGCTTCTGCGACGACACCAAAACCGATCCCAAGGATCCTGGACCGGTCTGCGTCAACAACATGCTAAGCCCTCAGCCCAAGAACAGTAACTGCGGTGCCAAAGGAAGCATTTTGACAGAAGGTATTTCTCTGGACGTTCTCGATTGGGGTATCGAATCCTTTAGCTTTATGCAGGAGAATTTCTGCATATTTTTTGCGACTAGTGTGGGCCCGACAGATGGGTCGGAGACCGAGCATGCGTATTACGATATGTCTTGCTTCTGCGACTCGAACTTTGGCACGGGAGACTAACAAAAGATAGCAATATAAGACCGAGGGAGGTGGGGAGATATTTCCAGTGGAAGAAAGATTCTTTTGGCATTCAGATGTTTAATAAATTACAGCCACTTGTATCCTTCAATTACTACAGCTGACCTCATCTATGATATCGAAGGCTTCCATATTTTATTTCTCCAGGAAGTGCCGAGGGCCAGCTAAGATAACACCTAACTCTTCGGTGGCCGTCGTAATGCTAGCCGTGATGCGTTGCGGGATAATATGGTAGGCCGCTTCATACAGTGCACGTGTGCTCGAACCGCCGCCACCATTCCTGTACAGAATGCCATCTAAACACTCAGATACCAAGCCGCCCCAGACGTCGAACTCTGATTCGTCTGCAACCGACGCTAGTGCTGAGCTGAACAACCTGTGGCTGGCTGTCAACTCAACTATCATCTATCGAGGGGACTCCAGCAAATATTAATCAATCTAGCAGCTCACCATGCAGGGTCTAGACCAAGGTAGCCAGCCGCCGCGCTACGTATTACCTCGGATGAAGTGACTAGCGGTGAGAAGCGAGCAGCCCAGTCTGGCAGAGGATGAAGGAAGTAGGGTATGTGATTGCAATCCAGCTCATAGTTATCTCTGTTGATAAGACTCTGTGAAGGTGATTTGAAGAAGCGTTGTTGTGGATTGAATAGTTATTAATAAGGTGCTCTCACAATTTGCCGGGGCGCTCGATGCATTGATAGTAATAGCGAGCATGCATTCACGCCGAGAATGCATTTTGTCTAGTCCGATTCAGACAGTCTACCAGACTATTGATGTAGTATCCGTGTCAACAGTCACTTCTGTCATGGCTTTAGAGTTTAAGACATTGGGAGTCTAGGCCTGCCACGAATTGGGATGATAAGATCTTTACTAACCAATCAATGAAGACACTGTTTGGCTCTTTATAAACTGACAATTCCCAGCTCAACTTGTACACGGCAATTTCTTCCTTTTAGTTTACCTTTATTGCCCTTACACACTTTATCAAAGCTCATATAATAATGACAGGGGTTACAACCGCTTGTCCGCCATGGAGCGACGCGCAGCACGTGGGCCCAGGGGACGATTTTAGCACTCTTCATAAACCTGCTATTTGTGAATACAAGGGCGAGGTGTTTCTTTGCTGGGCGACTCCCAACGCGCCGCCGAACAGCTTCGGATGGACTACTTGGCTAGCGTCTGACAATGGCTGGCAAAGTCAATGGAAGCAACAGGGAATGGATAATGGGAAGCAACAAGCTCACACGTCTGCCTTGGTCGTCTTCAAAGGAATTTTGTATGCCTTCATACCGTGGAAGGCTACGTCTGGCTCTGATTCGGGATGCCAAATCTGGAGCTACGATGGAAAATGGTTCAACCAAGTGGGTGAATGGGGTTCAACGTGGTGTACCCCTATTACGGCTGTTGAGCATAAGGGCGTGCTACACGTTGTTGGATATAACACATCCGATGATAATCATTTTGTTTGGACCTATTCAGAAGCAACTACGACCACCATTACTGGACCTAGTGGGTTTTCACCAAACACAAGGATCAATGAGTCATCTTCAAGCAATCCAGCCCTTGTTATCGTTAATGACACTCTTCATTTGTTCTTCCTCACTTCCGGAAGTGGTCGTTCAGTTTTGGACACATGTATGAATGGACAAGAGCCACTTTCATGGATCCGGATTACTGGAGACGACTTAGATGAGTCCGGCAACAGCGGCATCAGTGCCGTTTCGAACCCCACAAGTGATCTTTTATGGATCTGCTTTAAAACACACAACGGCGAAGACAACCTTATCTGCCACTGGTCAAAAAAAAAACCTTCCTGGACCAAGAGCGTGCCATTAGGTAGCGGAGGGGTCTTCCCGACCAAGAATGAGGCGGCTTTGGTTTACTCCAACGGTCGGGTCTATGCAGTCTGGAATAGGGCCCAGAACCGGCATCTCTTATGGTGGTCGCGCCGACCTGTCCACCACTTGGACCCATCCATTTGGATGAGCTATCTCGCTAGTCCGTCTACCAGCATCGCGCAGATGTCAATTCCAGGAACACATAACTCTGCTACAAGCAGTTGGAATGGCCTTGTCGGTCCGCAGAACGGCTGGATATGCTGCCAGGACATGTCCATCACCCAACAACTGAATGCCGGAATTCGATACTTTGATATTCGAGCAGGCTATGCAAATCTCCAAGATCGTAACAACGGCTACTCCGAACCATTATGTGTCTTTCACGGAAAGTTTTATGCCGGCATCTCGATCGAGGACGTACTCGAATACTTCTACAATTGGCTTGACACTCACCCAACTGAAGGAATAATTGTGCAAATCAAAGCCGATGGACCGACTGGTACAAATCCACAAAATGTATCAGACGACTTTAATGATCTGATCCAAGAAAAGATCCAGTATTGGAATCTTGGGGAAACAATCCCGACTATGAGTCAACTTAGAGGAAAGATCCAGTTAGTTTGTCGAATACCGCGGCCAACTAACTACAACATAGTGGTAGATGGACTTCTTCAACCATCAACACAGCCATTTGGAATCAATGCAAGCCGCAATTGGCCGAGCGATACGGCAGGATCAGTTAAAATCGATCTTTTCAATACCAAGTCAACCCCAGTAGAACTGTGGGTTGAGGATAATTACAGCTTTGATGACAATGGAAGCGTTGCGTTGGAAAAGAAAAAGCAAAAGATCACTGATTTCATCGACTTGGCCTTTTCATCGATGGGGAACTCAAGTGCTCCAACTTGGTATATTGGCTACAGCAGCTATGTCACTGACTGGACTTTGACGTCGGGGTTGGTTCCGGACTCCAACCTCAACTATGCCACTCAGGACTTGGATGGTGATTCATCAATGAACGAGGCTTTGGAGGACTACGTCAAATCGAAGGGTGGGTATGGTCATCCTGGTCTAGTCGGAACCTTGGTCATGGATTATCCGAACCGGGACTCAGGAACACTGATCAACAGTATCATTTTGAACAACGACCTGGACCTCAAGTCGTAAATCAAGTTGCCTCCAATTAATTTTTTTTTGTTTCTTTTTGGGAGGGGGGATATATGTGTAAAAAAGAATAAAAAATAAATAAAAAAAACACCAGCTTAGCCAAGGCTACCTGTTGGCAGACACGCCTAGGCGGATTATTATTATTTTTGTTATCAGGCTAAGATACAAAGATTTAAGACTTTGTTATTGGGATAGCCTCTGAGACACTAGATTGTTCTTATTGGATTATTCCATTCTATGATACATTAAGTCGACCGTCGCCTGAGCGAGGATCGTGATTTATTAAGTGCATCCTAATGTAATTTAAGGCTATTTTGAAAGAAATGTAGGTATGGATGTACGTATATGGTTCTTAATCTTAATTTGTGTCTACCAGTCTCAACAGTGTTGCTTTAGTAAGTACGCATTGCCGGCATCTTATTACCAGATGTCTCACTAGCAGACCCCGACTAGTGTCTACCAGTCTGACTCTATACATGCCATGTATCAGAAACCACCCTTCCACTCCTCCCATAAACTAGGGCTTTCGAGGCTTACCAGGTCAACATATTTGTACTAACTTTTGAAATATAGGATAGTTTTAGAGCCTCCGCTTTCAAACGCCGCTTCTACTAACTTGAAGACTCCAGTAGCCAATGCCGAACTGCTATTTCTACACTTGTTGTTCTTGCGTCAGTGGAGAATGCCAATATAACTACGATGGCACGTGCTATGGGGAAGCCATCATGCCGATCTCAGAAAGACGGGGCTAATTACCAGACACACGGCTCACAAAGATTGAGTTTGCGGGGGTCGATGATTTGTTCGGCACTAACACCACTAGAGATTGGCAATACCAATGCCGAAAATTAGAGGTTGAAATCAGGCGCTACATATGTGCCGCAGAGGGATTTACCGCTTGTTAAATCGGTGAGATTTATTGCGATATAAACGTCATATCCATCATACTTGTGAGCCTATCGGCCAAGAGCGAATAAATTACTGATCTTTCAGCTATCCGCTCCAATCTCAATGTGTTGATTTAAACTGTGAGACTTATTAGCTGGCCTTCAACAAACTCAAATAGATCCGCACCAATCAATCTCAGTGCGGGGAAATGAAACCCTGGGTCACGTTGCATACAGTTCCTCTAATCTGATTATACTAATCTGAAAACGCAATTCTCGGATGCGCCTCCGTGTTTCAAATAGGCAATATTTCACCTCGGACTTAGGAACCCTGCATCGATTTCCAGAAACGAAGTACAAGGCCATACTATCATGGTAATAATTCCTGCACCAATGTTATGTCAGCGCATATAATACTTACTGCAGGATAGGAACAATTTCACTACAGAATTAGGGATAGAAATCAGCCTAATAGGATAATGTAAATGAATTGGGATAAAAGAGAAAATGCTACCACTATTACGATCGGAATATATATATCGAGTGCTTTACGAGGATCGACTTTCAGTTCATTCTCACACCAACCAGCCCTTCTCTTCATCAGCAACCGAGAGAATGAAGTTCCTGAACAACGATCTGCTTGCTTCCAGCACCCTCCTTCTTGCCACTCTTGGAGGTGCCTCAGCTCAATGTTCCCTCCCTACTAGCTACCGTTGGACTTCAAGTGGCCCTCTTGCTCAACCTGCCAATGGCTGGAACAGTCTCAAGGACTTCACCGTTGCTCCTTACAATGGTCAGCAGCTAGTTTATGCTACTGCCTATGGCCAAGGCGGTTGGAAGTCTATGGGCTTTAGCCCTGTGTCGGATCTGAACAACCTTGGTTCTGCGTCGCAGACTCTTCAGACCGGTACCGCTGTGGCCCCAACTCTGTTCTATTTCAGACCTAAGGGTATCTGGATCTTGGCCCATCAATGGGGCCCTACCAAGTTCTCATACAGGACTTCAAACAACCCTGCCAACATCAATGGTTGGTCTCAACCGCAACCTCTCTTTACTGGAGAAATTGCCAATGCACCATTCGGCCCCATCGATCAAACCGTCATTGGCGATAGCAGAAACATGTACTTGTTCTTCTGCGGCGACAATGGTAGAATTTACCGCGCGTCCATGCCTATCGGCAACTTCCCTGGAAACTTTGGATCGAATTCCCAGATTATCCTGCAGGATACTGAAGACAACCTCTTCGAAGCCGTTCAGGTTTATACCGTCCAAGGACAGAACAAATATCTGATGATTGTTGAGGCCAAGGGTAGAAATGGTCGGTTCTTCCGATCTTTCACCGCGAACAGCCTTGATGGTCAGTGGACTGTCAATGCTGGCACCGAAAGCAACCCCTTCGCCGGCAAGGCAAACTCAGGCGCCACCTGGACCAACGATATCAGCCACGGAGAGCTGATCCGCACTGCCAACGATGAGACATTCCCCATTGACCCTTGTAACTTGAAGCTTCTGTACCAAGGACGCAACCCCAGCATCAATGTCGACTACAACCTCCTGCCATACCGCCCCGGTCTCCTGACACTCCGTCGATAGATCGTTGGTCTGTTATGTTTATAAAATGTCTGTCCTTACCTCTTTAGCATGTATGCTTAGGTAGCTCACAGTAGTTCACTCATTGTATAGTCAATTTAAACTTGTTGCCTGATGTAACTTTAGTCTTTGTAATGTAGATAACTAATCGTTCTCCCTGGATCACCAGCTTCAATGCACCCTATCACTCCTCCGACTCATGCTTGAAAGTTGATCTCAGCTGTTGAGCCAAGACATTAACCAAATCCCTGTTGGTAACACTGACAACCTTTCCATCCTCAATCTCGAAAGTAAAGTCATCACTATCATCCTAAAATCCAACAGACTCCCAAGTCTGGCCAGCATTATTAAACAGACCCTCCCTGCCTTCGACCGCAGAACGTAGTGCGAAAGGTCGGATTTAGGGGATTGCTCAGTATGAGATCAGCTGTTTTAAACCATTAACAGACTTGGCCCCTATGGGATAAAGATAGATAAGGATATCATCTCTAAAAAGTTCACCTAGGCTAGGAGCAGCAAGAAAGGAGCGCTACTCTATCCTATTAATAAAGGAATGAGTCTAACCCTAAGCCAGGCTGTCCCTCTTTAATACTAATAGTTAGATTTATACCCTCTCTTATATTATTAATATAAACCGCTAAATAATAATACAGTATTATATTTCTTAATAGTAAATAAAGTAAATAAGATATATTTAAGTAAAAAGGTTTTATTAATAGTTAATAAGTTAAATATACTATTTAATATTAAAAGAATATATATATACTATTAATATTATTAAGGGAATAATAATATTTTAAGTTATTATTAATCTTAAAGTAATATAGTCTTAAAGCGCTATTAATCTTATAAGTATTAGTCTTTTATTTATTAAATATAGAGATATTAAATATATAAGTATTTAAAAAGTAAGTATAAGGTATATATAATATAACCGCTTAAGTTATAATAATATTAGCCTTATATAATAAGACAGTTTAGCTCTAAGATATAGCAATAGAAGCATATAAGCAGATGCTTATAAGCTACAACAAGTAGGTAAGGGTAGTAGCCTTCTCACTAGACAGCAGCGTAGTTGCGTTAGCCTCGGACGATAAGACGGTCCGGCTCTGGGACGCAGTAACGGGGGCGCACAAGCAGACGCTCAATGTCGGGAGAGCATTAGATCGCCTATCATTCGATCCAACGACGAACTCTCGCCTCCCCACCGACATTGGACTTCTGAACTTGGAACTACCGAATCAAACACCTGCCATGGACGCCCAGTCGACTGAAGCTATCTCATAACGTACCAGCCACTGCGGTTACGGTATAAGCGGCGACGGGGTATGGGTCGTGAAGGATGGAATGAACATGCTTTGGCTACCTCCGGAGTATCGCCCGGAGCAATCGGCTGTGGTTGGATCAACGGTCGCTATCGGCTGTCGTTCAGGTTGTGTACTGGTGATGAAGTTCTCTTAGAGCGGAGGTAGGCATAATCGCCTTTTTAATCACAAGCAGCCCTTTTCCAGTTCTCAGGAAGCCCGGCACGCAACTGTTTCCTACCTTAGCTAGCTAGCCCTGTATTCATCGAGCTTCAGATGTGCTATAGGAAAAAGCCAACGTTATTTCTTTCTCTATAATTTTCTTTTCACTTTGATCTCGGAGGGTCGTAGGGACGCAGCAAAATTTATATTGCAACGGACAGTGGCGTTTTTGCCTTCTAGACCAATCGAGAACTGTCTGGCCCCAGGAGTCATGTGGTCTATGATTCCCTCACATGGAACAACATTAGCCATTCTGTGGGTGGAGTTTGTTTAGTTAATGCTTTATTTTAAGATAGAGGCTAGTGGCTGCAGATAAATCCATCTTGCTTGTTGGACGGCTCCTGGTTGGACTCCCAATTCGGCGGGAGCGGAGGCCGGCTCGGCATCGAATGTACCCACAATTCCCGATGGCCGATTGTGGCCTTCTTACACCAGCAAGGGTCCCAAGACGGCCCACCTCCTCCTTCATTCGGATCAAAATCGACGTTAAAGGCAAGGGTTAAGGCATCCCGCGGTACTGTTAAAGATTGCACTTTGAATTGACTCACCGTGGGAGGCGGGCTCGGTCACCGTGTGGGCCTTTCGCAGTGCGCATCTCTTTGTTAACGCTGGCCACGCGGAGCTTAGTCCCACTCAGCTGGCATTGGTGACAATAAGTGACCGCCCCCAAGGAAAGGGCAGGCTGCGATGTGGGGCGATAACGTTGCGTGCTATGACAAAATCAGCTACTCCGAGGCAAGAATGGCCAGGCTACCCGGGACGACCGTCACATAGAAGCGCTTCGGAAGGACATAGCGGAGTTGTAGTGTCAAAATGAAGGTCAAATACAGCGTGAGCTGCGCAGATTCAGACAAGTCATATTTCCGTGCTTTGGGGATGTCCAGCGCACTATATTGCAGCGTTCTCACACGTGCCCATGCCTGAGCCACAATCGAGTTAACCTCACGAAATCGGACGATGCACAAACCCTAACAGCGTGCAGAACCTCAGTGTAAACTGAGGTAACATCCTTTCAATCAACGTCCTCCTCATCCTGCTTCATACAAATTCAATGTTAACATTACACCCAAGGATCTCATAGTGAGCTCGGCGACCTTCTCGCCCGACGGGACGGTGCTCGCCTCGGCCTCTCAAGACCAGGCGGTAATGATGTAGCGCGTCGAAAGCGGCGTTCTCAAATGTACCCGTGCTCAGGCTGCTGGAGGGTAACCCTGTCATATTGACGGATACCGCTTCGATGTGGAACAGCTCACGTGTTATAACGCAACGTCGCGATCTCGTTTCGACAAGCAGCTAAGAGCAAGCACTACGTTGGCGCGCGGCTATTGAAAGACTTTCACTAGGCAAACCAGACGGCCAAATCTAGTGCCGAGCATCGGCCGCGGTAACCGCTCTCCTGCAGCCAACCACCTTTGCAATGTACCCGCCGGCGCCTATTTGACAAAGAAGAACCATGCTCCCAAAAATAAACGAAGGCCGTGCTTTCCTCTAAGCTAGGCTCCCTAAATGCAGGTGCATTCTTCCTTTAAAACAGCAAATATATTATAGCTGCTGTCAGACACATGTCTAGCCGCCTGAAGCACACACTGAAACATTAAAGCTTAGCTAAGACTTTGTCTATAACTTTAGCAATAAAGTTTTTAAAGTAGCTGTCTATAATAAGAGCTCCAGGCTCCTTATCTATCTATTTCAGCATTATTATTAGCCCAATATAGATTAAATACTAATTTGTTTTTTAAGTGTTACTTACTTACTAAGGTTAATATCTTCTCTTATTATCCCTTTTATTTACTTAGTGAACACTTTAGCTGCTTGTGCCGCTTAAAGAAGTATCTATCTATTATAATAGTTTCTAATCTTCTTATTATAATAGTCTCTTATACCTAACACTCCTTTAATAATACTAAGAGATTTTACTTCTCTATTATATTTATAAACTTGTAAAAATGCACTGGCCTTTATATTTAAAGCACTTATGTTTTTAAGAGTTATTAGAGTTCTTAGTAGTTAACTTTAATTAAATAAGAGAGAGTACTTATAGTATTCTATATCTAGTTAAGAGAAGCATCTATGCGGATAGCACAGCCTAATATGAAGTCTCTATATTTATATAGAGGATAGTCTGCCTAGGCGATAATTCTATCCATAGCAGCCCCTTAAACCTCTATAACCTTAATATCTAGCTTAAAACTAATTTACTATCTTACTAGGCCTACTGTCCTTCCTTATAGTCTAGCGCTCTCTCCTTAAAAATAATATCTTAATTTCTAATAAAATGCTTAGTAAATTCTAAGGTAACTGCACTTCTTACTATATATATTTAATATTTTTATTTAAGATAGTAATATAAGAGCTAATATAAAGTATATATTACAGTTTAAGAATTAAAAATAATATAGCCGCTTTAATCCTAAAGGCTTAAATCCCTTACTGTAATAAACTAGTTATATAGTATAATATAAAAGAGTTACTAACTTTAAATCTTTTAATAAAATAACTTAAAAGGAAAGGATATTAATTTATTTAATATTAATTTATTTAATACTAATAACAGTATATTAATAAGCCTTATTAAAAATAATAGCTTATAAGAAGTTACCTTAAAAGGTATAAGTAATATATTTTAAAAATATAATTAAAATATTAATTAACCTTTATCTTTAAGTTACTAAAGTATATTAATATATACTTAAAGGGGTCTTATTTAATAGACTTTCTAATAATACTAATAATAACTTTTAAATATTAGCTAAGAAAGGATAAATAAGTTAAGCTATTTTAGTAGGTTTTTATAGGTAAGGCTAACTATTATATAGGGTTTATATAGGTAATTATATAGGAACAGTTCTAAGAGCTATAAGGAGAAAGATATTTTAAATAGTAGTAAGAGGATATGTAGTTATATAGATATAATTACTGAATTTATAGAGTAATGTAATTAAGCAGCTTAATATAGGTACTTGTAAGGAGAATTAATAGCGGGCGCTTAAACATTCTCCCTTTAACATTTTGTGAAATATAGCTGGGAAAACTTATGTCTTTTATTTGATCGATGATTAAGGGAAGCCGATTTATTGACCTTATGTGCTCAAGAGGTTAGCATGTGTCGGTGTGACTATCTGCGTGCATGCGCTCATACTTCACTCAAGGATGTCCGAGAAGGTACTGCCTTACTAGACGCTGCCTGGATTGCTCCAATTGAGCTCGAAGCTCAGGCTGCCACATTCATACCAGACGAATGACACCACGGCCGGTTTTGTGTCCGAATTGCGAAGTGCTGCCTTCCATTCTTTATCGACTCATTCAATTCAATTCAAAGCGAAGAAATTCAATGCGAAGAGAGTGGTTGTATCAGGTTCAGCTTCGTCATGGCGCTATCAAACTGACACAGGTCTGGTAGTTAAGACAACCAGGTGCTATCAACGGCTTCTTCCCTATGATATTCTCATAAGTCTCAAGCCGGCCAGATCGCCTTCGCAGGCACATCGATGTTATCCCAGCGCCGTGCGTCCCGTTTGACGCTCGACCCGCGCAATTCAGCCCCTCAAGCATATGTGCTATTTGATACAAAAACTGGGAGAACAGCAACGTACGCCGCCGAAGCTGCTAACAACTCGTAGCTAGATACTCTCAACAGGACTGCGACAACAACGGAGAAGAAAGTGATAAAGTCGCAAACTATCGCGGTCTTAGCCCCTTTGCTCGACCAAGCCGACAAGATGGTGAGCGGGACGATGACCTGTCGCACGCCACCGAGGTTGAGGCTGCCGGGTAGTTCATCTTGGCAGACGTGGAAGTGCTACATTGAGCTAATGCGCTCCTTGCGCTCAGCAGCCAATAACCGTCTTCCATCTACTATCCTTCGCCTTTTCACGAGTTTAAGGGCCTAACGCTGTCTGGTAGGGCTTCTACTACGACAGTCGGCCTAGTCTCATCCTAGTGCGGATAATTAAGCCGGTAAAGATAATAGATTAAAAGTCAAACTGCAACGGGATTATCTTCCAGAAGATATATAACGCTAGTATAACCCTCCTAATATATATAAGCTCTGTGGGTAGTAAGATGCTACCCTGGGGAAGTAAACCTTTAGAGGAGTATTATATGCTTTCTTAAAGAATGTGGAGCGAGGATAAACGATGGCCTTATGGACTTTAAATTCCTCCTGGCTACTTAAAATCGTTAAGTTGGAGTATGTACCTTTTTTTAGCAGTCTGATTTAGTGAGAACCTTTATTACATTAGGAATGGAACTACTTAGACTTATTAAAGGAGCCTAACAGCTCCTTATAAGGGTTGTCAGCTATGCAAATTTCCACAAGAGAGGTCTAGAGAAGTTAATTGAAATAGTATGCTATAGAGCCTAAAGAGTGCATACCCTAAGTATCAGTATTTACAATAGACAGTCACAAATACCAATTAAACCTAGAGGCTCAGTAGTAGATATATAGCAAAGGATCCTTAACCGCTTTATATATTATTAGCAATTGCATAGTATTGCAGTTACAGTTATATAGTATACCTGCCGCACACTATGTTATCCCCTTGACTCATCCTCTAATTAGGGTATCTGCATTCCTATTTATAATCTTTTAATGCTGCAATCTTTAGGATAGCAGTGCCTTAAGAAATTTAGGGATTGCAGTAAAGTTAGGCATGTTTTGTCCTAAGTAAAGCGGCAGAATGCAGGTATCTGTACTATCTTAGGTTACCTATAAGACAGTACCTCAATATCTAGGCCTTAACTAAGACAGCAGCCGTATCTTAGCTACACACAGGCAGTACGCATTATAGCACGAATTAGAATCCAACCTTTAGCCAGCTTTCAAGACTCGCTCTTATTAAATACCCTTTATTAAGATTGTATTAGTAATAGTACTATACTCTTCTCTATAGATATAATCTATAGGATAATTAAATTAGATTTAATTATCCTATATTTATAATAGGAAAGGAAGGAAGGAGTAAGATGTATATCTCTACTAAAAAGATAACTATAGCGCTAATCAGTATTATTCATTTCATACGAATCTCATTTTATGCAAACACTCAAATGGTCTTAACCCTGGTTATGTCACGGCGCTCGCGACGACTCTGCTAAACGGTACTGGCAGACTAGAGCTGGGGTGTCTCTTTTCCGGCAAAAAGGCCCGGCGCCTAGCGGCTAGGTCTTTAACGCCTCTCCATAGGCACAGACCAGTGTGTATTGCTATTAAAGTATTATCTCTGATTTCTCATAATTTAAAAACTACTACTGTAAAATAACATGAGCAGAATAGCTTAGATAGCCAATACCTAACCCTTTAACCCTACTAACCCTACTAACCCAACAGTACACTTCTCTCCGTCTAATAGGAGCTTATAGCATGGAGGCCAGCAATACGTCCAAAGACGAGTGCCCGCATAACGGCCACTGCATTTGGAGCCTTCTCGTAGAAATGGCCAGTAATCTCACCTGCAGCATATAGATTAGGAATGATGCCTCTCTGGCCAAGAACGCGCGCTTCCACATCAGTCGCAATGCCGCCGAAAGTGTAGACAATGGCCGCGGCTAAGGGGAATGCGGTATACGGCGGAGCGTCGAGCGGCCTAGCCCAGTTCGATTTCGATGGTTGCAAGCCTGAGGTAGTGGCGAGATTATCAAGCCGGCCCGCCGTAAAGCCAGACATGTTTGCGTTACAGGCTGCATTGTAGTTTGAGATTGTGTTCAGAAGCGCTTGTTCCGGCATCCCTATCTGTGCCGCCAGACCAGAAATCGTGTCCGCTGTCACCGGCGGCATATCGGAGCGGATAGCTGCCTCATGGTCCTCCAATTGAAAGAATCTGGAATCACAAATTGCCCAGGCTAAGCGGCCCGGTGTGTCAAAATGTATGGTTCTGGAAAGATGCTCCCACGTGTCATGCACGAGTCCAGCACCTTCATCAACGAACCGCTTTCCGTCCTGATTCACCACAACCCCGTACGGGTAATTGAGGACCAGTGGCGCTGGCTGACTGCTCCGTGGGTCGATTACTTCGCTGTGCATTCCGTTCCAATCGCCAGAGGCCTTGGCTCCGTTGGCCAGCGCCATCTGGATGCCGTCGCCGGCGTTCCAGGCCGTCCCAGGTGATATCGGTCTCAACGTCTCCGCACCAGGACCAAGATGAGTACGCAGCATGTCTGGACTGCCTTGAAACCCACCACTGGCGAGCACAACAGACCGGGCAATGATTCGTCGCCCATCAGCTGCCTCAATCATGGCCTGTCCTCGGCCAAGATGAAGTCGCTGGGCACGGCAATTATACACCAGTTGGACACCCTTCGATTTGGCTGATTGCTTGAGGGCTTCGACAATGGCAGCACCTTTGCCAATAGGCTGGATCCTGTTAGGCCAAGATTTCAAGAAATAGTCCATGGCGTGAAACTGCACCCCCTGCTTTTCGAGCCATTGGAGGGCTTCAGGGGCCTGGCTAGCCAGCCTTTCGAAATACGCGCGGTCGCCACCACTTCCGCTTGCAGCCACCATGTCGTCCACGAAGCCTGGTAATACCTCATTGACAGATGGCATTCGCATGTTGGCAGGGCTCCAGCGTGAGTTTCCACCGCTCGCATGCTCTGGTGCATGCTCTAGCACGGCTATCTGCGCCGAGGGCGAGAATTCTGCAGCTGATACTGCAGCGGCGAGGCCGGCAATGCCATGACCAACTACGACAAGGTCGTACATGCTGATATACTCGAGTCTGAAAATCTTAGAGGACTCGGCTTCAGGGTGTTAGTGGTCTATGTCTCTTAGAACACTTCTTAGTCGCAGTATTATTAGAAAATTGAGGCTCTTACATACAAGCTTCAGATGCTCGCGGACTCCTGCAGGGGTGAGTACGCGTGACCACATTGCGATGACTCAATGTTCCTAAAGTAGAGTAGCCGCTGCAGCAAAAAGAGATGCGTCAGAAATTATTGTGGAGCGGACAGTCCTTTTGTAGCGGTGTGTTTTAATTATACTACAGATGGCGTAATATAATTAATAAGCGAATATCCTAGATAAGCTAATATCCTATAAATTGACTCTTTTATATTATTATTATTTATTTAATTTTACAGTTAAATATATTATTAATATTATTAAGATTCCTTATTTAGGGTAGGTAATTAAAAGTTATATATATAATTTAAATATTAATAAATTCTTTAAATTTAAGCTGCCTTAAACTTAACTTTCTATATTACTTTAATAGAACCCTATTAACCTTTAGATTTACCTTAATTCCCTATTGACCCTATATATATAT
>JAHKOV010000122.1:0-30825 GCA_019055205.1 Fusarium cerealis | reverse complement strand
GGCCTACTATAGCAGTATTTAGTTATACTTATTAAAAAGCATCTTAGCTATAGCCCCCCTTCTATTCTTAGCAGCTTATAATAGCAGCATCTAGCTATCCTTATCTACTGCATTAATATTAACCTTACCTATATTAAGAAGTATCTTTACTATAGCCTTATATTTATTCCTAGCGGCCTACTATAGCGGCATTTAGCTATCCTTATCTGCTATATTAATATTAACCTTACTTATATTAAGAAGCATTTTAACTATAGCCTTAAATCTATTTTTAATAGCCTATAATAGCAGTATTAAGCTATGCTCTATATCTACTGTATTAATATTAACCTTACCTATATTAAGAAGTATCTTAACTATAGCCTTATTTCTATTTCTAAAGGCCTACTATAGCGGCATCTAGCTATACTTATCTGCTGCATTAATATTGACCTTGCCTATATTAAGAAGCATCTTAACTACAGCTTCCCTTCTATTCTCAGCGGCCCACAATAGCGGCGTCCAGTCATACTCTGTATCTGCTGCATTAATATCGACCTTGCCTGTATCAAGAAGCATCTTAACTATGGCCTCCCTTCCATTCGCAGCGGCCCACGATAGCGGCGTCCGGCCATACTCTGTGTCTGCTGCATCAATATCAACCTTGCCCATATCGAGGAGCAGACATGATAGCACCTTCGTCAAGCCGTGTCTCGCTACGATGTGTACAAGATTACTTCCGCTTGCTGGACAATCACCTGCGTAACGGTCAAATTCCTTGTATATCCGCACCCATGATTCAAACAGGGGCTCTGTCGGCCATCCAAGCAGATGCAGAAGATCGTTCGGAGAAACTTCGGCTTGATCGCCCAGCTTCACGTGAGACACCCATGACGTTATGGCATAGTGCAGCAAGGGGAATCTTGACTCGTCCTCCCAGTCGATGGATCCTGACTGAGATAGTACAACCATTCTTAAGTAGCGGATACAGGAACGGGAGAGGCGGCAATGAACAGCGGGGATTACCAGGTTTGCTGCTTTCGTGGTAATGTCCAGAGCCATCAATCCGCGATTGACAAAAAAGTCCTTGACCGACTGATGGATGAGCTGAACGATGCGGGCATTGATGGACGGGACGATCTCTGCGAGACCGCAGCTGAGGGCTATGACTCTTGTATCTATATCGTCGTCATTGATGAAATATTTCGACCCCTAGCATTCGTCGAGCGACTTATATGTCTGGTTCGGGTCAACCGCCATGGCCCATCGCAGTTCGTTCGCTGTCAAAGGCCGCGTGGAGAAACAAATCCATTGCATCAGTTTCAAGGTGACTGAGCGATTCTCCACATCCTGAATGAGCCCATGATATAGGTCGTCCAAATTCGGAGGTGTCTGCGTAATTGCGGCTTCGATCTCGACTCTCGGTTCCTTCCTGCGCTTCATCCGTAGCACGCGTTTCACGACCAAGTGAGCCCACATGAAAACGCCTTGAGCGCGGCCCGATATCAGACTTTCAATATAATGGTCCGGATCCGTAGAAAAGCGATCGTGGACGTACGTGGTAATATCCGCGTTGTTCTCCGTATCGAGCAATATCGTCAATCCACCGTCCAGCTCCAGGATGGGGTAGTGGCGACAGGAGAAGAAGATGCCAAACCGGGAGTCTGTGGGCGGGAGACTTGAAAGCAAATGCTTGAGGTGTTCGATCAGTTCAACAGCAGATTGTTCTCCACACTCATCGAGCGCGTCGATAAAGAGGATGACGGGAAACCTCCTTAGGATCCTTGGAAGTGACGATTTGAAGAAAGCCTGCAACAGTTGTAGATGCCACTGCCACCTCTCTCCAGGCTCGCCCTCAGTTGCTCGTTTATCCTCAAAGTATTTGATCAGATCGAGTACGGCGCCAGGGACACGCTTAAGTAGCTGGTGCAGGAGGGATCGGAAGAGACCAATCGGAGTTCTCTGTAGCTCATGACCACGACCATGGAAAAAGAAGGAAAATACAAGCGTTTCGGTTCCATAAATTGGAGGAACTACATTCTTGGCATATTTCATCAGCGTTGACTTGCCAGATCCAGGTTTTCCCTTGATCCACAGAAGACCTCGGTCTTGATCGGTCCAATCAATAAAGGTTTTATTTTCGAGAAGCCATTGGCATGTGCCTTCGGCAGCATCCTCGATTTTGACTTGCCTGCCGTCCATGTTCTCGAAGGCCAGTGATTTCAGACAGGTTTTCATTGTCTCTGATAGAGGTTGGTGTAGGCCTGCGCTATAGAATCAGATGATATTCGTAGGATGCCTAAACGTTACATACTATGCTCAGCGAATCGTTTGGCGACCTCCAGCCTCGCTTCATCGACAAGTCTTCTAAGCCGTTCTCTGACAATGGTGTAGTCGTCCTGGCTCCTGGATTCATACTTGACGAGCCCAGAATGGTCTGTGTTGAGGGGTACCTTGTCTTCCTCGGCCACAGCTACCAAGCCTATACTAGATGCCGACTTCTCCGTCACCAACAGAGAGTATGAACCGGACTTGACTAACCTCCCATCTTGCTTCTATAGGACAGTGATTAGTGTGGACTCCGGCGTCTTCAACAGGGAAATTTACCTTCAACAATGGACTGTGCTTGCACTCGTAGAAGGTCACTACGTGGTAACACTTGCAGTCCTCGGAAAACTCGCGGGCCTGTCTCTTCAGGAATGTTGAGGGTTCTGAATCACTATTGACCACTAGATCGTGAATCAAGGCGGCGTTTGGCTGACCCCGGACAAAGGTTTCCAACTGGTCATTTCGCAAGCCGAGATTTGGCACGCCGAAAAAAAGCATTCCAAAACTAGCTTTAAATAGGTCAGAATCTTTATTGTTGCGATATTTGCGAGCACGGATGAGTGCCTGTAGAGGTTAGCTAGGGAAGTCTCTACGGATGGCGCGGTCTTTCACCTCTTTGATAAGCAAGCCGCCGAGGCTGTGGCCGATGAAGATGATCGGACGACGATTAGTCTAAAGGAGTCAGCCAATTCTAGAGAAGAGTCGAAACTACTCAACTACTCACCCCATCATTCGCTCGGAAGGCGATGATTTTCTCCAAGAACCCCCCGCCCAAATCCTCCATGGACTGATTTGAGAGGTTGCCTTGTAAACTCGTATCATAGCCATAGAGCAGCATCCGTATATTAGGCACGTCCTTAGGCAGGAAGTCGCGTAGCCAGACGTCGTCGCTGTTTGGGGATTTCCAGGAGCCGAGTGCGTGGCTTCCGAGGCCGGGTACTGCGATGATACTGGTAGAGTAAGCATGGGAAAGAAACATCGTCGAATACCAGACTTACTCGATATCTGCACCATTCTTGTCCTCGTAGAGCGGCGTGACCCCTTTGAATTTGCAGGTGTACTTATACGGGTGAGCCTGCCCAGCTTGGCACAGCTGAGCGGACAGGTCGTCTGCGGAGAGCAATGTGTTGATTGAGATAGTAGCACAGAGGGTGTCCTTGCCATATGACACCAAAGAGCGACAGACCATAGGATTAGCATCTCCCCGTAGGTCCATGATCTTGCCGAGAATAGACTTCAGGTTGAGGTCCAGCTTATCGATATGATCTGCCGGGATCTCATCGATGCGCAGTGTCAGGCTCTTTTTGGTCTTCGGCGCTGAAGTCTCGACCGGGTTGTCATTGACGCGTTGCGTCAGGGTCTCGGTCTCTGGCGGCTTCAACGGCTGCCTAAGGGACCTGTGATGCAGGATCGTCGCCAACAGGACAACGCTGGCGGTCGCAAAGACAGCCACGAACAATTCAGGTACAGTGGCCATCTCTCTAGATATTGGACGGATTTCGACGCGGGAAGTAGACGATGCGATCGAGTGTTGCTTAAGCTCAAATGAACAACAACAGGTGAGATGCAAGTGGGACTCATGCCGTGAGGGGTTATCACCAGCATGTCGCATGCAGCTATCCACATGACATGAATGGGAATTCTGCCTAGTCTCAGCCTCACCGTCAGACGAGGTCGCAATGCAGACGACAAAGAGTTTTACTTTACAATCGTATCAATGGCCCCGACACCCCCCTTCGCTTTAAAGCATCAGCTCACGCGGGAGCTAGACGGGCCGGCCCGGCACGTGCCGGGACACCCCCGCGTGTCTTTGGAGGACCCAAACATGGTATGGGACTTGCTGGCCAGAGAAATCTGCTCGGAAGATCTAGATCGGGTAGCCAACAGGCTTTGGTGGATGTCAAAACAGGACAACGGAAATATATCGCCTCTCCACCGGCAGTTGGTGAAACGGCGCACCATCGTCGTCACGGAGGACCCAAAGCTTCACTTGGTGTGGATCTACGACCGCATCTTCATCAAACCGCTCCCGCGCTACATCGGCTCGTACGGATTCTGGCGGGACTATCTTTGTGCGGAGGAGGTCGGCGGCGAAGGACGCGAACAGCGCATCCGCCAAGCGGCGTTGGGTTATCTGCGGACGTACTACCATCTCGTGAAATACGAATCCGACTTTCGCATCGCGCAGGATCCCAGCTTGTGCCTCGCCCCGGCGGACATCACCTGGGAGCAGTTCTGTGACTTCACATCGAGCTTGGGCAATATCACAGACCGAGACGTCTCTCTGCGCTACAGGTATGGTGAGATCCGCCTGACGCGCCTCAATTTCTACGCTCCGCTCCTCCTCGGCAAGTCGCACTTCCAGAGAGTCGAGTACCAGTACGGGCCGTACTTTGCGCGCTTCTATGGGCCGATCCTGTTCGTCATCGGGATCATGTCGGTGGTCCTGAGCGGACTGCAGGTGGTCATCTCGGTCGGGGATAACGGCGGGGGCGGTTGGAAAGGGGCGGCGCTCTGGATCAGCGTCACGGCTATCGTGTCGTCCTGCAGCCTCGTCTTCATTATAGGCCTCCTCCTGGTGTACAAGGTGGCGAAGGAGTGGAAGGTTGCAATCCGCGATCGCCTCCGACTGTTGGAGGAGAAGCGGGCGGCGGAATGAGAGGTGTTCTGGGGACCTGTTCGAGTTTGGCTAGCCGCGTTACGTCTAAAATATTGTCCACCCCTGACGTTGCCGTTTGTGCGTGCCAGGATCTGAGAAGCGGAACGGCCCACGCTGGGCCCCAGCGTGGACGGGGTACGAATCTGCCATTTCGGTTAGAAGTGAAGCCTCCACGATCACAAATTGCCTCGCGACAGCGCATCAATCCCCTGGCATCTTTCTTGTACCGTCTGCGTACCCTTCGCCTTGTCGGGGGGAACGAACTGGAGTGAACCAGAAGTCCGGCCGACGCCGTGCGCTGTCCCGCGCAGGAACCCAACAAGCCTTGCTAGCTTGGGCCCAGGTGAGGCAATGCGACCGAGACTGACCGTGTGGAGTACCTGAACGTTAACTCTGCCCAGAGATCTGCGGTAGGCACAATGTGTGGCATGGTAATGCGGCTAGCGCAGCTTGTAGGTTTGAAGCTACAGTAGGCGGTCCGTTCTAACAAAGTTTAGGAAAGGGTCGATAATTTACCACGGATGCAGAAGCTTTATTTGTTGATGAACGTTCCGTGTCTCTGCTCGGAGAGGGTTTGGCACAGTACGAAATCAGTACAGATGCTATTTTAAGACTGTAGCGGGCCCTTTCTGTCAATCGAGACTGCGTATCTTGATTAGTAATACTGGGTCTCGCGCTTCTATCAACCCTAGTGATTACCCACCCTGGACGCTTCCGTTCATTTGTAGTGGAAGAATGATTGGTTATGAGCTGACCAGTCTGATCAGAGGTGGAGCAAACACGGCGACCTGTGGCAGGCTGCAGCTGCCCTTCGCGACAATTGGTGCTTTTTGTTCTCCCCAGGCCCGGCTAAAGACCAGTAAGAGAATAGCATAGCATCAGCACGCCAAACTTCTTTTGCGTCGCCTTGGGTACTACGGAAAGTTATTTGTGTCGCTTCAGAGGGTCCTAGGCCAGCATCAATGCTCGAAATTCAAGTACGTAGCACGGTCTTTTCGTGTGATTGAGATAGTTCTCAAGACAATCAGCTTGTCTAATAAGCCACCATACATCCCTTCCTCGCAACGCTTACCCTAAATTATAATTTAGCAATAAATATAATAAGTGCCTTAAAGATATACATATAAGAGAGTGCCTATATATATCTATTACGGGAGAGTAGGGCCAGATGCTACCTACGTATATATAGGGTAGGGGATTAAACTATAAGCGCCGACGTATCCATCTCAATCTTAGTAAGCTGCCGATTATAAGAACCTGACAGGTCCTGGTAGGTACGCTTAGACTATCGTCAGGGGGAATCTATAATGTCATTCATATTTTATCAGCTCTTATGTCTAATTGAGATGGTTATATGCTTCGATTAGCAACCACCTGAAGATCACCCCTGCATCACGGTAAGGACGCAAAAATTGAGGCAAGTATGAGAATTTAATGAGATGTATTCTTGGTCAAAAGCTACAGTCATTACACCAGGCGCCGTCTACATTATGCGGAAGAAAATGCGGAACTTACATAGATTTTTTTCCCTCTCTTTTTTTCTTCTTCCTTTTTTTTTAAAGCAAAAAACAGCTAAGGTATATTGACATTCACTAAGAAAGACGCAGCTTAACTCTTCTAATTCCCTAGCATGCACAACTACTTAAGATTAGGCAGATTTTAGTGTTAAAAAACTTATAATATTTCTCTCTACATTAAGGCAAAGCTCAATATGCTCTGCGTTGTGTTAAAGACTTTTTTCTCAAGCAGCTATCATTGGGAGGCGCTATAACCTCCAGTTGGCCGGCGCCCTCTATCCTCCGTTGCACCCGCTCGGACAGAAAACACGACACGCAATGAGGTGGACATTGTGAAGGCTGCCGCAGGATCTGATCCCGTGCCCGCCGACTCAGCACCATGAAAGTCAATCGTAAAATGGAAGAGAAGATGATTTTAGGAAGCAGCTTTAGCAGATGTGTCGTAATCTCATGCTTGCGAATATGAACAACCTGGCGAACGTGCTTCACAGGATGGGCGAGTACGAGGAAGCGTCAAAGATACATCAAGAGACGCTAGAGCAGAGGAAGAAAGTGCTTGGAGAGAGTCATCCTTTTACACTGGATAGCATGAACAATCTGGCACTTGTTCTTGAGGAAATGGGCAAGTAAGAGGAGGTAGAGAAGGTGCATCGAGAAATGCTGCAGGCGACGGAAAAGAAGAGAGGAAAGGGGAGATAGATCGAACGGAGCGAAGTCGGAGAAGCTTTCTCTGTGTCGGTCGGGCCACCACTCTTCAGCCTCCTGATCCAGCTATCCATGGGCTAATCAAACCTTTCTATTCACCCGGAGACTTGAGCAGGCACTTCAGACGATGCCATCTCTCAAACCTTCGACCGAACGAAAAGCTCTATTGCCGTCTATGTGATGAAACGTTAGAGAATAAGATGCACTTGCAAAACCATGCTGAGACAGTGCATAGGACTGTATCACATGGAGGTTGATTATTTACGGCCTCGCATGGAACAATCTTAGTATCTATATTGCCGAAGCCTTTCGCTTTTACGGG
This sequence comes from Fusarium cerealis, assembly GCA_019055205.1. NCBI lineage: Eukaryota > Fungi > Ascomycota > Sordariomycetes > Hypocreales > Nectriaceae > Fusarium > Fusarium cerealis. The sequence goes on along the minus strand of JAHKOV010000122.1, from coordinate 23,315 downwards.
GCTATCTCTTTTACGAGTTTTTCTTTTAAGACATAGGATTATTAGAGGATAAGAAGGCAACTAGTATCTATCTTCATCATTTCTCCCTAGCTTCTTAAGACAATCTCAATAATTCAACCTTACGTAGCAAAGGATAATACATTTATAATATAATCAATTCGTCTGGTCATAGTAGCAAGTGCTCAGACTCGGCCCCTCTATCATAAATGATTCGTACTGTCCTACCCAGCAAGATATGCTACCGACGACGTTGTGTCAGGATGGTCTGTACTAAGCACTTTTTGTCGCAGGACTATGCAACACCGCATAAGGGATAAAGCATCTTCGGTCCGGCTATTGTTTTTCCAGGTGATAGCAAGATTAGCCATGTTCGTCAGTGTAGATAGATGTTCCTCTCCCAGCACTTTCTTACTTATCTCTACTACATTCATCTGGAGTTCCTCTGCCTCCTTCTAACGTCCCTGATCCCAGTATATTGATATCAGGTTATTAATACTCGTCAGCGTATCTGGATGTTCATCTCCTAGCACTCTCTTTCTTATCTCTATCATATGTACCTGGAGCTCTTCTGCCTCTTTCTAAAGTCCCTGTTTTCGGTATGTTAATGCTACGTTGGCAATGCTCATCAGCGTAGATGAATGTTTATCTCCTAGCACCTTCTTTCTTATCTCTATTACATCCACCTGGAGCATTTCTGCCTCTTTCTCCTTACACAAGTGGTTTATACTTAAAATAAATAAAAACTTAAGCAGGATATAGATATACACTTTAAATTACCTTATATTATATAATATAAATAATTATCTTTTTTATTTAATATAATTCTTATATAATAGGTAAGGTTTTTAAGGGATAAATTAGTTTATATTAAGTTTATATTAGTAAATATATAAGGTATTATTAAGTAATTATAAAATATTATATCTCTTAATAGTAAATAGAGTAAGTTAAGTATATTTAAGTAAAGAAGTCTTATTAATAGCTAGTAAGCTAATTTATATTAATACTAAAGGAGTTATATATATACTTAAAGTCTATCTTTAAGGATTATAATAAGAGTTATAATTTAAGAATTAAAATTATAGTCTTAACTATAAGTAATAATATAGAATTATAATTAGAGTTATAAGCTAATAGTTATATTATTTTTAAATAAAAGGAAAAAAAAATAAGATATATATAATATAAATATTAAAGTTATAATATCTTAAATATATAGTTAAAAGGTTTAAAATTCTTTAAATTAATATTTTTATATTATTTTAAGAACTTATTTAGCTAATAGTAGCTAACTTTAAAGTCTATTAATTTAAAATATATAATTATATTAATAAGCTTATATAGCTTAGCTTTTATTAAAGTTTAATTATAAGCTTTTTTATATTTAATAAATAAAGTAATTTCCTTTTTTTACTTAAGAGATAATAATTATTAACTTTAATATACTATTTTATATATTTTAATACTATTTAACTTATAATAAAAAATAAACTTAAAAACCCTATATTCTTTTATATATTAATAAATTAAGTTACTATTTTATATTTAATTTTAGATTTTTATAGTAGCTTTATATTCTTTAGATTTAAAAGTATTAATATTAAAAATCTAGATTTTTTCTAATAATAATTAATAGTATTTTTAAAAGAATAATTATAAGGGGGTTAGGAAATTACTATCACGAAAAGTGCGCCAAAAGTGGGTGCGCGCCGGAAGTGGGTACATGACCCTAGTGCCTGTAGATGCCAAATTAACACTAATACAGCCGAAACTGGCTGAGACAAGACGTGTCTGATGACCCAGTCCAAAGCACTGTCTCCCGTCAAATTTAGAGTCAAACTTGTGCGGCATGCTCCAGGTATATCGAAACGGCAAAAGAAGATCTAGCAGGACCCTCTGCATTTGTTCGAATCCATCAACTCCTTACGAATCAAGCGTGGCTTTTAGAGATTAGCAGGTCGTGGTGCTGTGCTGCAGCTGGGGCATCTCCCCCTGAGATCCATCAACGAAATTGTTAATGCCGATATTAACTTGACAAGATAGCCATCTGACTAATAGCCTACAGACAATTAAGTATCAAATCTGGTAAAACAGATGCTTTATTTATAACCAGTACTATATACGCCAGGAGAGTTTTCATACCGAGTTTGGCGGGCTCAAATAGTTAGACTACTGGAGCTAGTTGGGATAATGTCGTCACTGGCATGGCAAGAGCCGACTGTATTCAGCGTCGTGTTTATTTAGCGTCTCTGCATTCCGGCACTGCTCCATTTTTTTAACGCTTTCCCTTGTACGTTTGGGTGAAAGTGGAGTGGAATGCTTCTATGACAACATTGCAATATGTATTGAAGCGGACATAACGGAGATACATCTATGGTGAAGAAGCTGTAGTGCCCGCATCGGGCTCATACTAGTGCCCGGCACCGATATTAAGGTTCGAAGGTAGACAAGGTATAAAGAGGCGGCACTTTTCACCACTCTGGAGAACGACCTGATTGTACAACCAACCAGACGACTACGTATCACGTTTAATCTACTCTACACAGACAAATATATCAGAATGGCCCCCCAATCATTGCCTAGCCGCCCTATTGGTCGAAATGGCCCTGTCGTTCCCAGGCTGGGACTTGGACTGATGGGTATAAGCGCTTTTTACGGAGACGCTAAACCTGAGGCCGAGCGCATGGCTTTTCTGGACAAGGCGTATGAGTTGGGAGAATGTTTCTGGGATACTGGTAAGTCTCTGAATTAAAGCTGCTACAAATATACAAGTACTTATTACTTCCCCAGCGGACATATACGGTGATTCCGAAGAACTCATAGGACGCTGGTTCAAAGCCAATCCCGAAAAACGGGATGACATCTTCCTTGCCACCAAATTTGCCAACAAGTTTTCGGAAGACGGGTCTTTGAGCATTGATAGCACGCCAGAATACACTCTATCGGCCTGCGACAAGTCCCTCAAGCGCCTTGGTGTCTCGTCTGTCGATCTGTACTACTGCCACCGGCTGGACCGGAAGACACCCATCGAGCTTACTGTTGAGGCCATGGTGCAGCTTAAAGAGGCTGGCAAGATCAAGTATCTTGGACTTTCCGAGTGCAGCGCCACGTCCCTCCGCCGCGCACACGCCGTCCACCCCATCACCGCAGTGCAAATGGAATACTCACCTTTCTCGCTGGAGATCGAGTCGTCCCAATTCAAGCTTCTCGAGACGGCGCGTGAGCTAGGCGTCGCTGTTGTCGCATACTCGCCACTCGGCCGCGGCCTCCTGAGCGGAACATTGCGTTCGCCGGCCGACTTTGGCCCTGGAGACTTTCGCGCACTTCTGCCCAGGTTCACCGAGGAGAACTTTCCCAAGAACTTGGCCCTTGTGGACAAGATACAAGAAATCGCCAAGGCCAAGGGAGTCACGGCCTCGCAGCTGACACTAGCTTGGCTTCTGGCCCAGGGCGACGATATCTTCCCTATTCCTGGAACAACCAGGCAGGACCGGTTGGTTGAGAATTTGGATAGTTGTAAGGTGAAGCTGAGTGATGAGGAGAAGAAAGCGGTGAGGTCGGCAGTAGACAATGCTGAGGTCGTGGGGGGTCGATATCCTGAAGCTATGAGTAGTTCTAACTTTGCTGACACCCCAGCACTGGATTAGTTAGGTCGAGTCTTTCTGGTTTGGAAAGAGATATGTGGCATCTTCTATTAAAGGTCTCTCAAGATGCGGGTGAGGAAAAACGCCTGTGAACGTTTCGTAACGGAGGATAGCATCAGGAACGATAAGCTCAGACATGTCGATATTGGTATGGAAGTGAAAAGAAAAGGGCAGTTTGAGTGTTTTTATTTAAGATAAAGGTATATACAACTTCCGAAACTGGTTCAACGGCCAGTATATTTATATGCCATTCATTGTCCATTTGTAAAGCTCCATATTTCCACCATTACCAGGTAGAGTGATCGGGGAGATAAAGAACAGTTGCAATTGGTTAGATGACTGACTTAAACTTACTCTCGGGGATATAACTAACAACTACAATTGGCTGAATCATCCAATCAGTACAACTAAGCCGTATTTGCACCGGTAGGTCCGGTTTGACAAAAGTCTTCCTCTCCATTGGGCAGAGCTGAGTTCGTGTAAGTGCGTTCCCGGTCATGTGTCGGAATTATTCTAGCAGTAGGGTAATTCGCGGGGTTTTCTAGTTCAGCTAGCTCCTCATTATCTCCATCTGGCTGTTAAGCTGTCTTCGCGGCGCTGCCCTCGCCAAGCTCCCCTTTGGTAGGATGAATGTCGCTGCAAATGTGCAGACTCTCAGGTCTTCGTTGCCGACGAGATTATCCGTTTTTGCTCTTGCATTGACATCGCCTTTTTTGCTTTGCGATAATTGGACGCTGAAAAATAAGAGCCGTCAGTTTAATTCGCTATACTTGCGGTAGATTCCAAAATCGTCAGATCCAAAAAGGTAGTCTAATCTCTGGGTCCTCAATCATAACCCTAGTCAACAAGCCGATTGATGGTTTTGCATTTCCGGTGGTACTTGTCCAATATCACATGAGAGTATATGGAAATTGTCACAGATGTCGCGACAGATTCTAATACGACGAGCAAAGTAACCGCTACTAGCGCCTTTACAACACTTGTGCCAACTCTATAATCAGTACATCTCATACCTATGGCTGCGGAAGTCATCAGAACAGATATATTCTTTTGAAAAGCCTACTCTCCAACAACCCGAACAGGGTGGTTAGTGAAACAGATTGTTCCACCATAGTTTAGGGAGCGCAAAGATGCCAGGGGCTTAGCTTGCTACTGAATGATAATTCTGACGAAGAAGTCTTAGTGCCTTAGCATTTGAACTGAGAATACCTGCTACTGAGTTGTTGACAAGGTAATGAGCTACGTCCACTTCATGCCTCAGAATGCTAGCTGCAGTGCATGCTGATCAACTCAAGGGGAAGCCAAGACCAGCTTGCATGGTTTAAATCACTGTCTTCTCACATGTGACCTTATCAAGTGTAACATCGCTCTTGTAGAGCGATCCTTTGAATCATCCAAGACGGTCATGAATGTTATTAATGGTAGTAGTACTCCATGTTACAGCCACGTGCTACGCTGCAGGAATCGCGGAGTCGCCGCTCGCGTGTTAGCAATCTCGGGGATCCTCTAGCGCCCCAATTTTACGAGGCTGAGGTTCCATTACCGGTCGAACTGACCCATATCATTGGTGGAGTTGAGGACCCGGCACTCAGCCGTCTGTTTTACAACTCTTAGTCTTTTCTGTATCGACAAGGGTCCTTACTCTCGAGTCAGAGAGGTACTGCGAATATAAATTGTTCATCATGCTTTGAATGAAGACTCAGCAACTCATTCATCAAGCATCCCTTTTATTACCATTAAAACATCCTTCAAGAATGGCTCCCTCGTGGGTTGAAAAGTTCATTGTCCGTGACACCACGACACCAGATTCACAAATGCCCCCTCCAGAACATGCTCTCAAACTTGAGTATTGTGTACATGCTGAGCACGAGAGAACCCTCACTGTGGTTGGAGATCAATTAACCCGATATGTCATCAAGCGCATTGCGAAGCTGGGAGGCGCCTGGGGAGATGTATGTCATATTTACTCACCTGCCGACGGAGGTCGTGAGGTCGGTTCCCTTGATTTCCGCTCCATACCGCCCAGTATCGAGATCGTACTCGCTATAGACGGCCGCAAACGCAAGATTAAAACCCTCCCGGCCGTACGAGAATACGAGGCCTTGAGTGGTGTCGGCCCCCTACATTGGAAACCCATAGGCATGGAGCCTTATGGCAGCGCTTCATGGGAGCTGCGGAGCTCAACAGATCTTATCCTGGTAGCAAGCATCAATGGAAATCAGACCCGGGGTTATATCAGTCTATTTAAGAAAGGCTTGGAAGAAGTGGTAATTGAGGAGCTTTTAGTGGTTGGTATCGCCCAGATCGAGGAGTATAAAAGGTTCTTAAGGGTTTGCAAGCGGAGTCTTTTTGTAGCTATGGCAACCTAGCAGTAGATAATCTTGTGCTCCGAGCGAGCGTCTATATGAAGGAGATGTGCAAATAACAGTATCGTTCTGCTTCTCATGTCTAGGACGATGGGGTAGGAGTAGGCTGGCCTGAAGGGGTAGTTCCACTACCGCCCGGAGCTCCACCTCCTTGACCACCGCCAATGCCGCTATCCAGGGCATGACCACCCTCGTTATCCAAATACCCAGCAACCGCATAATAATCATCTGAAACGTGGTCCGCAGTAGTGTTGATGCCAATTTGAATCCAGGCAAAGATTCCCTGGTCGACGGTATCACCAAGATAGACGTATTGAGGGAAAGGATCATAAGATTCATCAGCCTGAATAATCGACCACATATCCTCTTCGTTAGTGGTCACCTCAACAGTGTTGGTGTTGTAGGGTGCAAGAGCCTCAACCTCTTCGCGCAGGTCCTCGGGCCAGAAGAGCTGTCCGATGTGAGAAACGGGACTGTTCCAGACTTGGATGGTACCGTTGGAAGAAACCGATGCATTGGCGTGTGTGAGGAGATGGGTGTGCGTGGCCCGGCCTTCATAGTGTCCAGGGAAGATAGTCTCGAACTGAACCACACCATCGTGGTCGCTGATCTGAATGCCACGAAGGAACGTAGTATTGAGCCCAGCCTGGGAGCTTACGCCAGAGTAAACACCTGTAGCATTACAGTTCCAGACATCGGTGGCCAGGTTGGGAACTCCTTCACAAGTAGAAACATCGACATATTGTACCTCCAGGAACAGGGGAACTCCATCACAGTGTTCATTCTCGATAACGTTGGATCGCAAATACTCGCCGAGGATATAGTATGGGCCGGCAGTCACCTCGGGGGACAGGATACAGCTGGAGTTGGCGCCAAAGATTGTCTCCAGGGGAGAAAACATATCGTTGTTGGAAATGCCAGTCTTGTTGTGATTTATGGCTTCCCAAGCAACAATGTCTTCCTCATCGCGGCGGTGTTTTCTGAGAGCTGATGAGAAATTAGCAAAGATTAAAAGAACTAATCTTGTACGTAGATAACTTACAAGTCTTGATACCGAGTCTCTTTCGGAGCTCTTGCACCTTTTGGGCGCGACGCGAAATGGATCGAGCCTTGAGGGCATTCGCATGCTCAGTACCAGAGCATGCATTCAACGATCTCTGACCTAGATTGGCCACAGCGTCTCGAGCCTGAATCTGTCTCTTGATGTGCTCATGGTCATGCTTTTCGCCAGGATGAGCTGTGGCGAAGTCAGCCAGCAGCAAGCCGGTGGAGAAAAGGGTCTTTAGGGAGACCATATTGAAAGTTGGATGGAGAGTATAGAGGATTGGGAAATGCTGAGGGTAGCTGCTAATGATCCATTGGAAAAAGATGACATCTTAGGCCTATATATAATGAAGATACCTCCTGCAGCGGACCGATACCTATTCATGCATGATTCTCGAATGCGTAAGCGGGAGATAGCAATCACGCCCTCGCCTTCAAGTTTTCCACAATATTCGTGTCTCTGGTCTCCCACAACCCGAACCGAAAAGTCGCCTTGTCGGCATTGCAAGCACAAAGTTACGGGAGCTAGTCTAGCGCTAAGTGAGGCTGTGGGTTAATTTTGCACACGACACGTAATTGCTAACTGGGAGAATTTTACTGGTCAATGCTTCATACCCACGCGATTAGGAGGCTAGCAAAACATTGTGACGTAGGGTAAGGACACGGCAGAAGTGTGAGACCTTTCAGGCTCTGATTTCTGGCTGTGATGAATTCATCAGGCATTTGTAATTGTATAAAATGGATTAGGTATATCAATACTCCCGATACACATAATTGTGCAAAGGTCGACCAGGTCTACGGTTTATCTGGAACCTCATCAACGAACGGCATTGTCCTTAGTCTAAGAGCATGGGGAATCTGTTCCATTTTCGAGCATCCGAGAGTAGTTTCCTAACTCTGGTCAGGGCGGTCTCGTGTCGTAAAAATGGCTAAAGAAACTTGAAAGGTGGCTCAATACCAACGTTTCTCTATTCACTTCCTCCTTAATCAAGTATGGCCTCTTGAGCCAGTGGGAGGTCACATGTTACTAAGATAGTTAGTGAGGATAGCCTGCATCGATCGCGTGTCGCGTCTGCACTCGCCTTCTGCTGCTTCTGCTAGACTTCCTTCGAAGTAACCCTGTCCAATTTGATCTGGATCCGTCCCACCAACTGCAAAGATAGTACTGGCTCATCTACCACAAAAATCACCTTCACCCATGCAATCGAAATCCCAGCAATGTAATATAAAATGCCGGGGCACATCCGGATGAACTTTGTTTCCCATATTATCCGAAGTAAGAACACCTTGGCGAAGTGGAACATTCACGTTAATCGTAAAATGTTCCATCTCGAATAGCTGACCATCTTCTTTACAACATCTGGCCCCTCCTGGAGTTGATATAATGATAAGGCGCGGTTTATATCTAAAGCTGCTGGTGTTTTTGTCTAGCCATGCAAGTTTGAAGTCTAGAAAGACTAGGCTCCTAAGAACAGCCAGGGGACTCATAATGAATACAATTGGATTTATCTTTACTTACTACCCACTTAAAAGCTGACATGAGAGGAGTTGAAACGAGTGGCAAGGGCTTTAATTTCTATATCCTAGTGATAGTAGTTATTAATCTATGAAATAAATTAATGTAAAACCCAACTCAAATGATCTGTTTAGTTTCGTTCCTAACTGTCTGCTTTATTACACCTTATAAAAACCGCCTAGGATAAACTCTAAGTATTAAATCTCTATATTAACCTAAATAGTATAGGCTTTTTCTATCTACTTAACTACAGTAACCTTAACTCTCTATTTAAGAACTATATATAAACATACCTTATTAGTATCTAGAGATAGCATTCTATTATTTTTATTATAAATACTATTAGTATTATAACTGCTAGATCCTAAGGTAATATCTATAATATAGATAGAACTACTGCCTAAGTTAATTAAGGTATTAATTATATAAAGTAATATATTAAGTATATAAATACTTAAGTTAAGACCCTTAGGGGTATATACTTTAGTAATAAGTACTAAGGTTTAATTAATAGTAATAATTATAGCCTTAGTATTATTATTAGAGGTTTTAAACTTTAGTAGTATTAGAGTATACTTAAAGGTCCCTCTATTTATAATATAGTTAATAGAATTATTATTAATTTAACTTAAGTACTACTTATTTTAAGTAAAGAAATTAAGGCTAATACTAAATATATCCCCTATAGTACTCTAGCTACTAATATAGTAATTTAAATTAAGATTCTTAAATAGATAGTAATTAGCTATATATATAGTATATCCTATTTTATAAGCTAATATAATTTAGCTTTTTAAACCTTAAGTTATAAATATATTAATTATAATTATAATAGTCTTTTTAATAATATAATTACCTTATTTAATATTAGCCTATATATTAAAAGTAATAAATTAAGAGATTCCTTTAATATTAGTACTAATAATAAGAATAATATAGAGGATATTTAATTTAAGGGGTAAAAAATAAATACTATTAGCTATATAAGTATTAAGAGTATTTTAAATATAAACTTAATATTCTACCTATATTAGACTTTACTTCTAACTATAAGATATAGTAGATATAAGTATATAGTAAAACTTAAATAGATCTATAGTAATATTAAGGGATAGAGCCCTATAAGAAGCCTACTTATACTATTTAATTATTTAAGGGACTAATACCTTATATAGTAATTAAAGAGTTTTATATTAAATAGGTTTAATATTAAAAAAGTTAATAAAGATTATAAAGCTATTAAGAGTTCTTATACTTAAGATATAGTCCCCTTTATAATTAAAGCTAATATTTAAATTTATATTACTAAAAGTAAATAGCTTATAAGCAGCTTTTAATTTAAGGGGTTATAGTTTATAAGTAGCAGTATAGGCTATAGTAGGCTATAGTATAGAAAGAAATAAAGCCTTTATAACTAGTGAGTTTAACTGAAGAAATAGTAAGTGATTGCGAGTGAAGCGAGAATAATTCTGACTTGTACGCTGAGTTGTCCTCTTTATACTGTCCCCATTCTGCAGCTCCAAAGTATCGCCGTGCATTGCTGGGTTAGTTATTTTGCCGTCACTCTAGATTCGTCTACTCTAAAGTCCCAATCGTATCCTCATCGCATTTCAGCTCCAGTAGCCGCTATCAGCGGCCCTCGGGTTTGATGTCAGCAGGCTACTCGCCTTCTCCGACTTGTGTCTTAATTTCAACAAGTACTAAGCGTCTAGTAGGGCTATGCAATACTTCGTTATGGGGCCGCTAACACCAATTGAGAAAATGGAGCCATTGCATGCTCGCGATGCTGCGCCATAGGGCTACATACATGAGCACAGCCACCGTTAACTCAGGGCCTTTTACGAGGCCCCAGTAGAGCATGTGGAAGATGACATGCCGGCACTGGTGCTAGGCTTTGGTGGGATGTGATGGTTTCAATTGGGACGGTCTGACCGAATGAGAGCTTCCATTTGACCACTGTAAAATAAGCATAAACAACTGGTGGGGATTGAGGTCAGAGCTGAGTTACCAAGTGGATCTCAAAGTGGCATTGGCGGTCAGCATCTCACCGCCTCCCGCCAAACGACGATATGGATAGATCATTAAGTTCATTTCAGAATCATGGCGTATGTGGTGGTAGTGTCGGAGAGGAGGATATTGGAAATCCTTACTGAGTACACATGAGTGATAATGCGAATACTTCTAGTCAATCATGGAGTTTCAGGGCTTGTCTTCATCCATTTGACGATGTGATGGAGTTCGAACCGGGATAAATCGCCATTTTTTGTATTGTACTTTTACACCTAGTAGCTGATACTGACATCCACTTTTGCTTAAAGTAGTAAACCTACTTACTCTTGAGACTGTCGCTTTTTCATCATGTAGACCTCCTTCGCAATATCCTTTAGCTGACATCCCAAGTGTTGCGCTATCGGCCACTTCTCAGCGTATTTTATGAGAGCCCCGATACTTTGACGCATGTGTTGGCGGATTTCCTCATCATCTGGGGCCACAAAGGCCAGCGACCATTTGCTCAGGTGGATTGTAGATGATAGTGTCACCATGTAAGCAAAGAAATGAGTGTGTGAAATGAGGGTAACACGGTGAGTGATCAGCTTGCTGAGCTCCTCCGCAGCCCGGATCGTGCGTTTGGTATGTGGGTTGAACTCGTCGCTGGACATGGCTGGAGTGTTGGGTGCGCAGGCTTTAATGTGATAAGTTGGGGACGGATCCAGTTGCGAGTGAGGCTGGTGCAAGAGGATAGATATGGCGTGCCACATCATGATGGCCTGGAACATCATTTCATCAAGCGCGCCGTCGCAAAAAGCGGCATACTTTGAAGCTGGTAGGCGAAGCATCCAGTTGGCGAGGAGCTTATCGATATAGTCGACATTTGTCGGCATTCTTTGGAGCCTACCCAGGATGCAAGCACATTGGATTCGATAGGTGTACGATGAAAATGGTTTACCATCGAACAGCCCGATATTTTCTGTATCGTTAAGGTGCATGCAGGGAGGTATTTGCTAGATCTGGTGAGCATAGCGTATATACAAGGTTTCTTTACGCCACTTACTCCCGAGAGATACTGATTTTCTTCGCAAGGTAGACCAACATCAGTAGGTACTTCGTACAAAGCAAAGGTGTTTGTTAGATGCACACCCGACATAAGAGCATCTACAACGTACAGCTCCCACCACGTTCTCCGCCAGCTCTCCTCGAGTATTGGAATTCCTTGCCCGTGGGTAGTTGCAAATGAACTAGTGTTCATGCCGATTTGTACGGAGATGTCCCGGGCTTCTGACATGAGTTTATTGACCTTTTTTCGTTGACGAATGCCATCTAGTCCAATGATAAGAAGCAGCCTAGCCTGCACTAGAAAGCCGTCCCAGAAATGATTACCATCTATCAGGCGGAATGCGTCTTTGAAAAGGCTCTGAGAGGCGTGTTTGTCGATGTAGAGTGAACCGATCCAACGTATAGCTGTAATCAGAGGCTCTACGGAGGTTCCCTGAGCTAAAGATAGAAGAGGCTCCTTCGGCAGTATGAAAGGATGAGCGGCGAAGAATTTTTGATAGAATGCGTCTATGTAACGTTCTCGCTGAGGAAGTGCCCGGGGTACTTCAAAGCCAAAGCCTGGATTCGGATGGTCGATACCACCAAGCGGATTCTGCAGGGAAAGGACAGGTAAAGTAGTTGAAGCTGCAGTTTGACAAGATGTGCCAACTGGGAGAGTTGTGTTTACGCCGGAAAGACTGTCAAGGATACCGGAGAACATAAACGGATCAAGGTGTGAAGTAAACTCCAGTCCTGCTACCGGAGGAGCAGAATCTATCGTGATTGCTGTGGAGGCAGCGATGAGGACAGGCTTCTCCGCTGCTGCGCGAGACATGCGTTTACGGCCATTGTATCCGCGACGGGAAGCGACATAAGCGCAGTCTAAGTTAGCTGTTATGCAGCGAGAACAGGGACATTGTCCATCGCATTTGAGGTGCCTTCTGCGCTACAAGAAAGACAGAAGTTAGTACTAAGTCCCCTAGCATTGTCACCCAAGGCGTGTGACAAAGTTCACAAGGGGATAGGAGTGATATGCAGAAACTCACGCAAACAAGGCACGCAGTTGGAACCGAAGTTATGTTACGGCGGGTTCCAGAACCCGTCCAAAGCTCGATAGGTGGCAGCATTGAGTTTGTGATTTCTGCCGGAATTAACAAAGGTGTGCTGGTGGGGATGGGATCGCGAATTTAAGGCCTTAATCGGCAAGAGATCAATTCCAGTGGGAGCGTGCACGTAAACCAGTAAGATATACCGTACGGTCTCAAGGACTTTGGTTGTACAGTACCCGCCAGCTCTTACCTTTTACCTTGTAAGCGAGCGAATTACTATTGGCTAATAGCTGGAACGGAATTTGCCGACATTTGATGGTGGTCTGGAACCCAGTATTCATCCTGGTCCCTGCAGGAGTGGCTTAGATCAAGCTGATGTGAAGGGTACATTAATGACGCATTTTGTGGAAAGCTCTCAAAATTTTGCACAAGTGAAGCATTCAATGTAACACATCATAAACAGGAACGAAGCTAGGAGAAGTCAACGTCTCAATTGATAGAGAAGACCGTGATAGTAGTGGGAAAAGAAAGGTGTGCACAGGTAGTGTTGTGTTCCGAAGTCGCAGAAATGAACATTCATTTTACTTCCACCCTAGTTAGATTAATTTAGGTGGACGGGGTGATTGGGCACGCCATGCAATTGCAGCATATTCTGCAACTTCTCACCGCCTGAGTTATCATTTATCAGCCGACCCCATTCATTCGTACATTTAATCAATGGAGACTCATCACTACAAGCATCCGAGTTGGTAACGTTACTCCTGTATGGATCCAGGTTGTCAATTAGTATGCGTGAAACTCGAGTGTCGTTCTATTTGAACCCCTCCTCCCTTTGCCTCGTCTGTCCAATCGCTTTACATGAATCACCTCGGTGCTGACTTTGCCAATACTGCCAATCTCACGGCCTACTACAATCTTTGTTAAAATTCTAGACTAGTGTGAGTGATAGTTGGTTAAATCCATCCATGACTACATTACTGCGATTTGGCCGTATCTAAGCTGACCATGTGTGACAAAGAGTTGCGCAGAGAGTATGTCGCTAGAGTACAAGCCTCTTTGACCTCATGTACTCATAGTCAGCCATAGCTGCGCGAACGTAGCTTTCTAGCTTTCTCCCACATCCATCTCCAAATTCATCCCGCCACTTGATTGCCTCCTGGGAGATATCAATATTTCCAGCGACCTTTGCAGGGTCGATCTGATCGCTATAGTTCAATGAACTTAACATAACCTGGACTACTGGTGGCTGCCTGCTAATATATTCTTGTGACGCCTTTTCCCACGAGAAACATAGCTTGTCTGGATCAAGTCCTACAGTTTCTGCATACTTGAACATTAACTTCTGAGATGTCATCACATCATCAGCGTCCAGTACAACGGGTTCTTGGCCTCCATGTCTGTGGTGTTCCTCATAGAACTCAAGAAGCCTTCTAGGCCAGAAAAGCGATGTTTCACTAGGACCGAGCTCTTCGATTGACAGTTTATGCTGTTCATTCTGTACAGAGCGGAACAGAGACGGAAATGATAAAGCTGGATGCCGAATGAGGAATGTTGGTTTCAAAGTTTTGAGAAAGTCGTCAGAGAGAATAGTTTGGTTTAAAGTTGATCTCGAGCTTCAGATTCCCTCTGGATAGCCCTCCAACGCCTCGGATTACACTCCGATCTTGTGGGACTTTACTGAAAAGCTTCTACCTCAAATCATGTCTAGTATCTCTTAGGTAGACAGCAGTTGATAGTGCTGGTTATAGTTACTGAGATATGCAATACTTAGCTGAATGTAATACGATCCAACTGTATTCTCTTTATAGTCGTCTACCTGTTCACAGTACGTCATATGGACTTAGTTTTTCAACGTTACTTTTCAAGCTCTAAACCTTGATAGGAATAGCGGGAAATAGAATGGCTTGTAGTAGGTTTAATGTAAGAAGAGGTACTACTTCAGAACTTGGCTACTGAAGGTCCAGGAATCACATACTCTGTGCTACTCCACTCATCCACAAAAACATTATGCAGCAAACCCGCATCTGTAGAAGAGTATAGGTCCGTAGCAAACACGCCATCTGGTTGTACAGTACCATCTCCTTTAACAACAAGATTGACGCATTGAGGATACATTTGTGTTGTTCCTTCAGCGCCTCCAGGATGGAGTGCAATAATTTCATGTCTGAGAACATAGCTTCCAGGCGCCAGATTGGCCGGGATAGTTATGTTCCATGTGAAATTTGCATCCCGAAGTTCGTTGTTTGCCCAGTATCCCGGTTGTCCAGGCACCGTTCCTCGTGTCAACTGACCCAGCTCGTCGATCTTAAAAAACTTCAATTTGGCTTTATCCACTGTTGTGCAATCGTTGTTCGAACATCGCGCCATGTAGTCCAACACAGGTCCCCAGTGGGCTTCTGGCCAGTCTGACCAACGAACAGTAATGGTTGTGCCGGCAGTGACGTCTACGGTCAGATGCCCGTTGGTAGCATTGAGGTGACAAACGATGTCTGGAGAAGACAGGGAGCTCGCGGTGGACATCACGAAACCGTTGTCTTTAGCACCGTTTGACCAGGTGATGCTTTCAGGCTGAGGTCCGTAGGGGACTTTGGTAGGGTCATGACCATAGTAACTTTTGTCATCAATGATGACCTCGGACACATGGCCATGAGATAAGACCAGAGGCGCGAAGACGACAGTGCTGAGGCTGAAGGAACGAGCGGCAGTTAAGAGCATTTTGTACAATAGTATGATCTTTAGGATTTATTTTATGTGAAAAGCTAGCAGTGAAGACAGTGTTTCGTACCGTCGATAACTTTTCACTGTTTTATATAGCCTCGAATTGGTTTTAACTAAATAGGCAGAATAGCTAGGAACTGACTATTTCTTTCGGAAGTCTATGTTCCGCAAAACCCACCCTAGGAACTATTAAGAGGCGATTAGCCGGATATCGCCCACCAAAATGGAGAATTTCACTTAAAATTTAGACTTAATTCGAGTCACATTAGCTCGGGCCGCTAATTGGCCAAAAATAACCCCAACCCCACACTTAGGGTTAGCTAGCGTCAGCTTGGGGTTAGCTTAGGGTTAACGCGACGCAAGAAAGGGGACTCAAATGAATAGAGGAAAATAACAAGACTGCTTCTCTCTTTACTCTCTATTACCAAGATAAAGGAGGCAACATCAAGCAGCAATGGAGGACATCGTACAGCTCAATCAAGACTATCAGATACTTATCTGCCGGCTTTGTCAGTCAGCCGTTCGACCCGGCAGTAGCATCGAGCTACATTTTCAGCGGCAGTATCAGCTTAAGGGACAAATACTCAAGGACATTAAAGACTACTACAGCACACTTGAACTAGCTGACCCGAAGGTTACTATAACCCCCGAAGATAATAGTGAGGCAATTGAACAGCTTGCCATCTCACACAGATACAGCTGCAACGCATGCCGATATCTTACTATTGCACGCAATAGTATCGTCCGTTATCAGCGAGAGGCAGGGCACGATATAGCAGAGGAACTGTGGATTAAGGTGCAGCTACAGACGTGGATAGGAGGAAAGCATACACGCTACTAGATCGTTTAAGATAATAGCGACAGTAATGGCCCGTCTAATATAGCTAATACAGCTGATACTACCAGTCGGAGTGCTATAGATAAGCTTATTACTATAAGTCAGGCTCAATTGAAAGAAGAAGATGCCATGCGACTACAGAAGGGTGACTTGAAGGAAGAGATCGACCGTGACTCGCCGTGGGTCAAGAGGCTAGGCTAGGTATGACACTTTGGGTCCCGGGACTTAATTAACATTCACAATGCAGCCGAGTGGCTACAGGCGAGGGCAGCAATAGGCAGGTAGGCTAGGACACAAGAAGACGAGGAATCTACCCGCAAGTAACTATTACTTAGCCGGCTCAGACAGAGCTTTAATCGCGAGGTAGAACGCTGCTGCTAGCGGCTCTATAGCGTGCCGACCGAGACATTACAGTAGCTTAATAGTATTACATTAGTTACCCTAAGCGGCATGCCGTTTAGTCGTAAAGGTAAGGAAGAATCAATAAGCCAGTATAAGTCTGTCGGTCACTATTACTTAAGCTTCTGCTAGAAGGCATACTGTATTAGGCGGAAGGAAGCATCCGAACGCTAGGCTATCTGCTTTACAGATGAGCAGTAGAGCTTATTAGGTGATATTACTAAAGAGCTTGAGATAGATAGGGTTCTAAGCAGTTATAATAGCAGGTTCTTTAGCAGCTAAGAGAGATAAGCTAAGGATAAAGATAAAGACAAAGGTGGAGATAAGGATAAAGATAGAGATAAGGATAAATATTAGGATAATAATAATAGTGATAACGGCGAGCAAGGGGATAAAGGTTTAACTAGCCTGCTATAAGATGCATTAGACCGAGCCGTATTCCGGTTTATTATAGCTTCAATTAAAACTCATGTTGGCAGAAACATATATACAAATTCGCTACTATACTTCTGTGCGGCGCTGGGCATTAAGCCACGCCCGATGGGCTATATAGAGCCGCACTTATATACCGGTCTGCTAGCTGCTATAGTGTGGTAGACCCAGCTATTCTTTTTAGAGGCTGTATTTAAGAATCAGCCGCTAGATCGGGATGAGGTCAGGGTCAAGGCCGTACTTGCATTTAAAAAGCAATATGCATCGTGGATATATATAGGCACACATACTGTCATAAGCACGATCATCGGGTAGATAGCATATAGGAAAGGGTATTAGCAGAAGATAGGGGGGCAGCCGTCGATACGATAGTCTGAGGACAGAGAGGGCTTGTTTCACATAGGAGAGCATATTGGCATCAAGGATTTCACCCGCACACTGCAGGACGAGGTTACAAAGGCAGAGAAGCTATTAGACAAGCTATTTAGGGGGCTATAGCAGCCGGTCAGTAAGAAGATCGACATAGGGCAAATCATCAATAATATAATACGGCTCGGGGCAGGTCAGTTATTTGCAAGCAACCCGAAGAACAAGTAGCTAGGGGCTGGGCCGGAAAAGGTAATACGGCTGATAGAAGCATCGATATTTAATGCTGCAAGGGTCCAACTGAAGCGGCAGCGTATCAAGAGGTGGCTTCAAGACTTGAAGCTGCTGCAAGAGATGCTGCTTATGCTTGTACATATGTGGGGTAGGCTTCTAGGAAGGGGACTAGAAATTACGACGCTGCGGCACTGCAATTCATAGCAGCTAATCCAGAATATATTCATACTAGATAGGCAAGTTATAATTGTGACCGACCGAGATAAGATAAAGGCGATTCGTGACAATGGGCGGAAGGTAGCACGATTCGTCCCCGACCGGATTGGGCAGATAATTATGGCATATATCGCATAGCTACTTCCGACGGAGAGGGTGCTGCAATGGGAGTATCAGCTTGCCGAGCCGCATAGAGAGCAGCTGGAGTATATATAGAGGGATAGCTGCTTGTCGGTATGGGAGACTGACCGGCTTAGCCGGCAGCTTGGCCGCATAATGCAGGCCGGGACAGGGGCCCGATTAGGGGTAGGACAATACCGGGCAATCGCGATCGAGATAGGAAGGAGGATTCAAGGGCTTGTGATAAAGCAGCTAGAAGGTAAGATGGATAATGAAGATGAGGATGATAATGTCGAGATCGATCAGATTACAGGTGAGCCGGTTAACTGTAGAGGAAGCTGGAATATTGTGTGGGACTTACAGTCGACGCATAGAACACGCATTGCAAGGCAGCACTATGCTATACATATCGGCTTTCTGGGCAAGCTGCAGCCGGAGATAATTGCGACATTTAAGGAGATTAGCAAGCTGTAGTATCAGTTTTTAGAGGGAAGCAGCAGTACAGAAGAAGGGAAGGGGGCAAAGGCACCGAAACGCAAGCGGGATAGTCAGAAGACCGATAAGCAGCAGTAGCAGTTAACTGATAGTCTGGCCCAGATAACTAGGAGCAGTAAGTGAAGAAAGACTACTTAAGAGGAGGAACTGGCTCAGAAGAGGAAGGAGACAGAAGAGATAAGGGAGGAGAAGGAGGGGAAGAAAAAGAGGAAGCTAGAGGATGAGATGACAGATGGGCTGTAAAGGCTACTTGGACTGAAGGCGACTTGGCGATCTAACAAGCAAGCTGAGAGCATGCAATTGATTATAGCACTTAAAGCAGATCAGATAGCAATTAATATACTACCGACCGGGGCCGGCAAGAGCATATTATTTATACTGCCAGCCGTGATGCAGGATATAGGCATAAGCATTGTAGTCGTGCTATTTGTTGCACTGATGGATAACTTGGTTATAAGAGCAATAGATATAGGGGTCAACTGTATCCAATATAGGTTATCGATAAATTCAGGACGAGAGGGTATACCGAGGGCAGCACGCTTAGTTATTATTAGTGCCGATATTATATTAAGCGCTGAGTTTTCTGCATACATTAATAGGCTATTATATACAGGGCTATTGCAGCGGATATTTATAGATAAATATCACACTGTTATTATAGATATCGGCTACCGGGCTAAGCTTGGCGAGCTGGTAGGCTTATATCGGTTTAGATGCCTATTAGTACTGCTTATAGCAATGCTGCCTATTATGCTAGAGGATTGGTTCTGCGGCGAGATGCTAGCAAAGTCGGCAATTATAGTGCAGGATCGGACAGTTAAGCTGAACTGCCGCTATAAGGTTCAGCAGGTCAAGCCTAGGCGTAATGCTATTAAGAATTGCACAGTTGAAGTGATTAAGCAGCTAGACAGAGATATAACAGGTTATCAGAAGGGGGCTATATACTGCCAGTTAAAGAGTCAATATAAGGCAATCGCTAAAGAGATCGGCTGCAGGTTTTATTACAGCGGCATAAGCAAACAGGACTATCATGAGGCGCAGATAGCATGGGCAGAGGGCCGCAACACAAGCCGATGGATCGCAGCAACGACCGGGTTAAAGATAGACATCAACATCAAGGGGATTATAGCTATGGTTTATATGGAGAAGCCATATAGGCTTATTGACTTTATGTAGCAGACTGGGCAAGGGGGGCGTTAGGCAGGCGAGGTGGTGCAGTTAATTATCATATACGATAGATAGCCGCAATAAGAAGATCGATATTAAAGCTTTATAGATGATATTAATTAGGCATAGATGGATGCATATACATTAACGCCAGGATGCCGAAGGGCTATAATGTCGGCGTTTATAGATAGGGTAGCAGGCGAAACGTACAAGGATGTAGATAGGGCTGCACTTTATGATTAATGTGAGCTACTTTGGCAGGATAAGGATAGTCATAAGGGTATAGGTAGGGCTAAGGAGGTGATAGAAGGAGAGAGTAAGAGAGAGGGAGAGATAGAAGGAGAGATAGAAGGAGAGACAGAGGGAGATATAGAGGGAGACATAGAAGGAGGCATAGAAGGAGAGACTAATAATAAGAGTGATAATATAAAGAAGGGCAGGACAATTTAGAAGGCATTTAGTAAGGAAGAGGGCATATAGATTAAAACGCTTTTCCAATAGCTAGATAATATTGCAGAGGAGTGTCTAATATATTACATCCGATGTTATTAGAAGGGACTAGAGCTAGGGAAGGTCCCCAATAAGCTGCGGCATAAAAAGGCCAGGCAGTAATATAAGATAGTAGCAGAGGAAGGGTATAATGCAGTATGCAGGGAGATTAGGTTTAAAGAGCTATTATGCTGCTTTATATATAAGCTGCCGTTGGACTGGTATAAGGAGACGCGGGATAAGGAGGGTAGGTGCATATATAAGGATAAGCTGCTGCCAGTAGTGTTAATAGGGCTGAAGAGCTAGCAAGTTAGAGATATAGTTAAGGCTAAGTTTGGGGTTAATATAGAGGATAGGAAGGCATTTTATTGCTAGCTAGGGGTCAAAAGGCGGTTTTATAGGATAAAGGGGATAAATGCATATATATTATAGGAAGCAGTCATTTAGGAGATATATAAAGAAAAGGACTAGCTATAGGGTAACTATAGAGGTTATAATAAGGATATAGTAATAGAAGAGAGGTTAATAAAGAGAGAGATAGAAAAATAAAGAGATATAGGGTAAAAAGAGATAGAAAGGAAGGAAAAAGGTAAGAGGATATAGGGTAAGGGGACAAGAGGGTTAAGGATAAGGAGAGGCGGTTAGGGACATAAACCCCGTATATTAGCAGTACATGCGCAGCGCAGAGCTTATATTAAAAGGGTTAAAGGTAATAGAGTAAGGGGATAAGAGGGCAAGAGGGCAAGAGGGTAAGAGGATAAGAAGGTTAGGGGTAGGGAGAGGCAGTTAGGGACATATACCCCATGTTTCGACGGTGCCTATACAGCAAAGAGTATATATTTAAAGGTTAATAGGTAATAAAGTAAGGGGATAAGAAGGTAAGGGGATAAGAGGGTAAGGGGATAAGAGGGTAAGGGGATAAGAAGGTAAGGGGATAAGAGGGTAAAGAGATAAGAGGGTAAGGGGATAAGAAGGTAAGGGAATAAGAGGGTAAGGGGATAAGAGGGTAAGGGGATAAGAGGGTAAGGGGATAAGAAGGTAAGGGGATAAGAGGGTAAGGGGATAAGAGGGTAAGGGGATAAGAGGGTAAGGGGATAAGAGGGTAAGGGGATAAGAGGGTAAGGGGATAAGAGGGATAAGAAAGTAAGAGAGTAAGAGAGTAAGAGAATAAGAGAGTATAAAAGTAAAAGAAAAAGATTATTATTAAGGTTAAGGTTAAAGAAAAGCTTTTTATAGGTAGATAGGTAAACTCAGTATTTTACTAATAGTAAGTATATATATTATATTAATAGTTAGGGAATAAGAGGGTAAGGCAAGGAGAGTAAAGGGTAGAGGGTAGAGGGGTAAGAGGGTATAGAGGGTAAAGAATAGTATAAAGTAAGGAGATAAAAGGGTATAGAAAGTAAAAGGTAATATAAGGTAAATAGGTAATAAGGTATAGAGATATAAGGTTATAAAAAGTAAATATAATAATAAAAAGAAGTAAATATTATAATAAATAGAAAATAAGATTAAGGAAAGCTATTATTATAAAGGTTAAATTAAAAGTAAAGGAAATAAGAAAAATTTAAAATTTAAAATAAAGGTAAATAAATTAAAAGGTAAGGTAAAGAAATTAAAGAAAATAAAATATAAAAGGTAAGATAAGGTAAATAAGTTAAAGGGAATAGAATATAAAAAGTAAGGTAAGGTAAATAGGTTAGAGGGTAAGATAAAGAGATTAAAGGGTATAAAGAATAAAGGATAGTATAAGGTAAAGAAGTTAGGAGGTAAAAAAGGTAGAAAGTAAGGGAAATAAATAATATTATAATTAAAAAATAAAATAAAATTTAGAAATTATTATAATAATTAGGGGAAATAATTAATATAAAGGTTAATGTTAATAAAAGAGAGATATAAGGTTAGAGTTAAAAAGAAGCTTTTAATAAATAGGTTTATAAATATATATAAATTAATAATAAATAAGATTATAATTATATATAATTAAAAATAAAGAAAAGGTTTTAATAAGGAAATAAGTAAATTAATATAAATATAATAATAATATATAGGTAATAGTATTAAGAGGTAAAGGGGGGTTATAAGTTAGGTAAGTTATTTAATTTATTAAAGGTAAAATATAATATTAAAGGTTAGGGGGAGGATTATAAGTTAAGTAAGTTATTTATTTTATTAAAAGCAAAATAAGATATTAAGGATTAAAAGAAAAGAAAAAGGATTAAAATTAAAAAAAAAAATAAAAAATAAAAAAAAAATTAAGTAAATAAAAAGAAAAAAAAAAGAAAAATATAAAAATAAGAAAATAAGAAAATAAAAAGAATAAAAAGGTAAAGAAATAAAAAAATAAAAAAAAGTAAAAAAAATAAAAAGTAAAGAAATTAAAAGGAATAGAGGGTAAAAGGTAAGGTAAGGTAGGTAGGTAGGTTAGGGGATAAGGTAAAGAGATTAAAAGGTATAAAAAGTAAAAGATAAAAATATAAAATAAGAAGGTATAGAAAGTAAATAGTATTATAATTAAGAGTTAAGGCTAGGGAGAGTAATTAATATAATAATTAAGGGAGGCAATTAGTATAATAGTTAGGGGAAGTAATTAATATAAGGGTTAAGGGAAGTAATTAATATAAAGGTTAGGGGGAGTAATTAATATAAAGGTTAGGGGGGGTAATTAGTATAATAGTTAGAGGGAGTAATTAATATAATAGTTAGGGGATAAGAGTATAAGAGGGTATAATAGGTAGTAAAGGTATAGCTTATAGTAGGTATAAGGGCGATAGTAGTTTAAGTAGGGGCTTAGGGACTGAGGGGGTTAGAAGGGTAAGGAAGGAAGGTAATACTAGCTGCCAGAGGCAGCCGCATACAGCAGGTGTAGCGCATAGTGCTAGGATATAAGGTTAAAAAGAAGCTTTTAGTAGGTAGGTAGGTAAACCCGTGTTTTTAGCTCCCGGCAGGGGTGCGGTAGTACGGGGGTTAGGGTTAAAAAGAAGGAACTAATGGGTGGGTGGGTGGAACCCGTGAAAGTCCGCTAACGGCAGGTCGCACGGCAGTGCGGTATCAAAGGGTTAGGGTTAGGGTTAGGGTTAGGGTTAGGGTTAAGGGTTAGGGTTAGGGTTAGGGTTAGGGTTAGGGTTAGGGTTAGGGTTAGGGTTAGGGTTAGGGTTAGGGTTAGGGTTAGGGTTAGGGTTAGGGTTA
>JAHKOV010000121.1:0-31396 GCA_019055205.1 Fusarium cerealis | reverse complement strand
CCCCCCCCCCAAAAACGCTCACCCGCGCTTTCTCCCTTTCGTATTATTGCGTCTCCTGCATTCTCCATTCTCCACAAGCCGACCGTCCCATCCCATTCACACCCGCTACTGTTGCTGCTACTGTTCCCTCTCCTCCTTCCTGCACTTCCTGCTTTCTTCCCAGCGGAAACGGCAGCCACAATTCAGCATCCGGGCCAATTCCACGCTCCGACCTGGTTTCCAAGTCCACCTTACTCTCGCTTGATTCTCTTTGCTCTTTCTCCCCCAGAAACGCCAACTCGTTCGCTCCTGCTTTTTCACTCATTCTTATTATTCTCAACTTGAGTTTCGGTTTCAGATTCGACCCAACTTTCAATCTACTCAGACCGATTCTCATCTTTACAGCCTCACATCCGCAGGATCGCGTCCACCCTGACCGTCACTCGACTTTTTTTGCGCCTCTGGTGCACGCCCTATCATGCCTACGATTCCATGATTGAATATGTTGTAGAAGCATGTGTAAGTTCTTCATTTCATTTGTTCAACCCGACGTCACTCGCTTCTTCCCTTCTCAACTCCTTGCGTTACGGTCATCTCTTCACTACGTACCTTGCTTGCTCTTCCCGCAGGGTGTCTGTTCCTTTCTGTTCCTGTTCCTGTTCCTCATCCGCTCCTGCGGGTTCGAGGCCAAGAGCCTCGCATCATACCCCAGTCTTGGCATTTCACGAACTGACATCAAATCGTCTAGCGCTCACCGAGATACGAAATGTCGTGTATGTCTTTCACTTTCTTATCTATTCCGTTCATCCGCCATGTCGTTCACCCTCGTGGCCATTGTCGTCAAAACCGTTTGCTGGCGTGACAAGCACGACTACGCCGCCTAAAACCCCCACTCGTATCACCTCAGCAAACAATGACATCCATCGTCCGGCACGAACTTCGTATTAGACGGCATCATTTTGCATTTTTACTACAACCATGAACATCGCTGACCAAGCTTGCTAGCCTCCTGTTCAGTAATCCAGTATGGAGCGGCGCAAGTACGGTTCCGTCTACAATCATCCGAAACCTTACGGCTCTCTCAGTGCGTTTACCTTCCTTTCCGGAACTTTGCGACTCCAACTGTGCAGAGGTAACTTTATTGTCAATGTGACTTGGACTTACCAAATAAAAACAGTCCGACATAGCATATAAGGAGCGCATCTCCACCAACATCACGACCCTTACCACCACCAATCCCGATGCAAGTAACGGCCTCATCAACGGCCTTCTGTACGTCCCCGATCTCGACAACAACCGCGAGTGCGACCAATTACAGTACCAATTCATCCCTCGAAATGTTACCCGTCGAAGCAACCTCCCCCCTCAAAATTACAACCTCATCGCTCTCGCCCCTTGGTTCAGCATCGACTGTACCTTATCTTACCTCGCTTCTGCGCGTCTCGACCCCATTCGCGCTTTTATCTTCTACAAACCCAACAATTCATCGAATCAGCCTCAAGATGCCGACTCGCCTGTTTGGAACCTGGAGGACGGCGGAGCTTGGATGACCGCTAACAAGTATCCCATATATGCCATTTCTGGCCAAGAAGGTCAAAATATGATGAAACAGCTTAGTTATTATTCCGGCAGTGTGGACGACATTCCTTACGGCGAGAACATAAGCACGATTTACGGCCCAAACCCGAGAGATTATGTCCGTATTTGGACCGAACTATCCGTTGAGGACGAATCAAGTATTCCTCCACTCTGGGCTTTCTTTCTTATAGTTATTGGTGCTTTACTGGCCATATTTGCGTTCGTATCGATAACTATGCACCTGGTGCAGAGGCGGCGCCGCATATCACTCCGGAAAAGGGTCGAGTCTGGCGAAGTCGATCTTGAAGCCATGGGTATAAAACGCCTTACAATACCCACCACCCATATCAATAGTTTCCCATTATTCACATACAACGCGGATCCCGAATCGATGGCACCGCCCCCGACGCCTTCATCTACACGCCGCCATCGAAGTCATCGAGGGTTCGATCAACAAAGCGTTCGATCCGGTGTCAGTGTCCGAAGCAAACGATCTGGTATTGGAGCAACTGGCGACAATGCTGCCACCAACTTCCAACCCAGTTGTCACATATGCCTAACCAATTTTGAACATCGAGTGACCATCATTCGAGAGCTTTCATGCGGGCACATATTCCATCCGGAATGTATTGACGAGTTCCTGTCGAAAAACAGTTCCCTCTGTCCAATGTGCAAGCATTCAATGTTACCAAGAGGCTACAGCCCTAGAATCACGAATGGCATGGTTCGTCGAGAGCGTGCCCTTAGCAAATTACGCCAAAGAGTTGATCTCGAGGATCTTTCCGAGGAAGGCGATAACACCAAGATGAAGGACTGGGGTAAACGACTATTCCGGACTTCGTCGTCGCCCTCAAGGCCCCCCTCGGCACCCTTGGTTTCTTTGAAACTTCCGACATTTATACGACGACCTGCCGCAGAACCGGCTACAACGGAAACGCAAGAAGGAACGGAGAGACAATCCCCACCCATTGGTCCCGCTGCACAGCCTGAGCAAGAATCGAATATCCGTCCGCCCGCCCCAACTACGACTCCGAGAACGAGAAGAGCCAAGCCCAAGCGTCTGAATATGCTTCCAACACAGCCAGAAAATTCGGAGCTGAGTACAGAGCCAACACCACGACGTGGCAGCCCGTCTTCCTTTGCTCGACAGCGTATGCGCGAAATTGCAGCCAAGAACGCACCCTTTGACGACCCCGATTCCCAAAGGGCAATCTGTAAGTCAAACCCAGATACTACAATGCCTTCACAAACTAACATGATACTCAGGGCTGCGAGCTCTTTCCAAGGTTTTTCCTGGCTATTTCTAACCCAGCTTGGAGTGTTTTAAATTTCGGCGACAACGCATGTTGCATTTGTTGGATGGGCATGGCTTTTCGGCGTTTTGTGTCATGAGCGGGGTTTTAGGGATATGGGCTGATACCATGGATGGCAATTGTTTTTCACGACTATTACTAAGATTTATTGGTGCATTGGGTAGGCATTAATGAGGCGTTGGCTCGGTTTATGAGATTTATATATATATATATATATATGCATGCAATCAGGGCCATAGTCCGCCGTAGGAAGGCGGGCTCGCAATGGCCCGTCGGCTATGTCCGTTGCTACGAGAAAAGGTTTTCAATCTAGGTGAAGCAACATCATCAAGACAGTGGCTGGAAAGCCTGTGAGGAATCAAGGCATCGTCAACAAAGAAAGACATACCCATACAAAGAATATACAAACGATAACAGATTAACTTGGAAAGAAAAGATAAACGTCCTTATATCAAAACGAAATATAGTTTATCTCAGTAGCCAACTACCATTGTACCCGCCTAAACTGCATTACATGTTTGGCCCATTTCTCAAGAGTCACCATTCTAAGTACGCCCAGAACGCCCTACACAAAATGATAGTCCAATTCTCGCTGTTTTTAGACTTGGGCGTGGATGCTTCTCAGCCCTTTCAGCGTCATCTCCCTTGCCCCTCGAGTAACGGCTCATTGCGCACTCCTCCTCGGGCCAGTGCATCCCGTACACGATCGTTTTCAGCAGCGCGGATCCTGCTCCTCGCATCCTCAAGACGCTCAACTCCTCGGTCGATAGTTTCGATATGAACACTGAGAGGAATTGGGGGACCCCCTCCAATACCGTTGCGCAGCACTTCGGGCTCAGCCACTCGGTCACGAAGGTCTCCAAGACCAGCCTGGATACTCTCTAATTCAAGAATGAGCGCGTTGACCTGTGCAACTGCTGAAGAGCGCTGTGCGTCAACCTGGCGCAAGAGAGCAAGCTGGCGTGAAAGGCTGTTGAGTTGGTTCGAATTTGCGCCGACAAGTGTCCAGATGTTCCATAGTACATTCTCGCGGCGAGATGCTGTATCGGCAGAAGAACGCGAGCTGATATCATAGATAAGCATAAGGTGGTCCTCAGCTTTGGTGAGCAGACGTAAAACAGCTTGCGCTTCAAGTATCAGGGTTGAAATGCGGTCCGAAACTAGAGCTGTGTGCTCGATATACTTGTCAAGAAGAACGCGCTCGTTAAAGATGTGTTCAGTAGTTGGCTGAAAAGGGTGAAAGAGCCACGAGGCCCAGCCGAAGATAGGAGAGGGCAAGGATAGCGAGTGCGCGTCATCGGCTTCAGGGGCCAGAGTATCGAGATAGCGAGACGTCCAGCGATTGATGCTTATGACAGCGTCGACGGCTGAACCAACATGGGTGTTGAACTTTTGCAAGTCGGCTGCTGTTTGCCGCGCTGTATCCACATAGCCGTCGAACTCGAAGAGAAGTTCATCGCGAGCCTGCAGCTCACTATGTCGCACCAAGCTGCGGAGATCACGGATAGCCGTTTCTGAACGTTTCATCTCAAAAGGCAAGGAAACTCCATCTGAGCTTTTCTCGAGGACTTGCTCGAACTTGGATTGCACACTCATGAGATCATCGAACTCGACATCGCCACCTGGTGGCACAATGGCTTCTGGAGACGGGCAAAACGGAAGATTGAGGATAGATGCGCCTGGGATACGGCAAACGGGTGAGAGAGATGCAGCGATGGAGCGAGTTGCCATGTTCTGAGCAATGATGAGACCACCAAAGCAGAGGTAGATTGACAAAAGAATTGCGAAGGGTTTCTGCGCATAGCGAAACGCGAGACCGATGACATTGAGAAACCAGCCGAGCGTGTTGTAAATCGCCGTAGGAATATTTTGGGCAAATTGTCTACCAACCGCAAGAGGCGCTTCATCGCGACGTTGCCGCCGGTA
The DNA here is from genome assembly GCA_019055205.1 of Fusarium cerealis. Classification (NCBI taxonomy): domain Eukaryota; kingdom Fungi; phylum Ascomycota; class Sordariomycetes; order Hypocreales; family Nectriaceae; genus Fusarium; species Fusarium cerealis. Next base: position 26,600 of record JAHKOV010000121.1, on the reverse strand, counting down.
ATACTCGTCTTCGGCATCGTATCTCGCTCGGGCCATTCTCTGCTGCTGTGCTGAAGCCGATGCCGATGGGTTTCCCCTCCTTCTTACACCCTCGTCGCCGCCGTATCCTATTCCCAAGCCCCTTATCGTGCGCTCGCTCCTAGCACTTCCTTCAAGTGAAGCATCTAAACGAGGCATGTGGAACTCCGGGTCAGGCGTTCTGAAGACTCGTTCTCCGTTTGCGCTAACACTGGCGCGGGAAAGACTTGGTCGGAATGGTTCTCGGAGGATGACTTGCTCGTCGTCGGCGTCTGCGCCAAAGTCGCGAATGCTGTCCTGTGATGCGAAGCTGATGCTGCCTTGGGAGAAGGGCTGGGAAGGGAAGTTTCCAGAAGAGTTGGGCGGTGATGATTCCCCAAGCGATGGAAGGATACTCGTATCGAAACTGTCGTTCTCGCCTTCGACAAAGCGCCACGAGTCTTCTGGTCGAAGCTCACGTTGGCGCGAAGATACCATTGTTGTCCACCACCAAACCTCGAGTACAGTCGAGTCGTACACGAGCGCGCGTCACTAGAGCGTCGCCTCAAATCAGATATCGTTTGAGAGTAATGTCTATTGGCATCAGATATGTATGATGCTTGGTGGAAATGTCGTGTTTTTAATTGTAGCTTCCAGCAACTATATGCGCCTAGTTTCTGAAGCGTGAATAGCTGAGTGATGTCGTTAAAGCAATGCGAGCCAAGGGTTTAGAAGCAATGAGTCATTTGGTTACAAGATAATATTTTCACGCAAGAAAAAGAAGAGTGTGCGTTGTTCGTGAACGGGGGGTTAAAATGAGGCTAATGTTATCGTGTTGAATGATGCAAGAGGGAGGGTAGCAGAGGAGGCGAAGAGTTAAAGGTGAGGTCACTGGGTACTGCCGAGTCTTGGTGGGGAACGGGTCAAGGCAGCGAGCTAGGTACCCTTGTATATTGCTTAAGCTGCCTTAGCTTATTGTTAGTCTGACCAAGACCTCGTGGTCTGTCTCTCTCGGTCTAGGGTATCAAATAACGGTCACGATCTTAAACAAACGTCACTTAATCCAATCAGGGACTAACTCTTGGGCGTCAACCTAAGATAGATAGCCTTTAATAAAGTGAGTCATTAACTTTGGGCTTTAATTAATCAGATAAGTATGGCTCTCTGACTGCCTACTATCTCTCTGTAAGTCGAACAACACTCACCGCATTCTCATGGATTACACACTGCCAGTCAAATACTCAGCTGCTCATGTCAACATACAACGAAACAACTTAGTTAGACTACTGAAGCACAGTCTAGGTAAACATTTATATACTTGTAACACACAGTCAAGCACCAAACACACTTCCAATTCCCTCGTACTCCCTCCCCCCTCTATTCTCTCTATGTCCAATGTCTCTCGGTCTTCACATGTGGAGACTGTTCCCCTGAGCTGCCTGCATCGACATCGAGACTTTGAAATGACTCTGCTGTAGTGGTGAGCAAAACATATGGCATTGAACTGCCACCGAAGCTTTGCTCTGGCCAATCCATAAAGTGCGGCATGTCTCTCACGGACTGTGGAGTCAGTCCTGACCAATACCCTGTTGTTGACTGAATCCAATGGGGATTGTCTGCCTGTGGTACAGCATATGCAACTGCGCTGGCGTTCGCTGTCAAAATTGGCAATTGAGTTGCATGAGAAGTGCCATTATCAGCACCCATTGGTGTTTTCTCTAGATATTCCGAGATCCTTTTCGACATGGACCAATGCTCGCCAGCTTTCCTAAGGATACTTGAGAAGAAGTCAACCTTGTGTCTATAATACGACTGTTCGTTAAGAAGCCTAGCAGCCCGATCCAGGCATGGTATGCATGAAGGAGATATTTTCTTTGGCAAGACATGATTGAAGAGTGATACTAGGCGTAGCGGTGCTGCTTGAAGAATGGACGACAGTGAGGGATCAAACTCCACAGGAACACTTTCGTGCAGGCGAGGTATATAGGAATTCGGGTGCTCCCCGTTAGCGAACTTTCGAATATCATAAAAGTGACGCTGCATTCGAATCTGGAGACTGCAGAGGGGTTAGTTGAGATTGGGTATCTTTAGGATTTCGAAGTCAACGTACTCATAGGAGACTATTAACTGCAAGGAAAATTGTAAGTAGCTGACTTGACCATCGAATAGATTAAGAGCTTACAGCAGAATAAAGTATCATATCCACCGTTCCATCCTCATCCACCCATTCCATTTTCGAACCCTCGATTGTGTTCCGCCACCGATCGATACGTTGGCTTGCATCTTCTAATGCACTGAAGCTTGTGTCCCACGGGCTTGTGTGGAGAAATTGAGCCACGCAGCGGTCGTATATGCGTATTAGATTGACAAAGCAGGCCCAGGAAGATTGACCACAGGACGCGCCTAAGTGACCATACTCTGCAAGGGGCACTTGAGCAGGAAATTTCTATTTGCGAGTTAGCGCTGTATTGTCACCAGTAGTAGGTATAATTACGCCAGACTCATATTCCCATTCCTCGCATGGAACTTCTATGCTCTCAGTAGACTTAGGTGGGCAGAGAGACGAATGCATTGGGTCATCCCTCATACTCAGCAACACCTCGTGAACGAATAATCCCCAATACGTTCGACGACATGACTCAGCTAGGTAAGGTCCATCTTTCTGATCGGCATATGCCTTGGGTCGAAGGTCGAGAACGAGTGCAAGTCCGCGGGCACGATTGAACAGAGAGGGATAGAAGCTGTCTCGCTCACTGAATGAAGCGATGGACAGGGACAGCAGTGCTTGCACATTCCAGAGTGTCGGAGTAAGTTCTTCGTGTGACATCTTGTAAGCTCGCTCCCAGAGCGATACAGTGTCTACCAGGGAGTATTGAGATGCAATATAAGCAATGGTGGCTTCGAGAAATTGCATGTCGTTCAGGCCTTCTTCTAAAAGCCGTTCAAAGATTCGTTTCGGCGGGGCCCAGGAGTGAGCGAGGTGAAAGTTGGCATAATACAAATCAAGTGCATTGCGAAGGGGGTGATGGAAACTTGAAAGATTGGGAGAAGGTGTGCTTTCTGTTGTGTCGTCTTGATCGGTCATCGAGACCTCATCTCTGATCATGTTGCGTTTCTTCGGATCGCGGATTCCTCGCCGTGAACTGACGTAGTGACATCGTTTCCCCTCCTCTTTGCAGCGTGTACAAGAGGGTATGAACCCATCGCACTTAGTGTGCTTACTGCGGCAAGGGACGCAAGCAATAGAAGCACGAACCTTCGCATTTGAACGTTCTGGTCGGTTTCGCTTCTGACCTGAGTCGAGCTCAGCCTGGCCTGAAATGTCGTCTTGCGATGAATCTGCCATTGTCTGACAGACGGACATATTGGGTCTCGTGAGTGAATGGCGAGGAAGGACTTTTGGATCCCCAAGTCCTTGGATCTGTTGGTAATTGTCTACAGAGGGACCCAATCTGCGGGTCGGATTCGATGGAGGGTGCCCCTTGGTACCAAATTGGGATTGTTTGCCTGGAACCAACAATGGGCACAGGTCTGTGTCAAGTGCCAGTGCCATGGAAGCTATGCATACACGATATATATATATGGAAGAGACAGCCCAAATATATGAAAATGGGAGCACGGCTGGTACCAAAGGGAGTCCAATACGAATAAACGATACTGGGCAACAATATGAGTGGCACACGAGAGCTGATCGCCAGGACCGAACAAAAGCAAATCTCTCGTCACACTATGATTGGGAGAATGAAACCTGGGTTAGATACAATCTCAAACAATGCTGCAATGCCGACTTGTCACCCAGTGGTGTTGGCTGGCCGGTATGTGGCGCGTGGATCTCACTTCCCGGTCAGGGAATAGGCAGTACAAGATCTAACAGAAACGTCCAGCTACATCTCCATGTTGGTTTGTCAATATGAGTAGACACGGTACCCATACAAGTAAATATAAATGGCCCTTGGAAAGTGGTATCAAGTTGTTGGTCTGTCTTTGCATTTCCTTATTGTCCGCGAGAGCCAAGAATGCCCGCGAGCATGAATTATCCACCCCTGGTACATCGAAATACCGTTACCACTGGACCAAGAAAGAACTGAGCAGGAGTTGTTGTTTAGTGCCAGGGCATCCTTTCCGGGACAAGTCTTTGATTTTATCTGTCCTGTTTGATGCCACTATCAGAGGTGTTGCGTGAGGTAGGTAGTCTCAGCAGTCCAGCAGAAGCAACCACTCGGGGCGGGCCTTGCAAAAGCTCCCGTCTACTTAAACAGAATAAGACTGGGCAGCTTATGAGAGTGACTAAAAACAGCCATTCGGTCTCAACAGGTGATATCTCGAGCTGTGATTGCTTGCAAATGTCTCCACTGAGAAGAACGTGCCTGCCTGCCGGTCGTGTGGTATATGTATACAAGAACAAACGACTCTGACGTGTAGGGGCGCTGTAAAGAGACGGGAGGAAACAAACATAAGACACTTTAATGCTTTATTGCTTTTTTTCTTTAAAATGAGCAAGAGCGAGAGAACCCTAAATGTAACACAGTATTCCGGCGGTTGGTTGTCGTCCTTCCACCTCCCAGGGTTTTGGGTTTCGGGACATACTTGTGCATGCAAGCCATCGGAGATGGCTGAGGCCCCTGTTTGTAGTTTGAACACGCACTGACTGTACTGTATACCATGGCTCGATCTTGTTGTCAAGGGATAACATGCGCTGGGGTCCAAAGTGTGGTTTACCCAGAGCCTGGTTGTTGGTTCGTTGACGATTTGCGACGCTTTTAGAACGAGTTCTGGTTAGTTCATTGCTAGTCCGAAAGATAGTTTCAGAAACAATAGAAGCCTTAAAAGGCGTTTATTGAATAGCGGTTGAGCCGCACTTGCCGTCCTTGGACTTAGGTATATGTGTGACTGGCACAGGTAGGTTAGGTAGGTAGGTACGACTTCTAGGTAGTACTAGGTACCCAGGTACCCAGGTACCTTCTGCCCAGTAGCTCCTGTCACTATTCAGATTCAGTCTCAAGTACCCAAACGCTCATTGGCAAATGCCAAAGCGGGTCCGGTCCGGGACAGTCCTCGAAGGAAGGAGTGAGGGAGAAACGGGGAGCTGGCTGCAGACGGAGGGAAATTTGGGGGCAGGAGAGTGATACAAGAATAAGCTAAGACTGATGGGGGTCAACTCACATGAAGGTGAGCAAAGCAATTAAGACAGGTCAGGTTGAAAAAACAAGTCCCTCCAGGGATTATGTAGACTATTGTGCTGTACCTAGGCAAAAGAGGATATGGCACGGTAAAGTTGCCGATCAGGCACTGTAACACCTCGGCTTCTGTTGGACAACCCCGGACGAGACCCCGACCTTGTCGTCATGGGTCCGCCTAACCCCAGATGCGATACGATGCGCCGAGGTGCGGCGCGCTTCCTTTTTGCTTAAACATACAACGAACCTCACACCAACCGTCCGACTGCCAACCGACCGATAAATTCAGTAGCTAATTAACCCGCCCCCAACGGTCCTTTTTATGCATAAAGTCAAATGACCGACACGAGCTTCGCACAAGCACAGCGCCGCGTCGTCGCGCGTCGCCAAACCCGCGAGGCCGAAGCCGTTGCTCGCATCGCTGCACAGCGGCAAGCGTCTCGACCCAGAGCCAACCTCGAGCGCTTACCATACCCCTTAAATCGCATCGGATCTGCTTGGGACGCCGTGTCAACTAGGGAGGGCACACGCCCCGCATTTCGAGTAGGACAAGTCGACGCCGAATTGCTCGATGTAGAGTTGTTGGACATCCTCAAAGACCAGGTTTCTGAAGGCCTAAAGTACTTTGGCGGAGGGCACCTGCATGATGACTGGTCGGCTGAAATTATGTTGGCACTAAGAGCTGTCCTCTTTAAGCTTACTGTCTGGGATCACGATGCGACATACGGTGCGGCTCTTCAAAACCTCAAATACACCGACGCCAGGAATGATGGCCTTATCCTGAAGGCACCCTCAAAGGTTCAAAAATCACTTTACGGTCTGGTCACAGTTTTTGGAAACTATGCTTGGACGAGGTGGGAAGATTGGCTTCTGGAACACGATGATGGCTATGATGAGCCAAGCCCGCGGCTGAAGCGACTCTCGAAATTCACTTCGGCTATATCAACTGTCCACTCAGCTGCTGCTTGTGTCTCATTTCTTGTTTTTCTACTGCACGGACGATATCGAACGCTTCTCGACAGAATCCTGAGAATGAGACTGGCGCCACCCACAAGCCAAGTAAGCCGAGAGGTTTCATTTGAGTATCTCAATCGTCAGCTTGTTTGGCATGCGTTCACCGAGTTTTTGCTTTTCGTGCTGCCCCTGATAGGCATTCAGCGATGGCGACGTTGGCTCACCAGGACCTGGCGAAAAACAAAAGACATTATCAGGACGGGACCACAGGAAGAGGGCAAGGCCAATGGCGAGTACGCATTCCTCCCAGAGAGAACGTGCGCGATTTGCTACCAGGACCAAAATAATGCGACTTCGGAGAACGAGGTCATGGCAGCAGCAGCGTCCAGCGGTGTTGTTGGCTCGGCGCAGACAGACATAACTAACCCATATGAAACAATTCCTTGTGGGTGCGTATACTGTTTTGTGTGCTTGGCTACTCGCCTGGAGAGGGAAGAAGGTGAGGGCTGGACCTGTCTACGATGTGGTGAGCATGTTAAAGAATGCAAGCCCTGGAGTGGTGATTTGATAGAACCTTCTGCGAAGCATGCTTCGGCTAAGACGGTGGCCTTTTCGGATGATATTACTGGCGGTGTGCTTGTTGATGAGCACGATGAGGGATCACTAGTAGAGAGCCTGAGCACAACCTCTGAGCAAGGTTAGGATAACTGTCAACTTATGCCGCTGAGATTTTAAGGCGCCTAAGCATTTATATTTTGTAATAATACCTGAGAATGCAACTGCACCATTTTTTCACCACGAGCTAACAAACACTTGCCTGCGGTATTTGATGTTCGAACAATCTACACGCCTTTTATGTTAATCCATCGATATTGTATTTACTGAGGCTCTTTTGTGTTTTCAGCGTCGGCAATGGTGTATCTTTATAGCGCGTGGTAGAAACGCCGGCGTTATAGAGAGGGGCCAAATCCTCTTCTGCATGAGAACATTGATCTGATAAGATCGAAGTTCTCCTCAAAATGAGGTGCAGTTAGTGTACATGAGCTGCATAGGGGGACCCTGCACAGAAGCCCACTCAACGTGGGTAGCGCGCGTCATGCCAGGAATTGGACCCCTGCTCCGTTTATCAGGCGAGACTGTTATGGGATAGCACCTACCCAGCCTAACACTTAGATAAAACATCAGCTTTCCCACTGACGAGACCGACATTTCAACGCAGTCCCTTTGTTCTTGTTCTTTGTCTCTAAATCTTGGAGTATCGAAATCATAAACGGCCAGTGCGCGGTACATACAATATTGAGCTTTGTACGAAACCGCGATAATAACGTCTCGACCTTTCAATGTAGCCCGACATCACGACGATCACACCGACCCCCTTCCTCCATCCCATGCCCAGCTTCTTTCAGTTCACGCAGGGCACCGAGTCGCATGTCCGTCCAAACGACTCGGCCCCTCTCCTAGGTCGTTTTCGCGCTGTTCCTCCTCGCCCGGGTGCCGTCGCTCGTCGGCGCAGTCAGCTTGGTCTCTTATCGACTACCTCTGATAATCGAGGCAGCGTGCATATTCTTGGATACGGTGCCTTTGATGCGCATGCCGACGGGGACACGGACGGTAGCGAATATGACTTCGAGGACGATCGCACTATTTGGCAACGAGCATGGCAACGGTGGGTGTTGGATATCTGGGTTCATCCGCGACAGTCGGCGGTAAAGAGGGTTGTTGATAAATGGTGGACTCGGTATGCATTTCTGGTGCTGATGCCAGCTTTGTTGGTATGTTGTTGTGCTACCGTGAATGAAGTAGACTCGACTAATGCGGTGTCAGGCTGTTGCATGGTGCGCTATTCCATTCCCTCAGTATAAAATTCCCGATGAGGACTTTATCGATGGAGACGAGGATAGTCTCCCCGATGGACGTAAGGTACCCGGTCATGGAGCTGCACGAGTCCAAGTCAACTTTTGGTTCTTTCTCTTCGTCTATTACAGCTTTTACAACATGACAGCTCTTATATGGATCACAAAAGTCTTCAACCTCTACAGTCTCAACTGGTGGCCGCAATCCCTCGGCTTCCCAGTTACAGTTTCACTCATCGCCATCTTATCCATAGCTTTGCCCATCCCGATTTATTACAACGAGGACTTGCGCGATATTCTTCTTCACAACACAGCCTGGATCTCTTGGACCTTTATCATCATGGCGCTGCCCGTCACGATCGCCTTCATTATTCTTACCACCAATGAACGTCACATCGGTCTCCGTCATTCTCTATCAGAAACTCAACGAATATTCACCACATCATGGTGGACCGGAGAGCCGGACACGTTCAACGGTGGTAGGGACCGTCGACGTCGAAACGTTACTGCGGATTTGTTTGAAACAGATGTAATTCAAGTTGAGCCCGAGTTGCGGCCCCAAGACATTAGGATGCGCAGACGGTGGCTACCAGCCAGCTTTGTTCGCTTCTTGTGGTTCTGCGTTGCTCTCTTCATTGGTCTCATGGCTTATGTGATCGGAGAGGCATATGCTGAGATCTATCTCCGGACGTTACCACACAATAACTTGGAAACAGTGGTCTACGTTTACGGCTGGGTTGCTACAGTCCATATTTTAGACGCCTTGAGTGGCTGGGTTCTTGGTATTCGAGAGGGTGAACGCGTTGGAAGTTATCCTTTGAGTTGGATTTTCAAACTGTAAGCTCTAGTTTTCAAACCTGTCGACGTTTGCAATTGCTAACACACCCTTCAAGATACTTTATGTTGACTTACCAGATGTACGTTCGGGCACTATACGCCCGACTGCGTTCACCAAAACAGTTCATCACTCTTCAGATCATGTCATCAACAAGCCTTGTTGTCATCACGCCTATAATGATGACTTCTTTCATGCACAAGACTCTGACACTACTGGGACTCAACGCACAGAGTTTCGGGTCGTATCAGAAGCTCCAGACTCGCAATATTTTCATCCGCTTCCTTGCTGAGAATGTTTCCATGGTTGCATTCCTGGGAAGTATTCTGGTGTTGCATTTTGGCGCCAACAAAGACGTATACCCATATTTCGCTTTTGACACAGAAGGCGACGAGGAGTACAATTTTGGGCTCACATTCTATGCCTCGTCCGTAACATGGGCGTGCGAGTTGGTGGCTAGTGTTGCCGTGAGAGTACTCATCCGAATATGCTTCCAGATTGACGTTGGACTTGAAGGGAAACTTGACTTGGCTGTCTGGCCGGAGCTGATGCCAACATGTGTGGCAGTCATGCTGCATGTGTTGCAAAACATGTTGTTTTCAATCATCCGCCTCGAGTTTCATTGAGTGGCAAAACATGAACGTTTGTTTGGTCCCATGGGGGTTCAATCAGGGGTACTCGTTCATGTCCCACTAACAAAGTGAGTGAGGGTCGGAACGGCCCGAGGAAAGTTACCGAGAGGTGCAGCTATCGACTAATGCGTATTGTACTGTGGCCGCGAAACCTAAAAGGTTTAGACGGAGAAACTGTGCTTTTTCCGAGATTGTTTCTGTTATCCTTGTTTCCTCAACTGTCATTTTTGGTTGCCTTTGCAGAGGACATGCATGCATGGCCTGTCTTAGACCGCGGAGAAGCGCTTGTGCTGGCAGATACCCGTTAGATCGTTTTTTTAGAGAGCTCTTGTTTTATTTTCGACTTAGCATTAGATACCACATAACTGTTCAATGACATAATGATCGTTTTGAGTCCTGGCAACTCTAGCTCGCACTATGTAAGATACACAAACTGTTATGCTGTGTTCTTGGTTGAATGACCTTTCGATGCGCTATTTGTGACTCAAAGTTGTTGGCTTGATGTTTCAAAGACGTGTCAACTTTGTCACATATCAAACTGGCATAACTCCCGGCAATTTGCGATGGCATGAAGCTGGGCAGTTGCTAGCAGGCAGGCAGGCAGGCAGGCAGCAACATATTGAATAAACGATCAGCTCCATCGGGTTTGATCTGCAATGAAGACGGCTACATATTCAAATGGCCCAGTCGCATCGGTCGATTCTCAAGTAATAGTCTGCTGCATGCATCCCATCGGTCTAGTGCCTGCACGAAAGTCATACCAGCACCACTAGACCCATATATCAACACAAATGGCGACATTGCCTCTGGAGAAAGATGGAGACACCTTTATCGAAGACTCGCATCAAAGCCCCCCCGCAAAAGCGCCAAAAGAATGAACACGCAGCTGCGACTAATGCAAGACTGAACCAGTCTCCTTTGGTGGAATAAGTACAACAAACGGCGGTGAAGAGTTAAAGCTTATCAACAGCCGGTCAATCGACACAGGAAGAGCTGGATGACGCGGCAGTGAACGAGCAGCCGGTCAGCAGTTTCTGGAGGGGAAAATATGCAAGACATTGGATCAAGAGCTGGGGAAACATGGGGCACAGCATATATAAGATGCCCATAGTTGCAGAGCAGGCTGGCGGGATGTCCGCCACAGATAAGACAAACATGCCAAAACGGTTGGGGGACAGGATTTCGAAGCGGCACGACTGCAGATGCACAAAGAAACCACAGCAAATTCCTGCACGGCATTCAGGAAAGGGACCTGGTGGCTGGGATCAGGGCTGAAGGAAGAAACCGCAGTAGCATATGTGCTGGCTCGCTAGTCAGACCTGCACAGGTCTGACATTAGTGAATGAGCCTTACTTGACCTTGCGGCAGTGACTTGCAGCGAGCTGAAGCGGTCGTCCAAGGTGGTCCGTTTGGATAGACGGTGGCCAGAAGCAAGGGCCTAACTAGTCGAGCCACATATCATCATGCGGGTGCAGCATCGTATGCGTGAACCCAAAAGTACCTGAGCAGTATAGCATGTACATTATATGCCCTGTTTCCATTCGTTAAGATGTATTTTGGATACAGGTGAGAACTAACAAGGTCTGGTTGGGTTGTATCGTTGTCAGAATTGAATGCTCGATAAGTAATAGTGGCATATGGCCAACGAAACCGTAGGCTGAACAAAAGACGATATCGGCATACTGTACACCATGATAAAAGACACAACCGTGTTACCCTGGCAGTATAACTATAACGTACGACCTTGATGTACGGTCAAACGAGTCAGGCCAAGCCAGTAACTTGAAGCTTGGCTGGCTTCGTTAGTGGTTCGGGTTGTATTGTGGGGGACTCATCGAGATGCAAGGCGTCCGATATTGATGAGCTGAGTGTTTTGTATGCCCTACTGTAGAAATGTGGCCGTTTTCTGGGCTGCATGTGAATAGTTCAGTTAGTCCCAAGCGGCTTGACAATAAACAAGTAGTGCAACAGCGAAAAGAGCTCACCGAGGTGAATAAGTAGTATGTAGTAGAATGTAAAGGTGTCTAAAGCTAGAAATTGCTGAAGCACAAGCAGGACATGAGGGGTTAGTGAGATTACTTTGATAAGCAGCATCAAGAATCTTAAGTCTTTACGTGAAGGCGAGTGCTTAACTTAGCAATGAGCAGAGATGTAGAAAAGGGACGGATAACGAAGAAGACAAGATCGATAAATACTTGTAGCTTTGCCAAATCACAAAAGGGTTGACGCACCCGACAATACATTCCTAGGTGCTCTGTTCAGATCTGATGGATGCCACCTTTCTCAGGACATGTACCGGAACGGAAATAAAACTTACATATTGGGAAGCGAAAAGAACCAAGAGTGGCTGGGGAAGGAGCAAAAGAACCAAACGAGGGCAGCCTACCTAACCGCTTCTTTCCTCCTTCTTGGGAGTTGCCTAAAACGGCAACGTTGGGTTAATCGAACCGATTTCTCGTCCAACAAAGATTCTTTAACTGATGGATCTTGCAACTCTTTTGGGATCGACTTCCATCTTTTTAGAAACTTATCCTTAACCAACCATGGGCAATGCCGTTGCCTGAACTACCAGCTGTGATGAGTGATATCTAATAATAGTAGATTCCTCACTTATCAGTGTCAGCTGTGAAGTGGAGAGGATTGCCTACGTTAAATCGGATAAAGAAGTCTATTATTGGGTGCCAAAAGCACTATTGGGAACGTAGTTGCAGAAGTGCGATATTAATTAGTACGAGCTCTACTGAGCTTTCTAATAAGTACCTGCCTATTTCTTAGTATTTGTAAGTACTGTTTCTTACCTTTCCGAGGCTTATCTAGCTTCTGCGCGCATTATCCGATTCTGACCCAAGCAAGTCTTGTCTGTCTATGTACTTCATGTACTATCTATCTGCTAATGTAGGGAAGGAAAAACTTCTAGCGCCATGCCAATGATACCTTGAGTGGTAGCAGGCCCGATACTGGGGTAAAGCAATTAATTGGATATCAATGCTTGGGCTGTCCAGGGTTTAAGGATCGATAAAAGCCAAAGGATCGACATGGCCGGGTGAGTTCGGATAAGGTATAGGATTTTATGAAATGTTGAATGAAGTCTTTGACTCTTGTAAATACTGATTTTTACTCGTGATGCTTTCTTAAAATAGGAAACACAGGGCGCTGGATTGCGCAGTGTCTTGTTGCCCATACGAGGACCAATACGGGCCAACCGTCATTCAACGGGGTCCATTGTGTGGCGGTTATGTTTGGGCTGGCTGGAGCTAGTCCCGCGATCTCGAAATATACCAATGTACCTGAATGGTACGAGCGGGCATCCTGGACGTGTGCAGAGTAGCACCGGGCGACTGGCCGTATTTCTTGACCTGTTACGGCTTATGTTCTACCGAGACTTTTATAGAAAGAGGACGCGCGGTAAGGAGACTGTGGCTCCTGGTTGAGATTGTCATGTATGGAGAACACAGTCGTGAGTTGTATCCTGGCGTGTTTCGTTTTCTAGCCTGTATACTACATAGGCAGAGTCCGATTCGTAACAGTATTCATAGACGTACATCAGAGCATAACCTACTTATCCAATGAGATAATTCGCCAAGGGGGGTAGAGTTGACGATTAGCATCTGATATGGTATTGATATTACTCCGATACAACAATCATGCATGCAACCCGAGGAGCGTGCATTGATTGTTGTGGAAAGATGGCGTTTGACATATCAGAATTATCACGCAACTGGCTGCGTCAACATACAAGTGTTTCATGATGGTGCAGCTGGCTGGCTAGAAACATTGACTAACCGATTGGCATTATCGCAGGCTACGAAGCAAAAGGTGTTGCCTGCCGACACAAGGTTCCTAGTCAGAAATATGCCTGTAAATTATTAAATGCACTCTTTATTTGATGATGCCTGTCCTTTACACATGAGTTGAGTGATTGGTCTTTGTCGAGTCATGCAAATACTAACACAATGAATCGTTGATATCACCTCACCGAGTCTGCTTGACTGCCGGCTTTCTTGTATTTTTCTTACAGGACTTATGTTTGTGTTTCTATAGGACAGAATATGCTTTGTCTTTCTTTGTCCATTTAGTGAGATAATTAATCACAAATAGGTAGTCACAATCATCAACACAGGACGGGAGGTAGCAGTGTGTGGATGTTAGTGAGCAGATATCCACTCGTGAATCATGATACCTCCGCAGTACCTCCATGTTACTTTAGGCACTGCTGGGGCTAATGGTGCGTGCTGGGCATTGATCACCAGCGGGCCTAACGGGCCTTTGTTCCCCGACTTAGTGACCAAAATTGATGAATCCATGGCTGCCAACGTTGATGGGAGAGTTTTGTAGGTAAGTCAAGTAAGAAAAAAAAAGTTGACAAAATTTTCCCCCTCCCCCACCTTGCAGCTTGCACCCCTACAATCGAAGCCCTGTCGGTTTCCCCTCCATTAATCGTACTTGCCCTGCCGTACCATGCCCATTCCCCCACCATGCCCTGAGTGCCTGCCTCCTCCCAGACGCCCAAATAAGCAGTGAGCATTATCGCTCAACCTAGGTTGCACCCCTCCTTGCCTCATCATCCGTCTTTCGGCTGCTCCCTCGTACGAATCCAACAGGTAACTTCCTTGCCCACCTAGCCAAACCAAACCTAAGCTGGACTGTCTGATTGTACCTGCCCATCATTGTCTGCCATCAGGTACCAAACTAACAAGGTATCTCAAGTAGACGGAGCACGTACCTTCTTTGTACTCTCTTCCCGCCTGCCATTTCCATTCACTAAAACTATTGTGACCTTCTTTCCGACACGGCTTGACCACCGACCACCGACTACCTACCAAAAAAAAATTCACTCCTTGAGCCTGGTAACCCTCCGCTCACCCTTCCTTTCCCGACATTGTACCTTATCCCTCGTCTCTTTTCTCCTTCCTCCCCTAACTTACTTCTTTTTTGCCGACCCTCCCACCCTTCTTCTACCCTGCCTTCCCTCTCTTCCTTCTTCTTCTCTTCTTCCCTCCACAATGAGCGCCCAAGATCCCCTCTCCTCTACCAACCCATCGTCAGTGACAAACAACACTCAAGATGCCTCGGGACGACAGCCCTCCTCCGCCGCCGCCGGTTCCTCCGAACTCTCCGGTGCAAAGATAAGCCTGCGCAAGTCGCTGCGCAGCTTCCCCGACTTCCCTATCCCGGGAATCAACTTTGTCGACATTATGCCTCTTTTCGCCGACCCAACTGCTCATGCCACCCTTGTCGAGGCTCTCGAACTCCAGATCGCCGAGGCTTTCCCTACCAAGCCTGACGTTATCGTTGGCCTCGACGCCCGTGGCTTCCTATTCGGTCCTGGACTTGCGCTCCGTCTCGGCGTTCCTTTCGCTGCCGTTCGCAAGCAGGGCAAGCTTCCCGGTCCCTGCGTTACTGCTGAGTACATCAAGGAGTACGGCAAGGATCTTTTCCAAATGCAGGAAGACGCTGTCCGCGAGGGCCAGAAGGTCCTGATTGTGGACGATATCATTGCCACCGGTAAGTAGCTCTGTTCGCTTGGGCCGTTTACTAGACCAAAACTAATGTGCTTGATTAGGCGGTTCCGCAAAGGCTGCAGCTGAACTCGTCCAACAGCTTAAGGGCGAGGTCATGGGATACTTGTTCATCCTTGAAATCCCTGGACTCAACGGTCGTGATAAGCTTGGTGCCCCTCCTACCAAAATTCTCCTTGAAGACGCATAGTTCGGTTGATATTGAGCTCCTCTTTCCCCGCTTTCAACAATTAAACGATATTGGGCCATAGATGGACCTCAGTCAACTCGTTGTGAGCCACACGACGGCGCATGTGGGGGAATTCTGCTAGACCTGCAAAGTCATATTTTGCCCTGTTTGTTTTTGAACTTGAATCATAGGCGGTGGTTGTGGGCGAGTTTTTACAGCATTTCACTTATTTGTTGAGTGAGATTTATACTGGTTGGCGTTTTGTGGATGTCTTTTTCACGATTCAACAACAGCAAAAGTCATTTCGGGTTCACGCATATAGAATGGGGGTTTATGAGAACACTTTGGTATAGCCATATGAAGAAAGATGTCTACTAATCATGATGCGATGATGGTCTTATCTGCGTTTATTGATGACCTCGTTGCTATGTTCATAATGAAGCACTAGAGTTTATCTTGCTCTACTGATGGGTTGACACGACATGTATATTTTGAGCATATTGTATATACCAAAAAAAAAAAATAAGGAACGCTAAATGCTAATGCAAGTGGACTCTATCTACTACATGTTTTGCCATATCCAAAACATGCACTTCTTATGCAAAAAATGACGCTGAGACGCCACTAGTAGAACTCCGAGACATGCATCATGTACTCCACGTTGTGTTATAAGACAATGGCGTTCTCTATGAGCATACCCTGACTCTCTGCCAGGTACTTGCGCCGCATTCCTACACCCTTAGCCTCACCGAAACGCGCATAATCGCCTTTGGCACCACGCATGAGGACAAGCGGCACGCCGTTGAGCCGCTCCATGCCTCTAGGTGTCAACTGTGCTACAGTCAAAAGGGGACGTACGACATCCTCGACGCCTTCTTCTGAATCATCTTCCTCGTCAACGACAATGACAAGTTGCAACGAGTGTGGCGACGACAAGAAGTTAGGAATACGCTCCAGCTTTTCGCTGAATGAACAGCCACCGCGGCGGAGAACTATAATTTGATGTTGTCGAGATGACGACTCGGGCAGTGGAGCATCGCAAGCTTGACCACCGAGGAAGACAGTTCGCCAAGGAAAGTTAGCGGTGGGTTTACGGGAGTTATAGCTTGGCGAACCGGCCATCGGCGTGTCGACTATCGGCGGCATCGGGAATGCACCCGGTCCGGTCGCCGTGTAGGCTGACCAACGGAGAGTAGTGGGGCCGGGACCGCCCCCCTCCGACTCGGGAAGATCGGTGTAGGCCGGTTCGAAGACGGAGCTCACGGCACGGAGTAGCGATTTGAAAAGGGATTCTGATGGAAGAGCCGCGTGACTGGCAATGATTTCACCTGATGCATTTACACCCTGGGCAGGGGCTGGTGCGCTGGCATTCAGCTTCTCAGGAGCGTCGAGAAGAAGGTCAATCTCAACTAGATCTTTCCGTCGAATGCAAGTAAAAGCTTCGTCTTTATAGTTCCTCACATGCTCTGCATGGAAAAAGACATTCTCATGCTTGCCAAGCTCTCTGCCTGCTGCATGCGTGATTCTCCAGAGCCGACCTGCCGATCCGCTACCTTGCTGTCGCTCCAATTGGAGTCGCATGCCGTCAAGGTTGCGGACGGTTGGCCCATTGTAACTGTACCACACAAGAGAAGTTCCGAAGCGAGAAACGAGCGAGCTGGCTGTGTCACCAGGTGGGAACTCTATCCATGCCACGACACGCTCTGCGGGTGCGGTACATATACCGTCTTGCGGCAACATTGTTGGAGGTAAAGTCCAGGGAAACATCGTGTAATTTGTTGTAGCTTTGTATTTTGTTACCAGACCCCTCTTCTTGTCCATAACCTCGACAGCCTCGAGAGGCCCGTGAACATTGGGGGTGTTGTGCAGATCGACAAACAATGCGACACTGAAGAGGTCGGGCCGGGCAGCTGTTGCCGAACCAGCAAGTCCCGCCATTGTAGGGACAGGACACGAGTGGGTGAAGCTCCCATCATCTGTGCTACTCCCGGAGGCCTGGCGCTTTGTGAGAGAACGCCGCAATGCAGGCTTGGGGCGGTTTCGCTTGGGGATGATAAGAGGATGACCCTCTGTTGAAAAGACGTATGCTGCGTCGACCTTGTTGAGAGGATGGTTGCGGTCGAACAGTAGATACATGTATTTTGTTGTTTCACCAAGAAAGAAGCTTTCCATCCGATCAGACAGTTCTCCTGTTCTAACATCCTGAATACCGGCCCAACCACATGATGTGCGGCATCGCCGTTCAATGTCTCTCAACACCATCTCACCAACATGCAAGTACCATGGGTCCTGTGTAGCACGGTATATGTAGTATGTTGACTCTATGAACTCAGGACGACCTGGCCACCAGCCAAGCCCCTGGTCAACATTGTTTTCACGAACGGACCATCGCTCAGGCAAGGCAGAGTATCGTGTCCAAAGAGCAGTATAAACAAGATTCGCTTCGATAGCTTCGTCGACCTCGCCCGCCATAGCAAGTAGGCCAGGGTAAAAAGCCCCTAGGCTGTCAATCCACATGGTGTAGGGTTGGCCGGTTGTCCGATGAATGTTGGAATAGTAGGGGTAATGATTTCTGTCGGTATACAGATATCGTTTGACCGAAGCATGGGCTTGATGCCATGCGTCCAGGAATGCTTCAGAGCTCTGTAATTCGGCGGGAAGAGGAGGATGCATGGCATTGGGATCGAGCCATCCGGTGTTGCCCTGTCGGTTGGATGATGTTTTGTTCGGCATGTCGTGTCCCGACAGCAGGATATGGCTCTTCAAAGCATATTCGAAGAAGCTGTCCATCCCGGCACCGATCCCGGCATGTGGGCCAATCCATTGCCCGCCTTCTGCATCTAAACCGTTGCCAACGAGCCCAATTTCACTCCTTCTGCCCCAAACCGCCCAAAAGGCTCGTTTAGCTGCTTGCTCGAATCGATCATCCCCTGACAGTCGGCTCAAAACAGTAAACTCAAGAGTGAGGCTTCCAGCTCCGGCACTGCAAGTCTCTGTGATTTCCGCTGATGACACTTCTGGTTTATCCTCGCCCCTGCGACGAAACAAAGGAGAATTGGTGTAGAAAGGGATGCCATGCCGGAGGTTCACTCGCGGGTACGGTATACCTGTATCCGTGTAGAAAGCAGGAAGAAGTCTTTGTCCAAGATCGAGGGCAAGTCTCAGAAGCTGGCCATCGTAGTTGAAACCATTCGGCCATGCGATGGGTGTCAACTCGAGAGGATCGTCGGCTTGGACCGTCCAAGGAGGTTCCACGATATATCCGGTGATGGGTAACTCTCCTATAGCAAATAAATGTGCACTCAGAAGACCTCCTAGGCCACGAATGACAGTTTCAAAGACTTGAACCTTGCTATCGAGGTCAAACCCAATCGCCCGTATGCCTTGCCCCGAAACGCCTGGGCGTCCATCACCGTAGTATTGTACAAAGTCCGCTACACCGTCTTGAAAATCGCCCAGTGCTTTCGAGCCTGTTCCTGAATCATCTTCGGGTCCGCTAGCGAGGATTGCGAGTGTCGATAAGCTGTCGATGAGCGTAAGGGAATAGTTCCCTAGGGCGTCGTTCAACCCGATATGGGCGGGATTTTCTCGATCTCGTGTAAGGGGCTGACATGTCAGAGGTCGAAGCTTTTGGGAAGATAGTCAATATTATGCTCCTATCAACGAAGGTGCCTACCATACCTCATCCTCGGGGAACGCATGCTTCATGTAGTTGTCGAAGCCATGATAAAACATGTCGACGGTTTCTTGGCGCAACCGCCCAAGGTGGTCTTGTCGCATTGCTTGAGCCGTCCATGATAGCGCAGCCCATGTCAGCAATTGCACTACAACCAAGAACATTATGCCTCTTCGCTCATGAAAGCCAGGACTCATAAGTACTGGCCAAGGGGGAATGGCGCTCGATAGGTAGCTGCTAGGCTCATCGGGGAGCGTAAAGACAGTCAAACTGACTCTACAGCTAAGAACAACTGTGTGAAACGCCTCGAGTATGGCGCGCGACGGGCGCTCGGCGTCGCGATTTGGAGATTGAAATGGCAAAGCCGTTGAAGTCCTAATGATAGTTGTGTCTTGTCATCATACCGCCACCTGTGGCTGACACGTGTGGCCCCTAACCTTAGTCTGGACTGGGCGACAAGGTACCAAGGATAGGTGGACATTGCCAGAATAGTACCTTGCCGAACTGTAAATCAACATTAGGAACGACATGCTTCAGCTTTTCTTTCAAGAGCTATATCGATTATTTAACCAGTTGTGAATTTTTATCTGAACTAAGACAACAGTGAGTACAAACTTGGTGGTGAAGCTACCCACTCAGTTTTGGTTGGCTCCTTCCACTGAATCATCAGAATAATCACACCCATCATTGGTCAATTGCCAGACCGAGCACAAACAAAAACATCCATCTTACAACGCCCTGCCTTTTCTTCATTGGACTTTCATTCATCTAGGGAGTAACAGTGTCACAGCTAGTTCCGGCTCGCCGCTTATGTTGTCCCCCCTCAATACTTTTTCTTCTCCCAAGACCACGCTAGAGTGTATTTATGAGACGCGAATCCAAAAGAAGAAGTTCTGAGATCCAAAGTCACGATGAGAACGTTATATGTACCAGTGCGTCACATCCCTGGCACTAGGTAAGGCGGAAGCGGGCCCTGAATAAAACGTCACTCTTAATCCTCACGAGCTAACCATATTGCAGTATGGTCCGGTCCTATCCATAGGTAGGCGGGAAGCCATAGACATCCTCGGCTCGGCAACGACGACGCTTCTGTCTGTGCCGCGTCCTCAATATTGAAATAATCAGATCAGTCCCCACTCGGGAACCGTTGATGATCTTCCGCTCGAATGAATTCATTATCGACGCAAGGCAGACGGATCTTAGCGCGTCATCTGGATCTTATTATCTCCCACTCGGCCTGAACCCAAGCCAGATTTAGCAACCAGAAGCCGATGTTGCTTTCGCGAATTACATAGGCGATCAAACGACCCAGCTTTACACAGTGGGATGCGACATGGACTCGCGAATGCATTCCTTGCACGATACCTGCTTGTCTTCATCCGACAGCCTGACTCTTCGTTCTACTCTAATTTCAGAAAGAAAGCCGGCCACGACACTCAACCGCCGTTGGATGGGTCCTACGAGGGATGAACTTGACTCTCCTGGAAGCAATTGCTGAGGTCACGACATAGTCTGCAATCCTTGTGTCGTGGCGCATCGATGCTTCTCATAGTCCTATAAGGGCCCATTTCTGCTTCCCACTGATATCGTGGATTTACAGAGTACCTGGGGACGACTACAAGGAAGTTTCGGCTCGAAAGGCTAGGATTGACTTTTGGCGCTTTGTTACTGATAGTTGTTCCAGGGCAAATCTGCGAAGAAACTGCTTCACCCAATGTCTATGACAATCGCATTTGGGCCACAATGGTTGCCCTTGGGGTTGTAACAAACTTGATTCTACTTGCTCGAGAGACAAAATAATAACAACCTTGTGTCCTTCCAGGCCTTCTCTCGGGCTATTTGTTATCTGTATCTAAAGCCTGATCTCAGGCTTCTGCCATCCCCTGGGCTGCTTCTCTGTCACTCTTATTCTGCCCACTTCTTCGTGCAATCACCTCTTCTGGCTTGTGGGTCGTCGATATTGTCTTCAGCATCACTTTGCAAGCATCAGGGCGCACCAAGATTCACTCGGTTATGAGGTCTCACCTGCAGGTGCATGCTTCCTATCCTGTATCGATGGGAAACTTTTTAATATACTTAGCTGCTCACCAAAGAGCTAGTGTTATTACTTGTAAGTGTTGGATGCCCGATGCCCTCGTTTGAATGTATTTGTTGTTTGCCCAACTGCCTATATGCTATTGGATACCTATAGGCAGCAGAGGCAACCTGGGTGTGACTAATAGAGTCACTACCCTCTGGAGACTATCATAAATAGTCCTCCTTCTTCCGTAGTTAGCTTAGTTGAATCAAGCTTCTTCCTTTCACTAAGTGTAAGGTGTTCTTTGAACCATCAATGTTGTGGTGCAGTGGCACATTTTGTTAACAGCGCTATTGTGTGATGTTTTAGTTCAGGCGTGGTTCTTCTCCACAGAAGGACAGGGGAAGTGCGCACAGTCTTCTGGGCGCGCCTAGGAACTGTCGCTGATCTCGCAAACAGCTTCCTAGCCTGTCGACTATTGTTCAAAAGATGGTGCAGTTGATATTATCTACATAGGATATCTTTGGTGCTACCTGACTGAGTGTAGTCAACGGCGCTAGGCTCACGGAAATCCCTAGCCTGTAACTGGGCACAAAAGGCCTCACATCTCTCACAAGCTCTCGCATTGCCGAACTGTCAAACGGCGTGATCTGCATCGGGGGCTAGAAGCCTGAATCCCTGACGGCTAGGGCGTCCGCGACTCCATGGACAGGCTATTGTGCTCCACTGGTTTAGGCTCGACAACCCCGTCAAGCTTGTCTTGACACCCTCCTGGCCTCTGCTGGCGACTCGAGTCCTTATCCTTGTCAACCTGACCCAGCTGCATGCGAGTTGCAGCGAAAATCAAATTTACTTGAAGCGCAATTTTCCAAACTGTCGGGACCGCAAACAAGGACAAGTTTGCCAATACGAGCTTTGTGTTGTCCGCCCCCTTTCTGAATCTTTCCAGGTTTCTCGTGCCCCCCTCTCCTCGTTCTCATTGACAATCACACAAAAGGTAGGCTATCTAGTCACTGCCAGCCGCGGACCTAAACGCTGTATGAAGTCAGTCGTACGTGGTCATTCGACCTTGTACATGCAAGGTACTGCTACCGTCTCATAGCAATGAAGTCAGAATTCCAAGATGAACAGAGGAAGGTTTAATTAATTAGGCACCACATTCTTTATGATCGGGAAACAATTCAATATTCCTCCATAGCTCTATCTAAAAGCTGGTACTTGGGGTATATGAGAGAACTCTTGTATGATATGCGGCGTCCATAATAACGGGGAGGAGGCCAGATGTAATAGAATCGTGAAAAAATAGAAAGAAAGTGGGCTCTTCGTTGGGAAGATGAAGCAGTCTATGAGGGGCATGAAATGATTTAAGTGTCAGAAGCTTTCAGATTTATGCTTCTCTGCGGGCACCATACATGGGCTGTGATATTGGACTCGGCCCCATCGAGTGTTGTATGTGGTCGTTTCTTTGCGGCATTGTTCCAGGTTCCATCTTCATCTGCTGATCCCACATTTGCGTCTCCATCATGTTGGGATGGTCTCCGGGGCCTTGCTCCTCCATCTTCATATTTGGAAGGCCATGGACCTGGTTGATAACTTCGTCTTCGTGTGTTGTGTGCGAGCCAATGCTCATCATCTCGTCGTTGACCGACATGTCGTTGCCAACGCCATGGCCAGCACGCTTTCTTACCGAGTCCGGCTTACGTCGCCGACGAATGTTGGCGCTTCCGTAAGACTCCATATAGATCCCTTCTTCGAGCTTCAAATCATTGACGACTTTAATCTCGATGTCGCTAGCATTCAAACGCATATTCCGAGAGCCTCCCATCTCGTAGAATATATCAAGAGTGTTTTGATAACGATTCTTCTCGTTAATCAACCAAGCTTCATGAAGTAGGTCCACCTAGGCGTGGTCAGTATAGTGCTTGACGTATCTTGAGCCAGAGTGACTTACATCTTTGGATATCCAGTCGAGGTACTTAGCTCGGCCTCGTTTGAACTTCATCTGCAGCATCTCCTTGCCGGGACGCTTCCCGAAGCGATTGTAATAGTCATTCTGAATACTGTCCCACATGTCCTGGCCCTTCTGGTGGCGGTGTCGCCAGCGCGATTCGAAGATACAGCGTTCCTCGTCGGGACAGTTGCTTTTGATCTTTGGGGGAGCCTCTTCGCCGAAGCAATTTTTGTGTTCGCTCATGGGGTCTTCCTGGGCAGCAGTTCGAGATGCACCTGGCCGCTTCGAATGGCGCTTTTTGACCCGACCACTGGCTTGGAAAGCAGGTTTTCGACGGGGGGATCCTGTTAGGGAGCGTGGGACGCCTGCAGACCGATTCTGCGGAGCAGGATCCTCAGGGCTGTGACGACGACGGTACTGGATTGGCTGTGACTCGCTCAGAAGAGGTGCGCCGGGCATTTCGCGATGGTGAATACCCATTTGAACCTGGTGGTCGACTGGAGGGCCCATGTCGACATAGTACGGGTGGTCCATTGATGGTGGCTCTGGTGCGTTCGACACGCCGAAAGCTCCCATATAGGGCTCAGGTGGTCCTGGTGTTCGACGCCCATCATGGACGTAGCTGGCATGGAGGAATTCTCCACCACCTGGCGCCTGTGAAGTCATTGGCGAGCTCGCTGATGGAGACTGTCCGTTAACGTCGAAGTGTCCTGCCCACTGCTGGTGGTACATTTCTGAACTCCCTGGGGGGGAAGGTTGCTGGTTGGGTGTGCTTGGGGGAGGAGGGTATTGAATCTTGGTCAATCCGTGCAAAGGAGGAGAATCTATGACTGAGACAGGAGTTAAAAGATTTGGGTCGCACGGGATGCCGTTGTAAGAGGACGAAATCTGCAAAGGTGTGAGTTTTGCCATTGTTGTTGGGGATGGGAATGGCAGAGAGCAACGAGAACCATGTTTCGTTGAATTCAGAGGAAGTATAACGTACAGATGAATAGGCTGCGAGTTCGTGGTAAGCAGAAGCTGCGGTTGTAGAAATTGAGTCGAGCAGAGTGGGAGCTCCCGAAAAACCAGCCTGCTGGGGTAGACCTGGGGCAATATACTGCTGCTCAACCATGATCATGTGGGTATAAGTTTGAGGGATCGGACAATTACAGTCCAGATTTGTTGGTTTATGGGCGGGGCTCTATGATTGGAAATGTTTGCAGGCTAGAGAAGGATGTTGATGTTGTGGTTCCAAGTTTCAAGATTCAGTCCGAGACTGTTGCATTTATGACCAGCAAGAAAGATGGTATAATAAAGCATTAAGAGCTGGCGAGGCAGATATGAATGATGGAAGTAAAAGACGATTCAGCCTTTTCTGGCCGTGGCCGCTTTTTGAAGACCTGGGTGTCCGAAGATCGAGGCCAAGGTCAAGGTCAAGGTCAAGGTCAAGGGCAGGATGTAGGAGTTGAGGGAGACAGAGCCTTGTGGGGTCACAGATAGCCCGGCCTTTCTGTATAAATGGTGTTTGGAGATGAAGACAAGTGGAGTGCAGATTGTTGGAGTGTATGTATGTACCTCCTCTCAAGATCAGGGCAGGGCAGTAGCAGCAGCAGAAACAAAGTATGTACTAGGACATTCTTGAGAGCCGTTCTTTTACAAGTCTAAGGACCTCATGGACCAAGTGCCAGGGGGCAAATGGGGAAGAGCTGGGGTGTGTTGAGGATGCACTGAGCAGAGAGGCACCAGGTCCCCAAGTATGGATACAGCATGGCGTTGCCTGCAAAGTGGAGGGTTCACTTTAGGTCTATGATGGCTACTGTATCCTCTTCCCATGCCAGGATACGATACCTGAACTGTCGTGCATATGGATAGCCGCCGAGGGGTCTAAAGTTATGAACGGGCTGGCTGGACACAGAGAAAGACTAATGGCAGTGTACATACAGAGTATGTGCATACCAGTGGACATGACGCTGGGACGGAGGGGAACTGGATTATCGCGGCTTGAAGCTTTGAAGGGGGTGTCTGAAAGGGCGTATAGTAGAGTAGAATTGTAAGTGGATGTGGCGTTGACGTGGGTATGGGTATGGGCGTGAATGTGGGCATGGGGGGTAGGGGTTCATCCATTCATCCATCCCATCCCATCCTAATCATCGGCTAGCCATTCACTCATTCATTCATCCATTCATTCATTCTTCTATCCTTGTATGGGTGTGAGAAAAGATGAGTGAAATCGGGATGGAGTCGCATCTCTTGACAGGGAAAACAACACCGAACTATTTCGGTGGTAACTTGGAATCCACCACGGATCGCTACAATGTCGTATCAACCTTGGGAGTCTGGCAAAACAGGCACTGTCCGCCTTCTGAGCATGTGCGGTGGACGGCGTTTTCGGTGCCCAAATCCGACTCAGAAATGGTCTCGAGCAGTCCTTTGGATCCGACAGTCTGGATACGATATGTAATGGAAATATCTGCTTATCAGTCTGGTGACCGACGGCGGCAATAAGGAAATGAAGAGCATGTTGTTGAGGAAATTGCGACTCCATCCACCTTTGTTCCGGAATTCTTTTCCGAAGTGACTTATTGGCCAACCAACATGTTCCGGATGACAAGCAATTGAAGAAGATATAAGCTCAAAACGCCAGGGCAGGTCGACTATAAAATAACATGGCAAAAACGTCTATATCGCAAGCCACGACTGCGAGAGAGGGGGCGGACAATAAGATAAACATGGCAGAATAAAGAAACTAGGCTGGGGGCTAGGGGGACAAGCTGAAGCTAGCAGCACTGTTCAGCACAGGACAGACACACTTTCAGGCTGAGCTAGTCAACGGGGGGAAACAAATCAGGACAGCCCGAAGACAAGAACGTGGATCTAAGACTGAACCTGGACCTTGACCAGAGATGTTTACAGAAAGAGGGAAGTGATTGCTAGGATGAGAAACGCAACAAGGTGGGGACAAGAGTATGGTCAAGGACCCTTTGTCGTCCTGGATGAGGGCAGAGACAGGCAGAAATGTGGGAATTGCTACACTGTAGAATACATTAAGTCATTAATTATCTTGTCTGCACACATGTCATAGACAATGAGTCTCTCATCACCATATCTAAGGACATGAAGGACGGGACAGAATAGCAATGCTATCTCGTCAGCGTGCAAGGGCTGCCAGCAGGAACGCGGGACCTCGATAATCCTCTGCGGGCCGTTTGGCGTACATCGATCTCAAAGATCGGCAGCTTGAAAAGAAAGGGTGCGTCAGTGACGTTTCGTTGCCGTACTGGGTTTATGAGTGGATGGGAGGACGGCAGAAGAGGGCAAAGAAGATAATTAGAAAGGCGCCATGATCTAAAGTGGGAGCAGGGATCTGAAGGGAGCAGTGCAGCAGCAGCAGTACCTATGTACATAGTAGCAGTTTGGGGTTGGGTTAAGGTCAGACAAGGTCAAACCAGGCCAGCGCAGCCAGGCAACCTTGACACATTTTTGTACGAAACTACCAATAGACGCAGAAGAATACCAACTCTTGGTCTTTGTTTCCTCCCTAACTAATCTCATCTCTGCTCCCTTTTCTTCAAGTGCAGTGCAGATCCGGCACATTAACAACAAGGGCGAAAGCGGAACAGGCACGGAGACGGAAACGGAGATGGGGGATGAAAAGGCCCAAAAAAGAAGACAAGACAACGACACAGAGACCTGAGAAACCTGAGAACAGAGTGACTGACCATGCCTGCAACAGCCTAGGTAATAAGCCCATTGACTCCACTACACGTCTTGGCATCTATCGGCAGATTGCCTCGTCATGTGCGGAAGAGAATTGAGCGGAGCACAACACTTTGGGGGA
>JAHKOV010000120.1:0-31648 GCA_019055205.1 Fusarium cerealis | reverse complement strand
ATTTCTTCCTCTTATAATATAATATTAAATAACTTTAAAGTTACTACCTACTTAATCTATTAAGTTAAGTATAAGTAAAAGCACTTACTATTAATTAATCCTTAGTTTATTACTTTATATAGCTAACTGATATTATAGGTATTATATAATAATATAGCCTTAATAAAAAAGCTTATATAGTTATATCTCTAGCTATTTAAAAGATTATTTCCTTACTAAAGAAAGTATAAATTAAGTAATCTTATTTAATAATAATAGTAAGGATTTAAAGTAGCTAAAATATAAAGTAAAGTACCTTTAAGAGAGGTAATATAATAATAACTATAGCCTTATTAAGTTAATTGCCTTTAGCTATAAGGTCTTTTTACTCTTTATAAGGCACTTTTAATTTAAAAAGCTAAGCTAAATAGTGCTAAGGCTTAAAAAAGAGCTTATAAGCCTAAAGGACCTTAAAAAGAGACTTATAAAAAGGCTTAATATCTATAATAATAAAGTTACTTTCTTTTATATAATTAAGTTAAATTATTAATATAAAGCTTAATATTAGGACTTTAAGTATTAATTTACTTAAGTTAATAAGGCTTTTAATAATATTATTATTAAGATAATAAAAAATATAATAGTAAAAGATATAGCTATAATAGCTAAAGTAATAAGGGCTTTTATATTAAATACTACTTTATAAGCTAAATAATAGGAGCTATATATATATAAAGTAAATAGAGAATTAAAATAGGTAAATCTAAAAGTTAATAGGGTTCTATTAAGGTAATATAAAAAGTTAAGTTTAAGGCAGCTTAAATTTAAAGAATTTATTAATATTTAAATTATAAATATAACTTCTAATTACCTACCTTAAATAAGGGATCTTAATAATATTAATAATATATTTAACTGTAAATTATATTAATTATAATATTATAAGTTATAAATATTATATTATTTTAAAGTTTTATATTAATTAATATTTTATTTTTCTTTTTAATTTTATTAATTTTATTTACTTTCTTATATTAATAGTGCTATTATTTTATACTTTTTTTACTTTAAATTGTTTCTTTTTAAAATAGTTTTTTATTTTAATTTTAGCTATAAAAAATTTAAAAAAAAATCTTACTTATATATATAATTATATAATTAGTTAACTTATAAAAATTATATTAAAAATAGCCTTAATTTATTAGCTTTAAAAATTCTTTAAGTTTTTTATAAGAGGAAATATAAAAATGTAAAAATGCAGTAAAAAAAGCCTAAGCTTAAAGGCCCAACCCTAACCCTAAGGGGACCTCCTATATCTATATCTGTTAGAAATAGGTATATTAAGCTCCTAATAGTTAGGCTACTACCTACTATAATCCCAATTGATAATAGCTACAATCGTAGAAGGATTCTCCGAATCAACAATAATATTTCTACAATGAAGATTGGCGTGGGTGAAAACGATGGCGGCATCGTTAGGAACCATCGCACGGTACGGGTCCGGTAGTTCCTCAGGTTTCAAGCCTGGCCAGTGAATCTCTGCACCTGTTCGGATTGTTATAGACTACCAGTCGTAGAAGTTCTTAACAGAAGCGAAAGGGCCGGGTCGAGGATCTTTAGGTGTGTCGATAGCTTCTTCAAAGAGAGGACCCCGGTTAACTCGCCCTTGAACTTTTTAGTACGGCCGTGATCGAGTCCCTTTCTACATACTAATGAAACGATCGTTTGGCTCTTGGGATAGCTTTCGTAGATTATCGAACATAGTCCGAAAAACCTTCCAGAACACAGTCTTTTCATCATTCGTCATAAATGGCCACCGCTGCTCGACGCTGACAGCCTTGACTAATTCCATGTAGAGGATGACATAGTCACCCTCAATCGTTCATCCGTATATCTCAGGCGCCGGAACGTCTGGAAGGACATGTTTAAGCGCCTAGAGGCATTGGCCTTTAGCAATATGGACTCGGCGCTGGTTGAACTTGACTAGAAGGCCCAGGGACTCCAACACGACGGGTGGTGGGTCAGAGTCTCCGTTGTAAGAGGGCCGATGTTGGTGAATGCTCTCTGTCAGAATCTCCGACAAGGTTGGAAGAAGCTTTCCTTGATTGCGAGAAAAGAATAAGGACTCGTGAAAGATCACATTTGGGCCGAAGGGAAGAGAAGACAAAGAGATAATGCGTTTTGAATCTACTGACATTCTTGGGTATCGGGAAGCAGAGGTGTTGAGTCTAGAATATGGAAGCTAGGAAGTTTCAATACTATTGATGTGTTGTCAAAATGCGTGATCTCTCCATCATGCTGTTGGTTGAACATAAGTTAAGTTGTCGTAACCCATCGTCAACAAGGCGACCAATAGCGTTCAAATGTAAGTTGGTTGGTTGTTGTTAGTGGGGTAACACAAATGTGTATGTGGTTCTACATAATTTCTCTTAAGGTGACATAAATCAGTCAATAATAGCAGTCGCCAGGGTAGTCAAATAGAAGTAGGAACTTTTAAGGTCAGATGACAAACAAGGGATTGCTAAATCGCAACAAATATATTAGTCCATTACAAATGACTAATGTTATGCACATTGCTAACTGAAGATACCACTGTATAGATTGTAACATTCACTTGTTTTAGATAAGTACCACTTTTACCATAGCTTTAGTTGCAATGTAAAATATTGTTAACTTGTATGGGAGATGAACTAATACATCAATCTTGTTATAGGAAACTATAGTACATACATAGAGAAAGGGCTATAAGCAGACTGCGAAAACTAACAGTACAGTATATAGACATAGAGAAAGCCATGAGCAGAGCATAAAAGCTAACAGTTGAGTGTAAAGACATAGAAAAAGCTATAAGCAGAGCATAAAAGCTAACAGTTGATTGCAAGGACAAAGGAAAGAGATCAAAAGCAGATCTGTTAATATATCGAGTGCATAAAATTATACAAAGAAAAAGAATCTTCAGGGATCGTTGAGAACGGTCTAAACCGAAAGGTTGGCGGCGTTGATGCAACGAGCTCCGTCGTTCCAAGTCGATGGGGGACCTGTTGCTACAAAAACAGGAGCCCCGACGGTTGGGGCGATGGGGAACTTGTAGATGTTTCCGTTGGTGTTCTCCGAGCCATAGAGGTTGCCATCTGCCGAGGCATATACGGCACCGAATACGTTGTTACCGGTAACCATACCATATGCCCTTACGGAGGACCATGTGTAGGCGGTGCGACTGAAGCGGGATAGAGTACCTGTAAGTCCGGCTGAATCGTACATGACTCCATACATAAAGTCGCCGCCTCCAGGAACGAACGCCCAGTCGGCTATACCCCCGGTGGTGACAGCAGTTCCACTCATGAGAATCTTGCCGTAGGTAGACGAGCCGGGCTTGAGGTCGATACACCACCAAGCCTTTCCTTGATTAGAAATCCAGTAGCGGCCCATGTTGTCGATATCACCCATTTGAACATTGGGATCTGACGTACGAGTGGACAGAAGTGTATAGCTGCCATCGCCACCGATACGGATAACTTGTGAGCCCGTACTATCCTGAACCATGGCGTAGAGATAATTGTCTAACGAATTGTATCCAAGGGCATTGAGATTGCCACCAGGTCCAATAGGGCTCTTAATAAGCGTTGTCTTTCCGGTAGCAATATCGACACGGTAGAAGGAAGTCTTTTGGGTGAGGTAGCCGTTAGGGTCACAGCTCAGTGCAGGTGGACCAGAAGCCGTTGAGCTCGTAGCTGCAGCAACTGCTGAGCTCGTAGTTGGAACAACCACTGCGCTCGTAGGCAAAGCAACTGATACGCTCACACTTACAGCAACCGCTGAGCCTGTAGTTGTAGGTGGAGAGAGGTTGAGTGAAGTGGTAGGATCCAATCCTATGCACCTAGATCCATCACCTGATAGGTTAAGGATAGCGCCGCCCGGTATAGCCGTAGGGTTGGTAGAGCTTCCTAATGTGAACTTCCATGTCTGGCCAAGAGCGTTCTCTTGCGCATACAAAGTTCCACCAGGTCCTGACCAGGCTGCTCCCCAATTCAAGTTGAGAGTAGTGAGGACGAAGTTAGGGTACGACTGGAAAATTTCCCAAGTATGTGTTGTACGCGACCAGCGGACGATGTTGGTGCGTAGTAGACCCGATTGGATGACCGAGGCCTGTACAGCCCAGAGGTAGTCTCCTGCACCGGCGATGTATGCCCAATCACCTACGCCCGAGATGATGTCCACAGCGGATGTTCCGCTGGCAATAACCTGGTTGACAGTTGTAGAGGTAGGGTTTACGTCGATACACCACCACCTCCTGCCGCTCTCGGATAGCCAAAGGCGCCCTTGTTCATCAACATCGCCCATAGTGATCGTGTTGGAAGGGACAGTAGCGTCTAGATTCTCATAGCCACCATCAGAACCAATACGGATGAGCTGGGATTGAGCACCGCCCAGGACTGTACTGATGACTCCTGAGACCAGATCCTGATTGACAACACCGTAAAGATAATTATCAAGTTTGTTGTATCCGATGCCGTTGATAGTGCCGCCAGGACCGATGGTAGACGAAATGGTTGAGCGAGCGCCGGTAGTGATATTGACGGATGTGAGAGTATTGCCAAGTAGGCTTGACACCACTTGGGCGTTTCCATCGCATTTGAAGGGTGGGAGAGGAACCTTCGCAGTAGAACACCTGGCTCCATCTCCTTGTAAATTGAGGATCGCACCACCGGGGATCTCTGTAGGATTGGCTGTACTGTTGATGTTGAATCTCCAAGTCTGGCCAAGAAGGTTTTCTTGGCCATAGAGAGTACCACCAGGTCCTGCCATGACGGCACCCCATTCCAAATTAAGGCTTGTAAGGATAAAGTTGGTATATCTTTGATAGATTGACCAAGTGTGTGTTGTCCGTGACCAACGAACAATGTTTGTACGAAGGAGGCCTGATTCGATAAGTGATGTTTGTATGGCGTAAAGGTAATCACCTCCGTCAGGTACATAGGCCCAATCGCCGACCCCAGAAATAATATCAACAGCTGAAGTGCCACTGGCGAGTACCTTGCCAAACGTAGACGAGCCAGGCTTGACATCAAGACACCACCATTTCCTTCCACTTTCAGAGACCCAAAGACGGCCCTGTTCATCGACATCACCCATGGTGATGGTGTTCGAGGGGATAGTAGCCGACAGGGCTTGATAGGCACCATTCTGGGCGATACGAATTAACTGGGAGGAAGCACAGCCGGTGAGACCGCACAGAATTCCTGAGACGAGACCTTGGTTGACTACACCGTATATGTAGCCATCGAGCTGGTTGAATCCAATACCGTTGATCGCGCCCGCAAGGCCACCAACATTCAGCAGAGTTCCGCCGGGACCAATACCACTCTTAATCGTCGTACGTTGGCCAGTGTTGAGGTTGACCTTTGTAAGAGTATTGCCCAGAAGCGTTGAAATGACATATCCGTATCCGTCACAGTCGAAGGTCGGACCAAAGGTAGCTTGCGGGTAGGGGGACGTCGTGCTTGATGTAGATACAGCCACCACAGGAACGGAGCTGCTAGATGTGACTGGAGGAGGAACCTGAATGATAACAGTTCCTGGATCTCCCTGATTGGCAGGAGGTAAATAGGTGGTCGCGATCTGGCTGATTGTGGCGACGGTCTGAGTGGTTGTCCTGTTATACGGAATTGGGAGTTGAACTAAAACTGTGCCAGGATCACCTTGGGTTCCAGCGGGCATGTAAGTTGTCATCGCTTGACTGATGGTACTGACGGTAGTAGTCGTCGTTACGTTGTATGGAACTGGGAACTCGACCAATACCGTGCCAGGATCGCCCTGACTGCCAGGAGGGTTGTATACGGTTGTTGCTCGAG
The DNA here is from genome assembly GCA_019055205.1 of Fusarium cerealis. Classification (NCBI taxonomy): domain Eukaryota; kingdom Fungi; phylum Ascomycota; class Sordariomycetes; order Hypocreales; family Nectriaceae; genus Fusarium; species Fusarium cerealis. The sequence goes on along the minus strand of JAHKOV010000120.1, from coordinate 25,817 downwards.
TAATAGTACTGACCGTCTGTGTGCTTGTCACGTTATATGGAACCGGGAGCTGAATGATAACAGTTCCGGGGTCACCCTGTGTAGCACCGGGGTTGTAAGTAGTCTGAACCCTGCTGATGGTGGCCACGGTTTGGGTAGTAGTAACGTTGTAAGGAACAGGGACCTGGACGATGACCGTATTGGCGTCTCCCTGAACATCCGCAGAGCTATAAAGAGTCGTGGGTCGAGCAAGTCCAGTAACTGTTTGGGTCGTGGTCACAGTGTAATCGGGTGGTAGCTGGATTATGACAGTTCCGGGGTCACCCTGTGTCGCACCGGGGTTGTAAGTAGTCTGAACCCTGCTGATGGTACTCACGCCGGTCTTGGTAGTGGTGACATTATAAGGAACTGGAACCTTCACAATGACCGTATTAGGATCTCCCTGAACAGCGGCAGAGCTGTAAAGCGTTGTGGGCCGAGTAATGTCACTGACTGTCTGGGTGGTTGTGACAGTGTAGTCAGGCGGTAGCTGGATTATGACAGTTCCGGGGTCACCCTGTGTCGCACCGGGGTTATAGGTGGTCTGAACCCTGCTGATAGTACTCACGCCGATTTGCGTAGTAGTAACATTATAAGGAACTGGAATCTTCACAATGACCGTATTAGGATCTCCCTGAACAGCGGCAGAGCTGTAAAGCGTTGTAGGTCGAGTAATGTCACTGACTGTCTGGGTGGTTGTGACAGTGTAGTCGGGCGGTAGCTGAATCACAACTGTGCCTGGGTCGCCTTGGCTTGCACCAGGATCGTATCTTGTCATGACACGAGTGATAGTTGCCACTGTAGTCGTTGTGGTGACATCATAAGGCAATGGGACCTGGACAAGAACCGTGCCGGGCGCGCCTTCAGTTGCCCCCGGCTGGTACGTAGTTGCTGCCCTTGTGATGTCACTCAGGGTTGTAGTTTTTGTAACATTGTATGCTGGAGGTAGATCAACATAGACAGTGCCAGGGTCACCTTGTGCTCCCGGGCTTGAGAAACGGGTAACAGGTGCTGTAATAGTAGATACAGTTGCCGATATCGTGACGTTGGAGTTGGGGGGTAGTTCGACGATGACGGTGCCGGGGTCGCCCTGTGTTCCTGCTGGAGCAAATGTTGTTGATGCCCTAGTGAGCGTTGGAATTGTTGTCGTAATCGTTACATTGTACTCAGCCGGAAGCTGAACAAGGACAGTGCCTGGGTCACCTTGCGTTACGCCAGGGTTGTAAGTTGTCCTGGCCCGACTGATCGTACTAACGGTTTGAGTTGTAGTTACGTTGTAGTCTGGAGGAATTTCCACCAAGACTGTATTCGGATCGCCTTGGGTACCGGCTGGCATGTATGTGGTCATTATCCTGCTAATGCTCCTGACCGTTGATGTCACAGTCACGTTATACTCCGGTGGAAGGTCCACATAGACAGTTCCAGGATCGCCTGGGGATGCTGGGTTCGCAAATCGTGTAGCAGGCCGGCTTATCGTGGGAACAGTTGATGTTACTGTGACATTGGAGTCTGGCGGTAATTGAACTATGACAGTACCGGGGTCTCCCTGTTCAGCGGCTGAGGCAAATGTGGTAGATGCGCGTGTGATTGTTGGAATGGTCGTAGTGACCGTCACATTATAAGCTGGCGGCAGATCCACATATATGGTTCCAGGGTCCCCGATGGAGCCTGGTTTGGAATATAGGGTGGTGGGCCTTGTGATCGTTGAGATGGTTTGAGTAATTGTAACGTTAGAATCCGGAGGAAGCTGAATGATTACAGTACCGGGGTCGCCCTGTGTACCAGCTGGAGCAAATGTGGTTGAGATTCTTGTAATTGTTGGGACGGTTGTGGTGACTGTAACATTGTACTCGGGGGGAAGGTTAACATAGATGGTTCCAGGGTCCCCGATTGTATCTGGGCGAGAGTAGACAGTAGTAGGTCTCGTAATTGTCGGGACTGTTTGAGTTGTCGTAACGTTGTGTGCAGGCGGCATCTCAATGATAACAGTACCAGGGTCACCTACTGTAGCAGCTGGGGCGAAGGTAGTAGACTGCCTTGAGATAGTCGGCACCGTTGTTGTAATGGTTACATTGTAGGCTGGCGGCAGGTTGATGTAAATTGTACCAGGGTCCCCAATGGTTCCAGGGCTGGAATACCTTGTAGCTGGCCTTGTGATAGTTGAGACTGTTTGAGTTATCGTTGTATTATACTCAGGAGGCATCTTAACAAGAATAGTGCCAGGGTCTCCCTGTTCAGCTCCCGGAATGAACGTCGTACTCTGCCTCGTGATGGTGAAGATCGTAGTAGTGGCAGTGACGTTATACTCAGGTGGCAAGTCAATATACACGGTCCCTGGATCACCAGTTTCAGCTGGAGCTGAGTAACGAGTTGCTGGCCTGCTAATTGTCTGAACAGTGTCGGTGGTTGTGACATTGTACTCAGGAGGCAACTGTACAAGGACTGTGCCTGCGTCTCCTTGAGTGGCAGGAGGGATGAATGTTGTGGTTACTCGACTGATTGTGCTAACCGTTGTAGTCATGGTGACATTGACATTTGGCGGTACATCGATATACACTGTGCCTGGGTCTCCCTGAGTAGCAGGGGGTACAAACCTAGTGGCGGGGCGGGTAACTGTGGAGACAACTTCAACAATGGTGGTGTTAGTCTCCGGTGGCTCCTCTATGATGATAGTGCCAGGGTCACCCAGGTTGCTTGCCGCTGCATAGGTTGTGGTAAGGCGAGTTATCGTGCTGATGATCTGAGTAACCGTAACGTTCCTGTCAGCAGGCAGTCCGACAATGATCGTGCCAGGATCGTCAACGTTGGCAGGGGGTGCATAGGTCGTATAGGGTACCGAGATTGTAGCAGCTTGAGTCGTGACAGTGATATTCCTTTCCGGTGGAAGTAGCACAATCACGGTTCCGGGATCACCGTTGCTACCTGGAGGCGAATAAGTGGTATAAGCCTTGGTCAACGTAGGAACTGTCGTTGTGGTTGTCACATTTCGGCCAGGAGGTAATTCGACCAGGATCGTGCCGGGATCACCTTTGCTTCCTGGTGAAGCATACGTAGTGTAAGCTGCTGTGAGACTAGCGATCGTTGTAGTAACAGTGACATTGCGGTCAAGGGGGTATTGAACGATGATCGTGCCAGGATCACCTGCTTGCCCTGGGGCAGAGTAGGTTGTACGAGGAGCAGTTAAAGTCGGTACTTCAGTTGTAACAGTAACATTTCTGTCCGGAGGTAGCTGAACAATGACAGTGCCGGGGTCACCTTTGCTTCCTGGTGGAGCGTAGGTTGTGCGGGCAGCAGTCAGAGTCGGCACTTCGGTTGTGACGGTGACGTTACTATCGGGAGGTAGCTGCACAATAACAGTACCTGGATCACCCTTACTTGCTGGGGGAGCATAGGTTGTGCGGGCAGCAGTGAGAGTTGGGATTTCAGTCGTAATGGTGACATTGCTGTCCGGAGGTAGCTGCACAATAACAGTGCCTGGGTCACCTTGACTTCCTGGTGGAGCATAGGTTGTGCGGGGAGCCGTCAAAGTCGGTATTTCAGTCGTAATGGTGACATTGCGGTCGAAGGGTATCTCCACGATAACGGTGCCAAAATCACCCTTGTTCGCAGGAGCCACGTAACTTGTGTAAGGAGCAGTAAGGCTTGCGATTTGTGTAGTCACTGTGACGTTGCGGCTGGGAGGGAATTCCACAAGGATAGTACCTGGGTCTCCTTGCTTCTCAGGTGGAGAGTACGTAGTGTAAGGAGCCGTTCGACTTGCAACCTCAGTTGTCACTGTAACATTGCGGCTGGGAGGTACCTCCACAAGGACAGTGCCCGGGTCTCCCTGCTTTGTGGGGGAGACATAGGTTGTTTGTGGTGATGTAATGGTACTGACTACCTCTGTGACTGTTACATTAGGCAATGTAGGTACACCAATGATAACAGTGCCGGGGTCACCCTGTTGTGCCGGCGGCGAATATCTGGTATAAGGAGAACTTTGACTGTCAATCTGCGTCGTGATAGTGACATTGGAGTTAGGAGGAAGTTCCACAATAATGGTACCGGGATCCCCAGAGTTTGCGGGTGGTGAATACACGGTGAAGGGGGCAGTTCGAGTGCTGATGATGGAAGTAATCGATACGTTCCTATCGGCAGGCACACCAACAATTACCGTACCTGCATCACCCGGAGTATCAGGTGGCGAGTAAGTTGTGTATGGTGCGGTAACGGTAGCGTCTTCCTTGGTGATCGTTACATTACTTCGAGGCGTTGGAACCTCGATAAGGATAGTTCCGGGGTCGTCTGCAGCACCTGCTGGAAGAAAGGTCGTATAGATTGCAGTGATGGTGTTGATCGTCTGGGTCCTGGTGATATTGAAGTCGGTGGCAGGGCCGGGCGTCTCGACGATGATAGTACCATTTCCACCACTACTTGCTGGGGAGAAGTATGAAGTGATAGGTCCGGTAAGTGTCCTTGGGCCAGGTCTGGTAATTGTAACATTCTGGCCCGGCTGATCATCTGATACACTTTGTGATGTAGATACCAACTTCTGGCCAGGCACAATAATCTGGATAGTGCCGGGATCCCCTGCGGACGCTGGAGGGTTATAACTTGTAATAGTACCGGTAGCAGGAACAGTAGCGGTACTGGTAACCGTAACGTTATACTCAGGCGTCTCAATTAAGATAGTGCCAGGATCACCAGGTGAGCCTGGAGGTAGGTATGTCGTGATTGTTGCATCGATGCCAGAAGCACCTTTGGTTGTAGTAATATTGTAAGGGCCAAGGGGTGTTTCGATGATAACTGTGCCAGGGCTACCGGGGGTTCCAGGTGGGATATATGACGAACGCAATGTTGTGACTGTTCTGGGAGCGGCTGTCGTGATCGTGACGTTGTAGTCAGGAGTCTCCACAATGATAGTCCCAGGATCACCAGGCGTAGCTGGTGGGGAGTACGTTGTTAAAGGTGCGGTGATTGATGCACCCCTAGTTGTCGTGACATTGTAATCAGGGGTCTCCACGATGATGGTTCCCGGATCACCAGGTGTTCCGGGAGGAGCATATGTCGTAATTATTCTGGTGACTGATACAGGTGCAGCCCTTGTGACAGTGACATTATATTCGTTGTTTGGTGTCTCAACGATAACAGTGCCAGGGTCACCAGGCGTGGCGGGAGGTACGTAGGTGGTTTGCAGTCTGGTAACAGAAGCAGGTGCCTGCCGCGTGGTCGTGACGTTGTAATCAGGTGTCTCCACAATAATGGTTCCCGGATCACCAGGCGTTCCTGGTGGAGCATATGTTGTAAGAACTCTAGTAACAGACTCGGGTGCCGCCCTCGTGACCGTAACGTTATGTTCGTTGTTTGGAGTCTCAACAATAACTGTGCCAGGGTCACCAGGCGTGGCTGGAGGTACATATGTGGTTTGAAGTCTGGTAACTGAAGCAGGTGCTTGTCGTGTTGTCGTAACGTTGTAGTCCGGAGTCTCAACAAGGATGGTGCCTGGATCGCCTGCCGAGCCTGGGGGATAATAGGTTGTCAGTGGTGCTGTTATGGTAGCTCCTTTAGTCGTGGTGACATTGTAAGGACCAATAGGAGTCTCTATAATGACAGTACCGGGATCTCCCGAGTTCGCAGGAGGTGCATAGGATGATCTCAATGTCGTGACAGTCTTCGGGGCCTCCCTCGTTATGGTAACGTTATAATCGGGAGTCTCAACCATAACTGTACCAGGATCTCCGGGTGAAGCTGGGCTTATATATCTGGTGAGGGGGGCTGTAACTGTAGCTCCCTGCGTAATAGTAACGTTGGAAACCGGCAGCTGGGCGGAGGAAGAAGACTCCAGGTCGGGAACTTCAATATATACGGTACCCGGATCTCCACTGGAAGCCGGAGGTTCGTATATTGTACGGGTGCCTGTGATGTAAACCGATGCGGTTCGAATTAACGTAACGTTGGTACCAGGCAACCCGGTGGAGGGAGAGGTTTCAGTCTCGGGGACCTCGATAACGACAGTGCCGGGATCTCCACTAGAGGCCGGAGGCTCGTATAATGTACGGGTTCCTGTAATGGGAACCGAAGCTGTTCGAGTCACAGTAACGTTTGTACCAGGTGTTTCGATGAGAATTGTGCCTGGGTCTCCAGATGAACCAGGAGGGAGGTATGTTGTGATGGTTTGAGTGACGGATGCAGGACCAGCCCTAGTAACGGTGACATTGTAATCATTGTTGGGTGTCTCCAAGATAATTGTACCCGGATCACCCAATGTAGCGGGAGGTAGGTACGAAGACCGAAGGCTTGTCACCGATGCCGGAGCCTCCTTCGTGATAGTCACGTTGTAGTTGGGGGTGTAAATAACAATCGTGCCAGGGCTACCAGCAGATTCAGGTGGGAAATACGTAGTATACTGGGAGGTAACGGGAGTAGAGGCGACTGTCGTGACGGTGATGTTGTATTGGCTGAAGGATGTTGTATCTTCCTGGGCAGTGGGGGTTCCAATAACGACAGTTCCTGCTTGGTCGGAAGAAGCAGGAAGAATATAAATTGTCGATGAAACCGTACCGGGGATACCACTATAAACCGTGGTGTTGCGCAGTGTTCCTGGGATACCCGGAGTTTGAATCAGAACGGTTCCTGGTTCGCCGGTTACAGAAGCAGGGATAAATGTTGTCCTGGTGGCAGTTCCAGAGAATTCAGTGTAAACGGTAACATTGCCAGCACCTCCCTTGGAGTCGGTAGAGTCACCTGGCGTCTGGATCATGACTGTGCCCGCCTGGCCCGAAGAGGCAGGAGGTATGTATTTGGTGACGGGTGCTGTGACGGAACCAACAGTATAAACGGTCACATTCGTTTCACCGGCTGGAAGCTCTGATGCATCGAGAGACCCAATTGGTGTTTCGATAATCACGGTTCCTGGATCACCTTCGGATGCAGGAGATACATAGGTTGTGAACGGAACCGTGACTGAAGCGCCGCCAGCTCTGGTGATAGTAACGTTGTAGTCAGGTATCTCAACAATGAAGGTGCCTGGATCAGTTGACACCGCCGGTGGTGCATAGGTTGTCATAGCCTTCGTGACGCCACTGGATGCGGGTCTCGTTATAGTGACATTGCCATGCCCAGCTAGTGTTTGGTCCAAGTAAACGCTAGTCTGAACAACGATGGTTCCTGGCTCCGTTCCGCTGGGAGGGATGATGATAGTGTTGATCTCCGCGCCGGTGGTGAGTGTGTCAGTTCCCAAGTTTGACTTCACTCCGGTGAGAGTAGACGGGTCACCGGGGATTGTGACTGTCGCACTGATAGTCACATACTCGCCAGTCTTAGAAGCACCAGGGGTTGCTTCTGTGGAGGTTGCAGCGTCAATTGGCGTGTAGATGATTTGGGTTCCCGGGTTTCCATTTGAAGGAGGAATGATTTGTGTGACATTCTCCACAGCATCTGGAAACTTGGTGTTAGGCTCGATAATCGTCACATCGTTGTTGCTGTCAGTCGGAGTGATTGTGATAGCGTTAGGGTTTGAGCTTGTCGAGCCTGGCGTCGTGATCGAGTCGGTTTGAGAACGTTCATCAGTGGTTAGTCCCGCCGGTGTCGAAGCCGGTCCACTCGCAGAGCTAACCGAGATAGAGGAGCTTGCAGACGTGACAACAGTTGGAGTCTCAATCAGCACAGTACCTGGGGCCCCTGATTCGCTTGGTGGAAGATACTTCGTGATAGGGGTTTCAATCGCTTCAGTGCCGGTAAAGGGCCTGAATATAGTCACGTTGGGACTACCGGCATTGGCAGGAATCGTGATACCAATGGGTTCTGATGTTGCTCCGGCTGTGACAGAAGCCATAGTGCTTTCACTGGTCACATCCATGACCGGAGTCTCGATGATAACTGTTCCTGGTTCCCCAGACGCTGTAGGAGGGATATACCTGGTGATAGGCTCAGTGATGGAACCTGTACCGGAGTATGGTCTGATAACAGTTGAGTTGGGACTCTGAGGTGTAGGAGGCAGAGTTATGACCGGGTTGTCTGTCAAGGGGCCTGGACTCTCTGAAGAGATGGTTTCAATGATAATCGTACCAGGCTCACCTGCTTTTGTTGGGGGCAGATAGCTTGTAATAGCCGCAGTAATTGAACCCGTACCGGTGTAGGGCTTGATGATTGTGACGTTGGGACTGTTGGAGCTAGGGGGGATGGTGATCGCCGGCATGCCCGTAGGCGTTGCAATGGAAGATGCGATACCGCTAGTCAAATCCTTCGACTTGGCAGGAGTCTCAATAATTACCGTTCCTGGCTCGGTTCCACTTGGCGGCACGTAAATTGTGCTGACTTCGCTACCCGTGCCACTTCGAACAATGGTAACATTCGGGCTTCCAGGATGGGCTGATATGGTCACCGGATTGTCGGAGGAAACCTCAGAAGTCTTCGATACCGGTGTCTCAACCACAATGGTACCAGGATCGCCGGATGAACCTGGAGGCAGGTAGGTAGTGAAAGGTGCAGAAAGGTCTGGGGCGCCATCTCGCGTGATGGTCACATTGCTTCCAGGTGGGTACTCAATGATCACAGTTCCTGGATCGCCTGACGAGGCAGGAGGCTGATACATGGTAGTTGCACCTGTTAGAGAAGCACCGCCTTGAGTGAATATAGTCACATTCATTTGTGGAGTCTCCGAGCCAGACGAAACAGTCTGGATAAAGACAGTTCCCGGATCACCACTCTTTTGAGGAGGAACGTAACTGGTGATGGGCGTCTTGATACCTGGTAGGGCCAATGTGTACACAGTCACGTTGTCAACTGACGTTTGTGACATAACACCAGTAAGAGAAGCAGGAGTCTCGACAAACACGGTTCCAGGCTGACCTCCTGATGCAGGAATAGTGGAAACAGTGACAGGCGCTGTGATGACGCCGGTACCCGTGTAAGGTCGGAGAACCGTGATGTAGTTGTCATCCCCAGGTGGTAGAGTAACGTGGCTACTGCCACCATCGCTGCTGGATGCCATCGCTATGCCTGGGGTTTCTACTATGATAGTGCCCGGTTGGTCTCCTTCAGGGGCAATCGTCGTAATGGTCACAGTCTCTGTAAAGGCCTTCGTACCAGAATACTGGCGGAAAGATGTGACATAAGAGACAATTGCTGAAGGTGTTGAAGTAATGGGCTCTCCTGAACCAGGTGTCCCTATGATAACAGTTCCAGGCTGGTCACCCTGAGGTGCAATGGTCGTAATAGTGACTGGGGCAGTGATCGACTCTGAACCAGTGTAAGGCTGATAGACTGTAACATAGGTCATAGATGTAGGTGCTGCTGTAACCGGAGCGGCTGAACCAGGTGTTTCGATGACTACAGTACCCGGTTGATCGCCTTGAGGTTCGATAGTTGTAATAGTGACTGGAGCAGTAATCGGATCTGAACCAATGTGAGGCTGATAGACTGTAACATAGGGTGTAGATACAGGTGCCGATGTGACCGGAGCCCCTGAACCAGGCGTTTCAATAACTACAGTACCCGGCTGATCGCCTGTACCGTTAATTGTAGTAACTGTGACTGGAGTAGTGATGCTTCCTTCACCTGTGTGAGGTCGATAGACTGTCATATACGACATAGGCATAGGCTCTGATGTAACTGCAGGTTTAGAGCCAGGTGTTTCGATAATCACGGTACCTGGCTGATCGCCTGTGCCGTCAACTGTGGTGACTGTAACCGGAGTAGTGATGCTTCCTTCACCGGTGTGAGGTCGATAGACTGTCACGTACGACATAGGTGTTGATGTAACTGGTGGTTCAGAACCAGGCGTCTCGATAATCACGGTACCTGGCTCGCTACCAACAGGTGCAATCGTTGTAAGTGTAACCGGTTGAGTAATCCTACCAGGACCTGTGTGTGGTTGGTACACCGTCACATAGGAAGGCTCTGTCGATGACCCCGGTCTTGCTGATGTTGCTGCGGGTGTCTCGACAAACACGGTACCAGGCTCACCAGCTGATGCGGGAGGCTGGTATCTGGTTTGCAGAGCCGTTAGAGACGCCGGTCCCTCAGTAAAGATGGTCACGGTACTTCCATCACCGGAGCTCGTCGGAGTCTCAGAGGCTATAGTTTGGATAAAGACAGTTCCTTCACCACCTTCTGTTTGTGGGGGAGCATAACTGGTGATTGGAGTCTTCACGCTTGGTGGCGCCAAAGTATAGATGGTAGTGTTCGTTCCAGCACCAACCATATCCGACGAGGTTTGAGCGATAGGAGCGGGAGTCTCAATGATGACTGTGCCAGGTTGCCCGGGTGTAGTTGGTGGCTCGTATGAGGTAACGGGAGCAGTGATGATGTCTGGGCCTGGATACTGGCGAACAACAGTGATATTGGGGCTTCCGTCACTTGGAGGAATCGTAACAGCGGCAGGTGACGTTGTTTGATCTTGGGACTGGGATCCCGTTGTAGACAAATCTCGAGGAGTCTCAATGACAACAGTGCCGGGTTGACCTGATGTGGCAGGGGGGATGTAGCTGGTAATAGGTGCCGTGATTATTTCAGGGCCAGGGTAGGGTCTGATCACCGTCACATTACGGTTCTCATCATTTGAAGGGATCGTAATAGCAGGTGAGTCGGATGCCTGGCTATCAGTTGTAGGCTCAGGAGTAGGAGTCTCAATGATAACGGTTCCTTCACCTCCAGACACAGGGGCAATAGTCGTAACGGTAATAGGCTCTGTAATACGCGCTGTGCCGGTGTATGGTCGATAGATAGTCGCGTAAATGACACTTGCAGTCTGGGGTACGGGCGTTTCAATAATGACGGTACCTGTTCCAGAAATGGCAGGCATAGTTGTAAGTGTAATTGGTGCCGTAATCGGATTAGCACCCGTGTATGGCCTGTAAATAGTAATGTAAACATCGGCAGACAGGCTGGTAGTGGGTGAGGCCTGAGTAACAGGCTCAGGAGTTTCGACGATAACTGTGCCAGGTTTGCCGACTGCAGGACTGATGGTAGAGACGGTTACAGGTGCTGTGATCGACTCGGTACCAGTATAAGGTCTGAAGATTGTTGCATAGTTGTCGCTTCCGGCTGGAAGAGTAACAGGAGCATTCACAGAGGAAGCGCTGGGAAGAGTGCTTGAAACATCTTCCGACACAGGAGTCTCAACAATGACAGTACCTGGCTGTCCACCTGAGGGCGAGATCGTGGTAACTGTTATGGGCGCTGTGATTGGAGGAGTTCCTGTGTATGGTCTGAAGACGGTTACTAGGTTATCGGCTCCGGCAGGAATAGTCAGAGGGGGGTTTGCACCCTTAATCGTGCTTTGTGCTGCAGGCGTTTTAATGATCACAGTGCCAGCCTCGCCACTTTGCATTGGGGCCAGAGTACGAGTGATTTCTTCAGTCATATCACTAGCCCCGTCGAAGGGTTCGTAAATAGTGGTATACGAGAGAGTAGGCGCTAATGTAACGGCTTCCTTAGTTCCGGGTGTTTCAACGATGACGGTACCTGGTTCAAGTCCCTGCGGCTGTATTGTCGTTATTGTTACTGGCGCAGTGATCTGATCGGTGCCAGAGTAAGGCCTGAACACAGTGACAAAAGGTAGCTTGCTTGTCATTGCTGGACTTGAAGTAGCTGGTAACTCGGAACCAGGTGTCTCCATAATCACAGTACCAGGCTGATCGCCCTGAGGCTGGATCGTAGTGATTGTGACAGGAGCTGTGATGCTACCCGCTCCAGTGTGCGGTTGGTAGACTGTTACATATCGTTCTTGAGGGACGGGCGCTGAGGTAACCGGAGCGCCTGAGTCAGGTGTCTCAATGTACACAGTGCCTGGCGCGGTACCTTGGGGAGCAACCGTAGTTACTGCGATAGGCTCTGTGATGGTACCCGCTCCACTATGTGGCTGGTAAACTGTCACGTACGAGGCCATGCCTTCAGACATTGATGTAACGGGAGCCCCTAAGCCAGGTGTTTCCACAATTACAGTACCTGGCTGACCGCCTTGAGGAGAAATCGTAGTGACTGTCATAGGCTCTGTGATGGTACCAGTTCCAGTGTGCGGCTGATAGACTGTCACGTACGAGGCCACGCTATCAGGTGTTGATGTAACGGGAACCCCTGAGCCAGGTGTTTCCACAATCACAGTACCAGGCTGACCGCCTTGAGGAGAGATCGTAGTGATAGGGACTGGACCGTCAATAGTACCATCGCCGGTATGAGGCTGATAGACAGTCACGTAAGACGCCTCAAGGACAGCTGTCCCTGTGGTTGCAGGTTCCGAACCAGGCGTTTCGATGATAACAGTACCGGGTTGATCACCTCGAGGGGGAATTGTGGTAATAGTGACTGGACTAGTGATGCTGTCCTTACCAGTGTGGGGCTGATAAATCGTTATGTATGAGGCCTGGATAGCACTGGTTGAGGTTATCGACGCGGCAGGGGTGTTAATGATGATAGTGCCAGGGTGATCTCCTTCCGGCTGAATAGTCGTTACAACAACGACGTCAGTAATGACACCTGTGCCAGAGTATTCGACATAAACTGAAGTGTAGGAAGGAACTGGAGGCGTCGTGGTAATAGGAGGTTGAGATCCGGGGGTCGCAATGATGATAGTACCAGGCTGTCCACCGTTGGGAGGAATACTTGATACAGTAACAGGGTCACTAATCGTACCAGATCCACTATAAGGCTGATAGATTGTTACAAAAGGCGCCTGCGTTTGAATGATAACGGTTCCAGGCTGGTCTCCTGAGGGAGGAATGGTCGAAGCAATTGGTGAAGTAATCTGGTCGACTCCGGTGTATTCAACCGTGGTCGTAACATACGAGCCTTTTGTTCCCACAATAACAGTACCTGGCTGATCGTCCCGAGGAGGAATTGTAGTAAGTGGGACTGGACCTGAAATCAAACCGGTTCCAGTATACAGTGTGGAAGATGTGACATAACGGCCTTGTGTCTTCACAATGACAGTACCGGGCTGATCGCCCTGAGGTGGAATAGTGATGACCCTAGTTGCCTCAGGGTAGAGGTCTGATCCGGTATATAGTTCGGTAACCGTCACGTATGATGGTACAGGGGGCGTTGTAGTGATGGGAGCTGCAATACCAGGAGTCTCAATGATGACTGTACCCGGTTGATCTCCAGTTGGGGCAATCGTAGATACGGTTGTTGGACCCATGAGCTGATCAGGTCCAGTATGCGGACGATAAATGGTAACAAATGGAACCTGAGTTTCAACGATGACAGTTCCGGGTTGATTACCCTGAGGAGGAACAGTCGTCACTACAGGTGTCATAATCTGATCAGTTCCAGTGTAAGGGTTTGTGATCGTGACGTATGAAACCGGGGCATCAACGACAGTGCTTGGAGGTGCTGCCTGACCCGGCGTGTTAATTATCACTGTGCCGGGTTGGCCATTAGCCGGCTCGATTGTCGTTTCAGGCACTGGTTCAGTGATCTTGGCAGTTCCGGTGCCAGGTTGGTAAACCGTCACATAGGTAGCACCGGCAGCAGAGGTTGTGATAGGCGGTAGTTCTCGATCCGGAGTTTCGATTATAATCGTGCCGGGCTCTGTTCCTTGAGGTGCAATAGTCGTAATAGTAACTGGAGTCGTGATCTTCTCCGTTCCAGAGCCTGGACGGAAAACCGTAACATAGGCACTGCCCTGAGAAGTAATGGTATTCATGGAATCGAAGCTTGTCGCCACATCTGTTCCAGTGACCTGAACAGGAGTCTCGATAACAACGGTGCCTGGCTGGCCGTTTGTAGGCGTAATCTCTGTAACAGTGATAGGAGCAGTGATCTCAGCTCCAGTGTGAGGGCGGAACACAGTCACGTAAGACTCATTGGGACCAGGGGGCAAGGTAACTGTAGGGTTTGCCCCGGGGGTTTCTGGCTCAGGGGTTTCAATGATAACAGTGCCTGGCTGGTCACCTACACTGGGTAGAGTTGTAATAGTGACAGGGGCAGTCAAAGTATCAGTTCCAGTGTGAGGTCTGTAGATGGTAACATACTGGTCGCCTGGGCCAGGGGTAAGAGTGACTGGGGGAATGTTTCCCTTTCCGCCAGATGCAACAGTTGGTGTCTGGATAACAATAGTTCCGGGATTGCCATTAGAAGGCTGGATAGTTGTGACTGTAGTGGCTTCGGTAATCGAGTCAGGTCCGGGATAGGGCTGATAGACTGTAGCGTACATGCTGCCAGGGCTAGCAGAAGCGGTGCTATATCCACCAGCATTCTCGGTAGGAGAAGGTGTCTCCACGATTACAGTTCCGGGCTGACCATTCGCCCCCTGGATAGTAGTAACCGTCAAAGGTGCCGTGATGCTATCGGTGCCGGTATAAGGTCTATAGACTGTGGCATAAGAGCCATCAGGACCTGGAGAAATGGTCACAGGTGCTCCTACGTTGGCAGCTGAGGTATCAGCTTTCACAACAGGCGTCTCAATGACAATCGTTCCAGGTTGACCGCCAACTCCCGAGATGACTGTTGCTGTTACGGAAAAAGAAATCGAGCCAGTACCTATGTACGGTCTATAGATCGTCGTGTAGGGGCTGTCAGAGCCAGGCGGAATAGTCACAGGGACATCACCACCCACTTGAGTCGAGGCTGGAAACTGAATACCGGGTGTCTTGACGATAATAGTTCCAGGTTGACCGTTGGATGGAGCAATAGTAGTCGCAGTGACAGGCCCCACAATGGCGTCTGTTCCGGTGTATGGTTCGAAGACAGTGACGTAGCCATCGTCGCCTTGAACGGAAGTAACATCAGGTCTTAAACTGCTCTGTGCGACAGGTTCTTGAGTAGCTGATGTCTCGATGATGACGGTTCCAGGTTGTCCATTAACTCCCTCAATCGTGGTGACAGTGACAGGGGTCGTGATAAATCCAGTTCCGGTGTATGGCCTATAGATAGTCATGTAGCCACGGCCATCGGAAGGAACTGTGACAGTAGGGCCAGAAGCACTTGGCGTCTCAATCGGTGATAAAACAGGTTTAGATGCAAGCGTCTGTATAACCACAGTACCTGGCTGGCTGTTGCTTGGCGAAACAGTGCTAACAGTGATAGGGGCAGTGATTGTGTCTGACCCGGTATATGGCTCAAAGACTGTCATGTACCCTTCTTGGCCTTGGGGGATTGTAACAGATGGATTATCTGTGTTTGCGGGCTGGCTTCCAACTTGAGGTTCGGGCTGGGAGGCAGGTCCTGGAGTCTCGATGATGATAGTCCCCGGCTGGCCACCAGATGGAACAGCTGCGGTAATAGTGGTTGGGATCGTGATTTGTTCAGTGCCTGTATGAGGCCTGAATACGGTCACGTAACCATTGTTGCCAGCAGGTAGCGTAACAGGGGGGCTTCCAACATTGGTTGGTTGCTGGCCATCAGTTTCGATGATCACAACGCCAGGTTGGCTACCCTGTGGAGCGCTGACTGTGCGAGTAACCTGTCCGGTGAATTTACCAGTGCCGGTATATGCTTCATAGATAGTGGTGTAGGAACCAGATGGCACAAGGGTGACAGGAGGTTGCTTTCCGGGTGTCTTGATGACAATAGTGCCTGGCTTGTCTCCTTGTGGAGGGACAGCTGTTACTGTCACAGGCGATGTGATGGGAACTGTGCCAGTTTCAGGCTCATAAATGGTGATATAGGAAGCTTCAGGTGTCTGAGCAATACCACTCTCGGAAACGGCCTTCTGGCCGGGAGTCTCGAAAATCACGGTGCCAGGCTGATCCCCTTGAGGCTCAATAGTGGTCTTGGCCAAGGGTTCTGTAAGGACGCCAGGGCCAGTGTATTGCTCAAAGATTGTTGTGTATGAGGGAGCGGGAGGTGAAGTTGTAGTGGGAGGCTGTGAGCCTGGGGTCTCAACTACAATTGTACCGGGTTGGCCGTTAGAAGGAGGGATCGTAGATACGGTTCTTGGTGTGGTGATGATGTCGGCTCCTGTGTGAGGGCGGTATACTGTCACGAACGGTGCTTGGGTCTGGATCACGACCGTTCCAGGGTGATCTCCTGTAGGAGCCGCAGCGGTGATAGTAACGGGGCCAGTTATTTGATCAATACCGGTGTAACTAGCCGTAGTCGTAACATAAGGAGGTATCCCAATTACTACTGTGCCAGGTCGGTTGTCCTGTGGTTGGATGGTTGTAACAGCTGTTGGTCCAGTGATTGGGTCGGCTCCCATGTACAAGGTTGTGGTTGTCGCATAAACGCCCGGTACCCCTATGATAACTGTTCCTGGTTGGTCGCCCTGAGGAGGAATAGTTGTGAGAGGTGTAGGGGCCGTGATAACACCAGTTCCAGTATAGAAAACTGTTGTGGTGATGTATGACGGTTCGATGGGTGTAGTTGTGACTGGACTTTCACCACCTGGGGTTTCGATGATGATTGTACCACGTTGGTCTCCTGTAGGGGCAATGGTGGAAATAGTAACTGGGCTTGTAATCTGGCCTGCTCCCGTGTGTGGTCGATAGATAGTAACAAAAGGAGGCTGGGTCTCGACAATAACGGTTCCGGGCTGGCCTCCTTGAGCCGGGATAGTGGTAACAATAGGTTCGGTGATCTGGTCTGTCCCAGTATATTGCTGCGAAACTGTGATGTACGATGGAGAAATATTCCCTGTAACAGAAGCAGGTTGTTCAACTGGTGTTTGATAGAAAACTGTACCCGGCTGGTTGCCACTTGGAGGGATGGTAGTTACAACTGCTTGGTTAATGGGGTCTGTGCCGGTGTAAGGCCTAGTAATCGTCACGTATGCATCAGGAATGGGGAAAGAGGTCACGGGAGGCGCTTGCTGACCCGGGGTCTCTATGATTACTGTACCAGGTTGGCCGTTAGTCGGTTGTACTGTTGTCAGAATCTGAGATTCGGTGATCTTATCTGTCCCTGTGGGTGGCTGGTAAACTGTCACCACACTATCACCTTGTCCAGCGGAAGTAGTAATAGGTGGCAGGTCTTGATCCGGAGTCTCAATGATGATCGTGCCGGGTTGATTACCAGAGGGCTGCTGGGTGGTGATAGTAATAGGGCTTGTAATCCGGTCTGTGCCGGAATGGGGACGAAAAATTGTGGCATAAGAAGCCATAGGTTGATCAGGACTACTTGCTGTCGGGCCACGAATCCCAGAGGCGGGCGCAGTCTCCGACACAACAGGAGTTTCGATAATCACGGTACCTGGCTGGCCATTCGCAGGTGTAATCGTTGTGACCGTTACAGGAGCTGTAATTAGGTCGACTCCTGTATGAGGACGGAAGACAGTGACGTAGGATTCATTTGGCCCTGGAGGAAGCGTGACGGTTGGATTAGGCCCTGCAGTCTCTGGTTGTGGTGTCTCGATGATAACTGTTCCAGGCTGACCACCGGTTGGTGAAATTGTGGTGACGGTAACAGGCACATTGATGCTACCAGTTCCAGTGTAAGGTCTGTAAATAGTCGTATACTGATCGCCTGGGCCTGGATTCAGAGTAACAGGAGGAATCACAGCTTTACCACCAGTCTCAAGACCTGAAGCAGAAACCGATGCCGTAGTAAAATCGAGAATGGGACCAACAGTCTTAACAGGTGGCGTCTCTATAACGATAGTACCCGGCTGGCCATTTGCACCAGGGATAGTGGAAATGGTTACTGGTTCGTTGTTGGCACCGGGGGTTGTACGGGGTTGGTATATCGTCACGTAAGATCCTTGAGGACCAGGAGCAATCGTCACAGGGCCACTGTCGGTGGGCTGGCTTGAAGCTTGTGCCTGCTCCACGGGTGTTTGAACAATGACAGTTCCGGGTTGTCCGTTGGAAGGCAGAATCGTGGTGATAGTGGGCGATGTGATGGATCCTATACCGGTATATGGTTGTGAAACTGTCACATAACCATCATTGCCCTGCACTGTAGTGGCGCCAGAAACTGAGTTGGATTGTTGAGAGGTGGCCAAGGGCACTGGAGTCTCGATGATAATCGTTCCTGGGCGACCCAAGGTAGGGGCGACTGTTCCGACCGTATGGGGCTCATCGATCATGCCTGGTCCTGGGTATGGCCTATACACAGTGACATAACCGCCATTACTTGCAGAAACGGTAACAGCAGAAGCAGTGGATTGGTTCTCTTCTGATGAAGAAGTAACTACAGGCGCAGGGGTCTCGATGACCACTGTTCCAGGCTGGCCATTCGTCGCTGCAATAGTGCTGACGGTAACGGGTGCGGTAATGACTCCAGGACCTTCGTGGGGTCGATAAACTGTCACGTATCCATCTTGACCTTGAGGGATGGTAACAGGAGGGTTGTCTGTGGTTGGTACTTGCTCTGTTGGCCGAGTAAGAGGTACGGGTGTCTCTACAATGACTGTGCCAGGCTGTCCACCGGTGGGAGAGGCCTGAGTAATCGTAATGGGAACGGTAATTTCAGAGCCAGTGTGAGGCTTGTACACAGTAACGTAGTTGTTGCTTCCAGCAGGCATAGTGACCTCGCTCGAGACCGCTGTCGTTGGTGCAAATTTCGTATTAACATCGGGTGAAGTAGGGGTCTCAATGATAACAGTCCCAGGTTGATCACCTGAAGGAGTAACAGCCGTAATGGTAATTGGCTGGTCAATCTTGCCAGGACCAGGATAAGGCTTATAAACCGTAACGTACGGGTTATTGTTACCAGTAGGAATCGTAACTGGGCCAGTGTTGATAGCAGTATTTGCTCCCGGGTTCGGAGTCTGGATAATAATAGTTCCAGGCTTTCCAGAAGCAGGGGCTTGTGTGTACGTAACTGCAGATGTGATGTCACCTGGACCAGGCCACGGCATATAAACCGTCACGTACGATCCTGTGGGATCAGGCGGGATACCAATAGGGGAAGTGGGACCAGCGGTTGTCTGACCCGCCGAGGTTGGAAGGTCGGTCGGCTGTGTCTCAATAAACACAGTACCCTGTTGGCCATTTGAAGGTGCCTGTGTCAGAGTGACTGGTGCTGAAATGGTTCCGGGACCGGGATACGGTCTGTATACCGTTACGTACTGGTCACTGTTTGGCACCGTCGGGGCAGGGGTTTGAATAAGAACCGTTCCAGGTTGATCGCCAGTCGCCAACTTCGTGATAGTAACAGGAGCAGTAATAACACCAGGCCCTGGGAAGGGGGTATAAATGGTTATGT
The DNA here is from genome assembly GCA_019055205.1 of Fusarium cerealis. Lineage (NCBI taxonomy): Eukaryota > Fungi > Ascomycota > Sordariomycetes > Hypocreales > Nectriaceae > Fusarium > Fusarium cerealis. Next base: position 6,734 of record JAHKOV010000120.1, on the reverse strand, counting down.
AATTATATGTCACTGGTGGGGGGTTCTGCGCCAGGGTAGGAGTAGAGCTGGATGGAGTTGTGATAAACACAGTTCCTGGATTGCCACCAGATGGCGCCGCTTGTGTCCTCGTAATAGGTGCAGTGATGACGCCAGGCCCGGGGAATGGGAAGAATACTGTAACGTATTGGTCACCATTTGGTGCAGTACTTGGCACATTCTGCTGGATCGGGGTGCTAGGTGCAGGTGTCGTAATGTAAACAGTACCAGGACGGCCACCTGATGGGGGCTGGGTAGAAGTGACAGGTGCAGTTATAACACCTGGTCCTGGGAAAGGCAAATAGACCGTTACATATCCATCAGTCCCTGATACAGTACTAGTAGCCTGACTCTGCTGTTGTGTTGGACCAGCCTGAGCGACCGGAGTGGTAATAAAGACAGTACCAGGACGGCCGCCAGATGGTGGCTGGGTAGAGGTAATAGGTACAGTAATAGCCCCTGGTCCTGGGAAAGGCAAATAGACCGTTACGTATCCATCAGTCCCTGAGACAGTACTAGTAGCCTGACTCTGCTGTTGTGTTGGACCAGCCTTAACGACGGGAGTGGTAATAAAAACAGTACCAGGATTGCCACCCGAGGGGGGCTGAGTATAAGTAATAGGCGCACTTATCTCGCCTGGCCCAGGATATGGGATAAAGACTGTAATATACCCATTCACGCCCGAAGTGGTAATTGACAAGTTTGGTTGACTGCTAGTCGCTGGTAGAGACGCAGGCGTTGTGATGAAAACCGTTCCGGGATTGCCACCTGATGGCGCCTGCGTCCTGGTATAAGACGCAGTGATAACGCCTGGACCAGGAAAAGGCAAAAAGACAGTTACATACCCATCTGTACCTAGTGTCGTGCTAGGTTTCGGTAACGTGGTTGGAGCCGAAGTTTGTCCAACAGGTGTTTGAACGATAACGGTTCCAAATTTGCCACCACTGGGAAGAGCCTGCGTGATGGTGATGGGCGAGTTGATAATACCTGGTCCCGGGAATGGCTTGTAGACTGTGACGTAATTGTCTGTACCCGTACTTGTGCTGGCTGGTGCAAACCTGGTTGCCGGAGGTGTCAAGATGAACACTGTTCCAGGGTTTGTACCAGATCCGGCTACTGAAGTAGTCATAACTCCGGTAATAACATCTGTGCCAGTATACTGCTTTGTAACCGTGACAAAACCGTCAGCACCAGTGACAGTATGCTGAGGCCCTGTGGAGGTGCTAATCTTCACTGGAGGAGTCTGAATGATGACAGCTGTGGACTGGCTACCACCAGAAGCTGTGACAATAACAGTCTCTGTGATCGTGGTGTCATGATCATCTGTGCAAGGCTCATAGACCGTAACTGTTCCACCAATTACCGTTGGGGTGACAGTAATCGGGCCTTGAGTCTCGACAATAACGGTTCCTGGTTGCCCATTCTTTCCATTGATAGTTGTGACAGTAATAGGCTCAGTAATAGGCACAACACCAGTATGCGGTCGGTAGATAGTTGTGTATGCACCAGGAGCAGTAGGTTGAACGGTCACAGTCGTACCTGGCCGGGTCTTCCAGTCAGTTACAGTTCGGAGCTCGGTCACAGTCCTTTCCGGAGCAGCAGGTGTCTCTATTATGATAGTACCAGGTCTTCCATTTGAAGGTGGCTGGGTAATCGTAACAGGAACGGTAATAGGATCACCTGTATGAGGTCTGTAGATGGTTACATATGGGTTGTTGTCATTCGGGGGAATCGTGATGGGTGGACGATCTCCCCCTGTTGTGGTGATCACATTCTGGCCCTTGGGCGTTTCGACTGTGGGAGTTTCGACGACAATGGTACCGGGCCGAGTGCCACTAGGAGGAACTGTGATTGTGATGGGCTTCTTAATAGGGTCACCCATGTGTGGCCTGTAGACGGTTATGTAAGGACTACCAGTGCCCGCAGGAAGAGTAATTGGTTCCTTGCCAGGACGATATGTCTCTGGTGAAGGTGTCTCGATGATAATCGTTCCTGGCTGGCCGTTTTGTCCCTTCTGAGTAAGTGTGATAGGCGCCGAAATGGGATCACCACTGTGAGGTCGAAAAACAGTGACAAACTTATTACCAGTCCCAGGGGGAATAGTGAAAGGCCCGTCGGGGGCTCGGGTAGTCTGACCGCTTCCAGATTGGACCGGAGTCTTGATGATAACAGTTCCAGATTGCCCCTGCCCAGCAGTCATGGTGATAGTTGTGGGAGCCGTAACAGCATCAGTACCAGTGGGTCCCTGAATGATGGTCACCATAGATCCTCCCGAACCAGCCGGGATCGTAATGTCGTTGGTTCCCGACTGAGGAGTGGGAGTCTCAATAATAATAGTCCCTGGCTGGCCGCCGCTGGGTCGGATTGTCCTGGTTGTAGCGGCGGTAATAGGGTTCTGAGGTGGCTTTACAATTGTGATATAACCACTGTTGGGATCGGATGGAAGAGTGATAGCATGCTGTCCCTTAGGCACATTTGGTGTCTCAATAATGACGGTCCCGGGGCGAGTACCGGATGGGGGTACGGTATAGGTCACAGGCTTAGTTATCTGGTCAGATCCAGCATGAGGCCGTAAGACAGTATAGTAGGGGTTGTTGCTACTGGGAGGGATGACCTGGGGTTGGTTATCAGGCAAATCCTCCTCCTGATTGTCGCCCTTTCGCGTGCTCGTCGCGGTGGGAGTCAGGATAATGATTGATCCATCTCCGCCAGCCGAGGTGGGGATCAGGGAGGTAATGGGGGTTCGAATGGGCGAGGTCCCTGTGTATGGGGCAATGATTGTGGTGAAACGTCCGCCGTTACTCGGACGAATGGTAATGGCACCATCGGGGTTTGTGTTGCTTGGGGGGACCTGAATGTAAACGGTGCTTGGACCACCTGCATAAGCAGCCTTGGTAGTAATCCGTGGTTGAGTGATGTAAATGGTTCCGGTGAGCGTTTCGATAACCAGAACATTTGAGGGAGTTATTCCAGCTCCAGCGCCAGCTCCAGCGCCAGCTCCAGCGCCAGCTCCAGCCCCAGCTCCAGCCCCAGCTCCAGCGCCACTATTAGCTCCAGCTCCAGTGCCAGCTCCGGGTCCAGTGCCAGCTCCAGGTCCAACACCAGCGCCAGCTCCAGCGCCACTATTAGCTCCAGCTCCAGTGCCAGCTCCGGGTCCAGTGCCAGCTCCAGGGCTAACACCAGCTCCAGGTCCAACACCAGCGCCAGCACCGGCACCAGCTCCAGCGCCACTATTAGCTCCAGCTCCAGTGCCAGCTCCGGGTCCAACACCAGCATCAGCTCCAGCGCCGGCGCCACTATCAGCTCCAGGGCTGCTGCCAACCCCAACAGTGCTTAACGGTACATCATTCCATGCTGTCTGAATGACAACAGTTGCTGAGGCAGTCCCCGCCGCGGGGATTGTCCTTGTAGCATCACCAGTGATCGCAATACCACTAGGTATCGCAGAAATAACTGTAGCCGTCGGGTTGTCGTTGGAAGGCGTAATCGTTAATACGCCGGGCTGCCCTGATGAGAAGGCGGAGTATGCTGTACCAGGAACATCCACGATAATCGTACCGGGATTCGTCCCACTCGGCTCGGCAATTGTGATTTCTTGGTTCGTTGTGGCATCAGCACCTCCTGTGTATGCTTGAATTATTCTTTCGTATGGGTCGTCGCTTTTCGCTGGGATCGTAATAACAGGATGAGGAAGGAGCGTAACTGGGAATAATGTCCCATATTTGGTGTATGTGGCGACGGTTGGCTGGGCGTTGGTCGGCTGCGTAACCGCATTCTTGTTGGCCTCGCCATTTGCCCCAGTCGCGTCCAACTTCTCTCCCGAGTCTGCATCGTCGGCGTTCCCGTTCAAGGTAGTCATAGCATGTCCGATAAGGGATGCTTCGAATCCTTCCGCCACCCGTAGTGCGGCACCGTTGATATTGATATCGCCCTGGGATTTGGCGCCCAAAATGAGCGTGGAGGCTATCAACCCCCTTGATAACAACATGATATAGGTTGTTGCATAAAGGTAAGGAGCGAATTAGTTAATGTTAAAGAGATTCGGTGTGTTCGTGTCTGTGTGTGTGTTTGTATTCAAGGTATTCCAAGTTCTTGTTCGGGGCCTCTCGACTGCTTATAACCATTGGGAAATCATTATATGATTGCTACAATGTCCGGTTTCATCTATACATCTGATTGTCCATCTTCGACACAATAAGAGACGCCACCTTTTTCACAAGCGTTTTCCACAATTCCTTGTTTCCACCTAAACTTCTGATTTCTGCTTCGGTACACAGCTTGCGTCCTGAATCAAGACGAATTGCATTTGCGATGATCTACCCATTCGCCCGATTTGGATTGATACATTTGCGGATCTAGTCCGGATTTAGACTTACGGCCAATGAGCAGAGCCACAATAATAAAGTCCTGTAAACCACACCTGTTAACAGAAAACCCGCGGCTGGTAAGGTCCTAAGTTTGGGGGATCATTCCACCCATGCTTGTTCCCGTGACCAATCGGAAACTCTCCATGACGCGTACTAACGGAAACATGCAAGGCACGAGGGCCACTAGCGGGATTAAGATTTTAAAAGTCCAGCTAGGCCAGGCACCATGCATGCGTGCTCGTCGCATCAGACAGCCTTCAGGTCCCTCCATCTTTCGATTAGCTCGGGCCTGAATGCCAAGACCTGTCAGCCTAGCTGTTTTCGGCTTCTAACTTTCTTGGAAACCCTCAAGCACTCACGCTTTTTACACATCGTTTAGGTCATCTAAAAACTTGTTAGGAATGCTGTTAAACATCGAATCGGACAAGGTACAACGCTCTCAACTTTTCTCCTAATACATAATGTGGCGCAGTACTACAATGGTTTCTTGTGATTTGTCAATGCTGAACGTTGGAGCTTAATCAGCGGACAAATTCTCCGTCAACCACCGTCAACTGAGTAAATGCGCTTCATCGGGAATGCGCCACATAATCAATGACATCATCATCCCCATCGTTTAAGGGAATAACGGAGAATTTCGTCCGCTGATTAAGCTAATCCTTTCAGCATCGACGAATCACGCATGGGAAATGACTGACGCTAAGAATGTGATTGTTATGCCTGCTTCTGTCGTTCTGAATATTTCCAATTACAAGTAAAAGGTAAATAATCCTAAAGACACATATTACATATAATTCCAGACGGCCTTGGTAATTCACATACATAACCTATAGTACGGAAAATCAGTTAAATAATCAATTACGTATATGTTGTATTGAGTCATCTACTAGATTATGTTTTAATACGAATTTTACTGCATATAATTTCTTCAACATGGACGCTTTAGCTGATGTCTACCAGTGACATGTTTAGTTAAATAGAGTAATATAGTTTAACTACTCCAGTCGCTCTCCTAAGTAAAAGCTATAGTAATAACGTCGACACCTCTACATTTCGGAGGTAGTCTTGTATTCCACTTTAACTATACTTACTTGTTGTTTATAAATAGATCTATTAGACTATGAAAACTGGTGATTTATTGCCCTGGTGGTGTTTACTCCATTGTGTTGGTTTCATCTGTATACCTCGGGACTTACGCCTCGGAAAAGCTTAAACAGTGGTGTTCACTTCTCTTTGTTATGTGTGTTAGCATCTATACTGTATGACAGCTATGTAACAATCCTATGCTTTACTAAGGACCCGAACCGGTGGAGAAACTGGGACGGATACCGCTGATCCCGTTTCTAGACTGTAAAGGCATATCTGAGCTTCGCATAGAAGGAATTTAAACGAAGGCGACGTGTCTCTCCTGTGAAGGGGCAATACCATCGTTATTACATACCACTAAAATTAAAACAGACTTACCCAGTATTAGGAGATTGCTTATTAGTCTTATCTTACTGTAACTAAATTGTAAGGAATGAAAGTACTATTAGTATGTATAGGGGCTAACTAAGGAGGGTCTAGGGTAAGGTTATAATTATAGTAGGGAAATGCATTTAAAGTGTAATACTATTTATTATCCTTAATTAAATAATAGTTTTATAAATTTATTATTATTATTAAAGCTTATAAAGAAATAATATATACTTATTATTTTTATTTTTATTTATAATAATAATTTTATACTTAAGTTATAAGGTAATTAATTATTTAATTATTTAATTTATAGTAATAGTAATTTCCTTTAGTCTATTAAGTATAATTAATATATAAATTTTTTAATAAGTTAATCTCTTTAGAATGTATTATATTAGCTTATATACTATTTACTTTATAATATAATACCTTTAGTTACTTAAATTAAAAGAGTAGCTTATATATATAAAAGAGGCTTATTATAGTTAAAATAGCTAGTACTTATATTTCTATTATAAGTTAAGTATAACTAGTAGTATTTTATAGCTTATTATTAATTAATTAAATATTTTAAGAAGGTATATTAATAGTTTAATAAGATATATATATATTAATAAGGTATTTATTATAATTATTAAATAAACTAATTAAATAAATTAATACTTATAGAAATAATACTATATTAATTAAAATACTACTTTTAGCTATAAGCTACTTAAGTATATTAAATTAGCTAGTATATACTTTAAAATTAAAATATAGCTATTATATTATAATATCTTATAACTAATATTAATATATTTTAAAAATAAATATAGCTATTTAATATTAAGGCTTATTAGTCTTATTATTATAACTTAAATAGTTATATTATATATATTTTATATTTAC
>JAHKOV010000119.1:0-32086 GCA_019055205.1 Fusarium cerealis | reverse complement strand
GTGCTCAGTTAACTCAAGATAGTTGCAGTTAACATCCTCCATAGAGCTAAAAGAACATGATCGCCATAGCCCACTGAAGCCCATAGAGTCAAGAGCGTTAGTGAGCGCAGCAGTTGTATCAACAGCTCTTGAAAATTGTGGATTCGACGACAGCGCACGCAGCAAGGTGTGTGCAGCTCTTAATGTGGTTGAATTCTGGCTATGAAGTAAGGTGTCATCCAGTAACGATCGGATGGCTCCGCAGCTTTAGCAAAAGTCAGTATCACGAATGAAATACCTTCCGTTGTTTTGACTTACAGGCGCTCCACCACAAATGGTCGTTCTTTGGCAAGAATGTTGAGCCAGTCCAGGCTCCGTGTCTGGACGGTGTCTTCCACATATTGAAAGTCAATAAGTTCGATGGAAGTAATCAACAATAACGCATTATCGGACATCACTTCAAGCTCTGGCGGCTTGCGCGTTCCGTTGAGTAATCCGATATCGTCTGCGTCGATCCCAGCCGACCAAAGACTATCCTTGATCTCATGATTACCAACAGCACGCGCTACTAGGAGGGATAAGTATGGCGAGGTTTGCGTGACCTCTGGCTTCTCCCTTCCCTCCACATCACAGGTCATTCTCAAGAACGAGGAGAGAACCCTCATAGTAGTCTGCCTCGTCATGGTATCCGTCAAGCCGCGTGCTAAACATGCACATACAGCGAGGTGGAATGTATCTTGCTCGAAATGGATGCCGTATATCTCTTCCAACGGCAGGGCGGCTTCGTCCAAGGGAGCTCTGCCTTGGAGAAGCAGCGATGCCATATTATCTCCTTGGAACTCTTCCCCAGTGCTGATATTTGCTAGAACTGCCTCAAGAAATTGAGCAGTACAGTTGAAGAGAGTTGCAGGAACTAGTCGTACTAGTGACATGGCGAGCCAGAATAGCTGGAGGCCGTACCGAGACGCAGATGGGAGTTTAGCCATCATCTTTGAGAGCGAAGTGACAATAGATACAAGCATCTCGCTATTGTGATCGTCACCGAACCGGTTGACGCTATTGCGTAAAGCCACCAGCACTTGGTAAAGCAAGTCATCGTCAACCTCCTCACGGGCCAAGCAACCCATAACGGCAAACGCTCGTGGCTGGATAGCTGGGTTGTTCTGAAAGGCTGTACTGGCCACAAGGCTCATCCATCTTGATCGCCATGTATTAGCAAGATCAACCGTCGGTGCGGCAATAGTGCATATCTCAAATAGACAAGATGCGAGATTCTCGGTAGCTGTCAACGCAGGACCAGCTTCCTGAGAAGTCGATACTGAAGCGCCGTCGCGTGGAAAGGTAGGCGGTGTTGTGAAGATGTCACTGCGTGGATCGCAAAGAAAGTCGAGACTTGCTCGGAGCTTGCTTGATCGAGCATCGTCCAGGTTGAAGGATGTGCACACGGCATGGACCGAATTCACTAGTAGACGATAGACAAGCAACCGAACTTCTTGGGCACCAGTGTTCGCCAGCATTGTCACAATGTGAAATATTTCAGGCAGGAAAAGCTGGGACTGCACGCCATTGTCAAATGACAAAGCAAGACAGAATCGAAGCAACGTACAGATCTCAGCCCAGACTGCATTATCTGGGAGATACTTGGTAGGGCGCAACGATGACCTGTTGAGGGCTTTACGCAGCCTTGACAGAATTTTGCCTCGCAGTGTCACCGTTCCAATACCAACCACGATCGATGAAATGACCTCCAGAGAATCGTCATGCACGCTGTAAGTCATGGCCGACTTGAGAAGTTCATCCATGAAAACCTCAAGGAGAATTTCATCTTGAACAATCTTTGGCCAGACTGACTGCTCCAAGGCAAATGTGAGTGCGTGATCTTGGACGGTCACGTCGATGAGCTTTCGGAACAGGATTGCAACCCTTTCTCTGCCCTTCTCGCCATCCAACTCGTTTGTCAAGATGTTTGTTCTCAATCCAGGCAGCCAAGGGGCCATATAAGCTAGACTGAGTGGCTTCTGTTCATCAGGGAAACTCTCCCAACCGACAAAGAACTCGGTTAGAAAGTCTGACGTCAATTGGGGTTCACTTAGTGCCAGTTCATTGCTGATATCCACAACAAAGCGATTCGGGTCCAAAGGAACAGACACATCTACACGTTAGTTAGCAGACAAACAAGCCACTCGTAAAGCAGTCTGGTGACTGACCTTTAGTGCAGATAATTCTGGAAGCTGAGCTGAATTTAAAAGCCCGGCAGAGTGCCCCCAGCAGGTTATAAGACGACAGCCTCAGGATGTGGTCATGACTGGAGAGATTCGCCAAGGAAAGGTTCAGAAGAGTGCCTGGAACATCTTGTGGACGGATGAGGCGTTCAACAGATTTGTGAGTTCTGTTATCCTTGCCGTGCTTGGCCTTGGCGCCTCGAATTGTTTGTAGCACGTCGGTCTTCTTAGGGCTCGTGAAGTACATCACAATCTTCCCGTTGTCTGCCCGCAATCCAAAAGCCGAGTCGTCTTCGGTTTGTATGGACGTTGGGGCTTCATCAACTTCACCCAAGCGAAAGATGTCGTTCACGGTAGTACCCAGACGAAACCCCGCAAAGATCTCTTGCTTTTTAGTCGTCGTGACCTGGACAAACTGACTACCCACCTTGATAATCACTTCGATCTTGCCCTTTGACTTGGACAGTCGTGTAATGGGCTGGAAGACGTAACGAGTGTCCGTTACTACACTGATTGTCTCCTTTGGCAGATGGAGCTGGCTAAGGTGAAAATGTGCCTGCAAATCTTGAAGGCTCCCTATCAAGTGGTACTCCACGTTTTTCGGATTGAAAACGCCATTCTCATTCTTGGTGCATACCCTCAGCAAACGCCGGAAGCATCGCCTGCCACGACCATTAGTCCTCAGCCCAAAAGATCCCATTGAGGAAGTCGACTTACTTAAATGCACTATTCATATTGTAGACGTAGATACGTGTTAGATTCTGTGACAGCTCCGATGGTGTTAGTAACTCGAGTTTCTTGAACAAATCGTCCTGAGGCTCATTGCGACCATTATAACAAGTTGCGTCGATCAAAATCCCGAATGGCCGATGCCACAGTCTACTCGCGATCTTGAGGTAACAGTACAGTAAGGTATCGTAGTCGATGCTTTCAGTCTCAATATGACGAAGAATAACACAAATAATAGATAGGCCATCCTATGCAATGTCAGTTTGTACAAATTGTGGTCGTTGCAGTGATACCGACCTTGCTCTCGCCTCCATCATAAACAGCTCGCGCGGTCAAGAAGGATTCAGTGCTTCGAAAAGCGTTCCGAAGCATGAAATTCTGGAACCTGGAATACAATGGCGGACTATTGGAAGAAACTTGGGGCCTGTTCCAGGAAACAGCAAGTGGTGGCGGACCAAGGTTAGCTATCAAATTCCTCAGAGGTTCTAAGGCCGGTGAACGTCCTCGAACAACATCCCCTGATGTTCTGCCATAGTCTTTTCGTTCACGAGAAATAAGGGTTTGCCTCACATGATCCCAATGGTCGTAAAGAAAGCGATGAAGTGCCACGCATGACCCGAAGTCGAAAGACTCCATGGCACCGTGTGCTTCCAACTGCTGAGGCGGCACAGAAATCTCGCGGAGAAACGTGGTAACATGATAGATGTTCTGTGTTAAGAAGTCGTTGAGTGGGAACATGTAAGGCTCCTTCGCTCCAAAAAGTACATTGTTGGCCAGGTTCTGAATGACCTTTGCAATGAGTAGCAGTCCGCGTCGCATTTCTTTGGATGGTGTCGTTGACACAAGACCCTCCACTTCCGGGGCGACAATTGCCGGGCAAAAGAATCGGAGAAAGATAAAGGCGCCTACAGCGGTGTATTTTGCATCAGGGAACCTTGGCATGACTGCATTTGATATGATGTAACAGATTTTGCGGAACGCGGGTGGGATACTGGTGGAAGAAGCACAGATGTCGTCAATGAAGACCTTGGCAACTATACGAAGCTGCAGGGCATTCTTCTGGAGCTCCTCTGTTGAGCTGATCCTTGCAGGGTCAAGTTCCAGATCAAGATCCTTCGAAGTCAACATGAGGCGTTCCAAAACCTTTTGGAGTGTATTTCGGATGTATGCAGCCCCCTTCCACTTGGCATAAACAGACAACATTTTGGTCGCTACACACCCTCGACGCAAAATCTCTGCCTCGTTCTCGGTATCTGCTATCTCCTGTTTAATAAGAGCCTCGAGCAGCTCAAAGATCATTCCTCGCTGTTCGAAAACGGTGAGAAGACAGATAGTTAGCTCGTCAACATCCGTGCTTGGGCAGGCCACCGCCATGGAAATGGCAAGAGAAAGATCGCTGGTCAAGAGCTCCAACAATTCTTCGTACTTCTCACTCACAGCCGAGTCAGTCAGGTTACTGAATTCAGTCCCTTGAACAAGGATATTGTAAAGAACCTTGACGAACGCAGTACGAATCTCAACGTTGTCATGATATCCAATATTGAGTGAATGTTTGAGACCGACGTCAATATTGGCACTGAGTAGGTTGGACAGAATGGTGATTGCCAGGTCTGAGTTTGATGCAGACTCTTCGCGAAGTGTGACGCTCAACGTGGTGTCGGATCTGGTCAACTCCGATGGCTCGTGATTAAGTAGGGATAGAAAGCGGTTGAAATATGTATGAAACATCTGCGACTTCATCTCGCTCATACCGGCATCTGTATGGCTGTCGGAGGGCTGCAAAGGCAAACGAAACGTTAGGTCAGCTAATGATTTCAAGCAAGCCTTGTCTAAATCCTTTTGAACGCGGGCCGTGTCATCTTGCCTGGACCCAGGCCCATGCTGCGGGGAGCGAGGGCGTGCGATCCACCCAAAGATATATTCGAGTAGCTGGTTTCGTATGCGGACATCGTCTCGTAAGTTCAGGTGTTCCTTTCGCTTGGTCACGACTTCGCACAGATGACACACACGAATCTTTACTCTCAAAGTGTTGGGCGTATCGGCGATGCCATCCAGGAACTTTGCGAAATTCAGTGTAAGCGACCCCAGGTGCACTGACGAAGCAGCTCCTAAATCAGAAGGGCTTTCAAGTCTTTCAACTAAGGCACGCAGTAGAGATGCTGCCTGTTCAGCAAACACAACCTCGCTGTCCTGATCTTTTTCAACGGGAGCCAGAGCACCAGTGAACAAGACTTCTAGTTCAGTCTCCAAGGCTCTAAATAGGGGGTAATAAAGGGCTGGTGAGACTTCACTTGCAAGGACATCTCGCATTGCTTCACGCACTCTCACATTAGCACAAGCCAAGAGTTGAATACTGAGTCTCAGATATCTCGTCAGCAATGGCTCTTCAGAATGCTCAGCGGAAACACGATCGATCCATCTTAGGCCCCCAAGAGCTGGTTCTTCCAGAATGATGGCTTGATCAGCGGTGCAAATCCCACCCAAAGAAGCTAGAAATCCAGAATAATTTCGCCACTCGGCTAGTGCTCTGCCATCCACGACATCAAGGGTCGACGTTGAAACGTCTTTTGCCAGGTAGAGCCAACGGTCGAATGCTGTTTCCCACGCATTGAGAATACCACTCGTTGGAAACTGCATCTGACGCAGAAGACCCCTCACTCGCTTCTGGAATGCGACTAGTCCAGTGAACCGAAATGCGGGTGATGATATCTCGCGATAGACTTCGGCATTCCTAAGCACAGGCGCCGACGTTTTCGCTGACTCAACATGTTTGTCGATGATTGAGCACTCTTGGAGGAACAGCCCTGTACAAGACGTCACTAGCTGGCAGGTCGTGATGCTCGCAGAACAGAGTGAAATGAGAAGAGTTGTCTCGAGTTTTGAAGACGCACTAATAACATCTCCTGCATCTTCCGGTACTTTGGCCAATTCCTATCGCATGTGAGCGGCAAGCAACCAACGTAGGAAATACTTCACAACTACATACTGGTATATTCTTAAGGATAAGCAAGCGCGCTTCTAGATATTCTTGAAGATCACGTAAGCTTTGGTCATCCTTCTTGTAGGTTACAGATTCGCATAAGGTAAGTAGAACCTTGGAACTTGCACATCGTGAGTTAGTGGTTCAAGAGTCGGGAAACTTGGAAGGCTTACCTTCTGCTCCAGATGTCATCACGCAGCTCCTTTGTGCCAAACCGGTGCCCGGTATCAAATTGACGATACGCCTCAAGATGACCCTGGAAGAGGCGACTCGCTACGCCGGTGGCAAGCTTGCGTATAGATGTGTTCTCGGACAATACACAGAGAAGGAAAGACTTGAAGAAGCTATTGTTTGAGCTATCGGCAGATAAGTCGTCCAGCAAGCGAGCTGGCGATGCATCTAAAAACTGGAGAATACTGCAAATAAGTTCTGTCCTTTCACTTCCCTGCCGGTTCGTGGTCCCATTTTTGGTGTTCTCGGTCTGTAGCAGTCAGCTACGGTTAGCTTTACGGATTGGATTTCAGATGGCGTACCTCTAGTTGAGTTCGCATAAACGGTATTGCCACATCAAACAATTCATGATACCTCAAGGCATAGGGTTGTTGAGCAAAATACGAACATCCTTGAACAGCAGCCAGTTTGAAGCTGGTCGGGGCATTCGCCGCGATGCAACTCTCAACAAAGCCGCTGACGCTTGTGTCGAGATTGAGATGTGTCAAGCTCACGAAGGCTGCAGTCATCATGTCTTGATCGAACGGCCCGTATTCTGGCGAGGTAATGCGGCGGAAGAGAGCATCGCGAACTTCGTCCTGTACATCCAGTGCGTAGCTGACCAAGGCAGAATCGCTCTCCACGTCAAAATGCCTGGCAGCGCGGAGTAAAGAGACGAGACAATAAGCTGCTTGTTCATTTCGGTTCCGTGAGGCTTTTCTTAGTCCTTCCAAGAAAGAAACTTTCTTCGCCATACTACTGCTCTTTGCTTCACGCATGTTGCTTGCAACTTCGAAGACGTCCGGTAGAAGAAACAGCAATGTAGTTTGGAGCGGATAAAAGAGACCCCTTCGACGTCCATTGTCGGTCGCAGCCTGTGCCATATCGAACAATGTATCGGCTCCTCCGTCGAGTCGCTTATGGACTTGATGAAGCTGCACAAACTCTCGTGGGAACCGGTCCAACCATCTCATAATCAACAATGGAGAGACTACAGCAATAGTGTTCTGATACGGTTTTCGAAAGTGCAGGAAGCTTGAGCAGATCTCTTGTATGACCTGGCCGAGCTTTGGGCCATCAACCCAGAAGAAAGAGAGGAGGCGCAAAACCACAAGTGCCGCTCTCTCGGCATCTTGAAACGATCCTGGTGCAGATACGCCAGGTTGAGTGACAATACTAGTTCGTATGGAGTATATGACATTTCGAAGATAGTCAAAAGCAGCAGTCCAGCTGGATGTTGTGACATATTCAGTTACTGTCTTGATATGTGTATCCATTTCCACTAATGTCTCTGCAAACTTCTCGTCGCTTGGGGGCGAGCTTTCCGCGTCGGAGGATACAGACGAACTTTCGGGCCGAGTGACAGAGACATTCCGCGTTGACACCCGATCAAGAAGGGTCTGGGCAGGAAGGATGCAATTCTCGGGAATCGGTTCGAGAAGGTGTTTAAACGCGTCGAAAAGGCGGCTAACGAGCACTTCGTCAAGTGGAGGGGGTGAAGGAATCGGTCTTATATCTGCATCTCGCGAAAGGGACGCCCAATGCGAAGAGCAACAGTCTGCGATAACAGCGACAACGTAGAGCTCGGAAGCTAGGATATGGCTTGGATGGTCGGCGACAATTGTATATGGGCGCGCAAGATCCTCGAGTAGGACCAGGAGTGATGCGATGACTTTGGCGATCGAAGTATTCCCGAGCTCGACCAGAGTAGCTCTGGTAACGTGGAGAACATCGTCTTGTTGTAAGGTCTGGCCGCTTGTGCCAGCTCGATGGGGGAGCTGTCGATAGGTGCCCGATATCAGTCGACCAAAGCTTCAAAGGGGGATGGGAACTGCCACAGGGACACTATTCTAACTTACTCTGGTGGCGAGCCTGTCGACAAGACAGCCGACTAGGCTTGCGTCGCCATTCATCTTCGGGGCAGCATTGAACGTGTTCAAGTTTAGGAGGAATCAAGTTTGGGAATTGTCCTGGTTCCTCCAAGGGTCGCTTGCTAGTGCTAGGTTGTCCCAAACCCCGCGAACATGTCCCCACACGCTTGCCTGGTGGTACAAGCGCAAGGAGAGCTGACCGTTTTCAGACTTCAACGACATGGAATGTATCACAACATGACTACGAGCGTCTTGATTTTTCATGAATGGCGGTAAAAGCCAACCCATAATTGCATGCGTATTCGTTCAATTTCTTTACAGCGCCTCTAACTATTCTAGCTCGAAAACATTGTCTTCCCCTTCATGACCAAGCTCAAATGTTCAATGTTACTACAGTCATCAATGTATGCCATTCAACTTCGGCGATACATCAAAACGCACTTAATGGTCAAGGGGCATGAGGCCAGTTCAAACGTTTTCCTGCCTAGGTTTTTGTGATGCAGCATGCCCTTGCAAATCTGAGCCCCTCGGTTCTGGACTGACACCATCTGGAGTATGAAAGGTCACTATATGTCTGTTCAACATCTGGTCACCTATTCCGCCAACTACCTATACGACCGATTGTCTCGATAACGGCCTCGGGAACTGTAGCCTCCTGAGCCTCGACCTCGTTCGTAAGAAGCGTCGCCATGGCCATGGTACCCTGGGGCACCATTGGCTGGGTGAGGAGGGCCCCTGTACTGGTTGTAACCTGAAGAGGCTCCGTATCGGTTATCATATGGCTGATTGTGGTAGCTGTTTTGTGGTGGCGGAGGTGGCACTCCAATCCCGAACCCGGGGGCTCCTGGTGGTGGAGGGACGTGAGATGCTGGTGCGGGAGGGTAATGACCGTTACCTCGGCCGTATCCTCCCTGATTGCGGTTGTATTGTGAACCACGCGTCATGCCAGGTCCGTTGTAGCCACCTCGATCATGGCCGCGGCCAAAGCCGCCCCTACCTCCGCGATTCGCCCTGCTCCGCATGTCCTGTATGTCATTCTGTGTGAGGGCAGGCGTTGGGAGTTGCACTCCACGAAGGAGCATCGACTTGTGTGTTTGCGATGCTTGGGGGAAGTCGTAATACACACTGCTACGGTTAGCCAACTGATAATAATAGACAAAGGACCCTAAGTACATACCTGACTGATCTGTCATAGTCTAAATCGGGCATACTGTTTCGTTCCAGAGGGTACTTCAGCTCGCTATGGGGAACATAACCCTCTTTCTTCTCCACTCTGCCCGACAGGCCATCACTCTTCTTTGGGTTCAGCTTGAATTTGGAATCGCCCTGCTTCTTGGAATAAAATTTAGTCAGGACCTCATCATACAGGCTCTCGTGACCTTCCGAAAAAATCAGAACATCTCTGCCCATCTCGTTACGCGCAGAATCTGCTGCGCTGAGTTCCGGGTACTTGGATTGAACTGCTGCCAAGAGTCGTGGCATCTCAATAAACGGAAGCAACGCAACTCCTTGCCAGGCGAATTTCTTTCCGTTCAGGTCGATTTCAAAGTCTTCAGGATAGAAATCTATGATGTTGCTCTCGGGGTTGAGCATGAGATCATGAAAGACCTCGGGTAGAGCGTGTCTTGATGCAGCTGGCAAGACACTCATCAGCTGTTCGAAAGGCTTGGATACCCGCCCCTTCTCGAAGGAAATGTTCATCTTGGCAATGTCTTTGAAATCGGCTGCGAACGGTGCGTAGTGGTATGGGTAGTACCATTCCCAAGATGGACAGCCCTGGAAGTAGTACAATAAGACCCAGGCGAGCCCCTCGACATACGCTCGACCGACCCCATGACGAAATTCAATGTCTTTGGGGTCTTTATGGAACTTCTTCTCATAATACCGGTCGGCATAACCATCCTCCCATAGGCGCACATCGTCGACAGGGCCCTCTTCAGCCGAGGCCGATGGGGTAGGTACACTGGCTGCATCAGGAACTGAACTGTTTCCTTCTTCGATGCTCGACGCCTTTCGTTTGCCAAGAGCTGAAGGGGACTCCTGCTCAGGATTCTCAGGCTTTGGATTGGAGAGCGACTTTTGCGATTGGAGCTGCGCTTTAAGCACACTGGCAGCACTTTTATTAGCAACGTTCGCATCCGGTGCAGTGCTGCGATTCACCACCATATCGTGGGTCAGTGTTTGTTCGTGTCGGCCAGTGTATGCCCCCACGGCCTGGAGCGGTAGACCATTTTCAGGATTTTCGTGGCCGTTGATCTTTTTCGGATGGCTAGGACCGCCCTGACGTCCTCCGCGACCATTGCCCTCATTCTGGAGCTTTCTTCGTTTGAAGTTGGCTTCACGTCGATCCTCTTGTTCTTTTCGTCGTTTGAAAATATTGTCCTCTTGCTGCGCCAGGCCATCCAAGATGACCTGAGCTCTTTCGAGATCAATATGGCCATCCTTGGTAACATAGCCACCCATGACTGGCAGATTATCCTTCCAAATCTTGGTCAAGGTGTCGATTCCATGCTCCCTAATCTCGAGAGCCGGAAGATGAGGTAGGAAATCGTTACCAACGAAACAGCACATGAAGATCCAGTCGTCGACAGCACGTTCCAAGTCGAAACGAAAGGGTAGATTCGGCACTCCCAGCTCAACTGCCAAATACTCTCGCAATACCGCGACATGTAACCAGATGAAAGGTTTGAGAGCAACGCCTTTATCTTTCTCGTCATGCTCGCCGTCCTTCTTCTTCTCCTCGCCACGACAATTTTGCGCATCGTGGCCCTTCTGGCCACAGATCTTGCAGAGGCGGGCTTTCTGATCTTGAAAGAATACGTCTTCACGCAAGACTCGGAAATGAGGCTCGTGGGTTGCAAGTCCAAGCATGATAAGATCAGCATCTAAGCCGTAGATAACATGGCGAGTGTTGGGATCGTGGTCGGGGGACGCTCTTTGGGAGCGGACAAAGTTCATGATCTTGTGCTCTCCCTCTCCGGGAACTGTGGCATCGGAAATAATGATCTTTAGTTTGGCCCAGCCTGGGTCCGTGTTGAGCTTGTACTGGCACCAGTATCTCAAACTGAGTGCAAGGATGTCCATGAAAGGAGTGCCGGGGGTGATCG
The DNA here is from genome assembly GCA_019055205.1 of Fusarium cerealis. Taxonomy (NCBI): domain Eukaryota; kingdom Fungi; phylum Ascomycota; class Sordariomycetes; order Hypocreales; family Nectriaceae; genus Fusarium; species Fusarium cerealis. The sequence continues at coordinate 20,988 of JAHKOV010000119.1, read as the reverse complement.
AATTCGAATCAAAAGCCTTCTTCGTCACAGTTTCCAAGCTTTCGGTAGACAAGTTCCCACCATTCTGTTGCTTCAGCATCTTTATGAGCTCTTGTTTATCCTGCTCTTTCTCTTGTGCTTCTTGTGCAGAACGAAATCGTCGCGACCGTTGCTGGTTCATTTTGGCTCTGGGGGCAACACCATCTGTATCGGTTGGTCAGTATCAAGGCGGCGACTTCCTGGGCAGCAGCTTTGGGATGTAAGCACTGGTGGTAAACAATAGACTTACCAACCGCAATCATGAGAATCTTTCTGGGTCGCACCATGTTTACAACGCGATCAGTGTACCTGAAGACTTCCATCATCATCTCTTCCTCATCTTTGGGTGCTGGCCGATCTTCGGGATGAGAACAAGGATGGACGATGCCATTCATGTCGAGATAGAGATTATCAAACTCTTCACCGTTGGGGTTGGGTCGGGTGGTGTCAACAGGAATCGTAGAACCATCTTCCATGACAAGAGGCTGATCCTCGATTACTGGCGATATAATCTTGGGATATCTGGTAGACAGCCATCGAAAAGCCGCTGGGATACCCATCGTATCAGCTGTGCGAGTACAGTCAAGTCGAGAATTTGTCGCGAACTACCGCGCGAAAAGCCGACAGGCAAAAAGAAAGCGATGCGGTCGCAAAACCTTGTACGTGAAGACAAAAAGTATTGAATAACTCTTTTATTATCCACAGCTATAATTAGTAGTGCGATCGGTTTCAAATACGAAATTGACACAATAATTTCCTGTAGGAACAAAGAACGACGATGAAAGGTCGAAGTTTTAGCATTTATCGAATCGCGAAATGATGCTTTGATAGGTACCACCTACTAAGGCTTCCACAGCGCAGATGCACTAGCCACAAGACCCCACCCAATTGGAGAATATGTACCTGGGTACTTGTGGATCAGTGGGCAATCATCATACTTGGCGGAATTATGCATATAACGATGCTTATGCATTAGATGAGTCGCGTTTCCCTTGTACATTTCTCTTCAGACAAGCTGTCAAGTAGTGATTGACTGCCCATTTGGGATAGCTTCCGTTCTAACCTTACCGACGAGGGAACCAGTTTTGACACACGCCGGAGGTGCCTCCATGCAACTATTCGAATCTTCCTGAGCCATATGGCATTGAGGCGCCGCAATCATGTTCTCATCTATTGCCAGCGCCCCGGCGAAACAATCAGTGGGCGAGACCATCGACGTGCTAAGTGGTCGTCTTAGTTCAGCAACTTTGTTAGAGGACCGAAGAGCGGCCATTCTAGGTCTCCGAAGCTTTGCTAAAGACTACCCAGCATCTGTAGCTTCGGGTGCCCTAAGAAGTCTGATTGGAAGCTTGAGCAAAGACGGCGAAGATGTCGACACGGTCAAGGTGGTCCTCGAAACATTATTAATGCTATTCAATCCCAATGAGGACAGTCCTGAGGCTTCAGAGGAGATTGCTCTCTGGCTTGCTGACGAGTTTACCCAACGTCAAGAGAACATCACATTACTACTCGATTTCCTCGATACCAACGATTTCTATTCTCGTCTTTATTCTCTCCAGTTACTTGCTGCTATTCTTTCGGCTCGAACAGAGCGCACTGAGGAATGCATCTTCACTGCGCCCCTGGGAATACCACGATTGGTTTCTATCCTTGACGACCAACGCGACGCTATACGTAACGAGGTTATCATTCTTTTAACATACCTCACGCCAACATCGATCGAAATACAGAAATTGGTGGCTTTTGAGAATGCCTTCGACAGACTATTCGCCATTATCGAAGCAGATGGTGCTTTGGCTGAGGGAGGGCGTACCGTTGAGGATTGTTTAATTCTTTTGGCAAATCTACTCCGATCAAACAGCTCGAACCAGTCACTCTTTCGAGAGTCAGGCTGCATAAACCGTCTTGCGGATTTGCTGGCGCGTGTCCTTAAACCTCAATCTGATGGGTCGGAGATTGCTTCATGGGCAACAGCACAACGCAATCGCAACGTGTATGCTTTTCTTGCTGTCATACGTCTTTTTGTTGTTCGAGGATCAGCAGGCACAAACCTGAATCAAGCGGCAATTTGGAAGCATGGTCTTACCTATCACGTTCTTCAGTTAGCCTTCAGCCATGAGGCTCAGACACAAATTAAAGCCGAGGTGCGACATTTTGATAGCCAGAGGGTGACCTCGTTAACGTGAGATATAGGCATTGATTACTTGCGGTGATATGATCTATCAAAATGCGCCGATTCAAGAAGCGTTCGCTCAATTGACAGTCCTATCTCCTTTAAGTAAGGGTGGTGGAGCTGAGGGACAGACCAGTCAACAAGACAAAATCTTCGTTATTGACGGGTTGCTAGACCTCACACTTTGTTCACAGGACCTCCAAGAGTTCGACGTGCGATTTGCGGCAGCTGGATGCCTAGAGGCGTATTTTGCTAATCATTCGGCTGTCAAGTTGCATTTCCTTGGCAGAGCCATCGAAGGCCATCAATCTGGAGCCAATGAGCCCTCTAATATCTTAACAGTTCTTTTGCAGCCTTCAGCTGAAACTAGTGATCCATATCGACAGTGGTTTGCTGCCGTGATTGCGTTCCACCTGCTACACGAAAATCCAGAAGCCAAAGCAGTGGCTATGGGCCTCACGGAGGGTGATTCTGAGGATGGAGAGGAGGTCGTTACTGGCATACAAACCTTGACAGCACATGTAACATCAGGTCTTCGCCGTAACGATGACCCTCGCGTCTTAGCGGGGTACCTAATGCTTCTTCTGGGCTGGCTTTTCCAGGATCTTGATGCGGTTGACGATTTTCTTACGGAGGGGAGCAATGTACAGAGCTTGATTCAAGCTGTCTCGCAACCTCAAGCTACAAGCAATGATGAACTTGTTCAGGGGTTGTGCACCATGCTGTTGGGCACTGCTTACGAGTTTAGCACTAAGGATTCACCGATCCCACGAGCAACCCTACTTGAGATTTTAACGTCTCGAATTGATCGAGATTTATACTTGAGTCGTTTAACTAGGCTTCGTAGCCACCCCCTCATACGCGACTTTGAGGTTTTGCCTCAAAAGCTTGATGCCTCATCTCCTGGTCGACTACCAGACGTCTTCTTTGACCGAGCATTCGTTGAATTCTTCAAAGACAATTATAGTCAGATAGCACGTGCTATTGATAGGGAACCCGGCATGGAGATATCGGTCATCACTAACGGTATTCAAAAGGGCGTTTCCAGGGAGCTGGTAGACTCTCTGAGGAGTCAAGTTGAGGAGAAGCAGAATGCCGTAAACAAAATACAAGAAGCATTGGTTGCACTCCAGGGGCAGCTTGGTCAAGAGCAGGCTGACCATCGACGTTCTCAAGAAACTGCCTTCACGGAAATGCAACGGTTGAAAGCATCCAACGAGGGTCTGCAGAAAAGTCATAGCGATGAACTACGGTATGTCACTTGGTTATTGTTGTACTAAGGTCGACTAAGAATCTATAGGAAACTTCAGACTCAGCTAGCATCCAAAGAGAATGATCAACGGAAGCATATCGCCCAACTTCAGTCCCAATATTCGGCTAAAGAGAACGACCACCAGAAGCAAATTGCTCAACTACGGTCGCAACAAGCCGCACAGGACAGCAGTCACCAGAAGCAGCTCGAACAGGTTCGAAAAGCGGCCGAAGCTGAAGCGGAAAAGATCAGACGCCGGACAGATGCCGAGATAGCTGACCTTAAAGCCACCATCAGTCGTCTCGAGGTTGATTTGATGAAGGTGAGTACTCTTGTGCTCGCAACTAATCGAGTTTGGGACAGTCCCTCGCTGACGGTGTGACAAATGCAGTCTCAAAAGGAACACAACATGCTTCAAACATTACGCAAGAAAGACCTAGATGAACAAAGGGAACTCCACGAGAAGGCCTTGGGTAATCTTCGTGAAGAGAAAGAGAAAGAGATACAAGACATCAAGACCAGAGCAGATGAGAAGGAGCAGGAGCACAAAAAGAACGTGGACGAACTTGGCAAGAAAAAGGATGCCGAGGTAGAAGCGCTGCAGCAACAGAGTAAGGATGACCTGGAGCAGCAGAAATCAATGACCCTCAAGGCAGAGGAGAAGTGCCAGCATCTTGAGAAGCAATTAAGCGGCGGGGATGCTGGAATGAAAGACATGCAAGCCAGACTCGCAAAGGTAAGTGTTCAACGACTCCCTGTGACGGCACGCAATGAAACTAAGTCAATCTTCTTGCAGATGGAATCAGAGTTATCGGTAGCAAACAAAGACAGGGATGCGGCTGAGAAGAATTTGTCTAAATTAAAAGAAGCAGCGAAGGAAGAAGCCGCGAAGGCGAAATCTGAGGTTGAAAAGCAGCTATCAGAGTTGAGGGAAGCCCGAGAAATGACACAGTCAGAACTGGATGATCTTCTGATGGTGTTTGGCGACTTGGAAGAGAAGATGACAAAGTACAAGGTAGGCTGGCAGCGGGGGGACATTTTTACCATACATGATGCAAGCAGCATACTAACATCATCACAGGATCGCTTGATTGAGCTTGGTGAAACTGTATCAGATGGCGAAGACGACGATGAGGATCACGACGACGAAGAAGAAGAAGAAGAAGAAGAAGAAAATGGCTCCGATGCTGATGGGTCTGAAGGTTCTGGCAATAACGATGATGAGAAAGACGAAACAAAGGAGCAACCGAACCCCAAATCCAAAAAGTAACGGGTGGCTTCGTGAGTCTCGACAGATGGGATGCGATATACCACTTACAGACATATTAAAGGCAAACGCCTCGCGGATTGCATCTGGCTGCTATTTTGACCCAAAAAAAATTCCCCAACAGGGCATAGTCTCGTCCAATAGCGGTGATCCCACAAATACTTTCTACTACTGCTGCTGCTGCCCAGCTCCAACAAACCGGCCACTCCACCTGATTCAAAAAATTATTACTTTTTCAATATTTCTGCGGTCATTTGTTGTTGCAGTGAAAATGTCCCTTCACGATTCTGTTTCTGATGAGGCCGAATGGCTCGATTTGGAGTCGGATGAGGAGTCGACTCCTATCACATCCTTCTTCACTTCGCAAACTTTCTCCACGGTCGCTGCCATGCTTGAGGATAGCGTCAAGAACCACGGGTACAACTTTGTTGAGGATGTGCAAAAACTCCAGCTAGATTTCCACGGTGCCGTCAAGCTGGTCAACTTTGTTCGTGATCATGTTAAGAGCGGATTGCCACTCCCCAAGGACATCACGGCCAAGGACCTAGAGGACGACAAATACCTTCGCCCGGTTCTAGAAAATGATGCTCTCATCTTCTCTCTTGACGAAGTCCTGGAAACCATCACCACTGATCAAGACAAGGATGGAATTCTTACGGCACGCAACAGAGAACTTGAGGAGGAGCTTGAGAAACTTAAAGATCAATTTGCCAATTATCGCCTGACGGTTCAAGAGACTCTTGACAAGCGATGGGGAGACGACACCGAGACAACTCCTATTGAGAAGAAGGACGAGTCTGCTTACTATTTTGAGTCATATGCTGCTCACGGTATTTTCTTAGCGCCTCGTTACAAATGATACTGTACTAACTTGTGGTCAAGAAATCCACGAGACTATGTTGAAGGACACAGTACGAACCGACGCGTACCGTGACTTCATTTACAACAATAAGCACATATTCAAGGACAAGGTTGTGCTTGATATCGGATGTGGCACTGGTAAGTTGATATTGTCAAAGTCCGAAATACTAATACTGATAATCGTAATTCAGGAATTCTTAGCATGTTCGCTGCAAAGGCTGGTGCCAAGCAAGTGATTGCTGTTGACAAGTCGGACATTATTGTCAAGGCTAGAGAAAACATCTTTCACAACGGCTTATCCGACGTCATCACCACCCTAAAGGGTGCCATCGAGGATGTCAAGCTGCCTGTGGATCAGGTTGATATCATCGTCAGCGAGTGGATGGGCTACTGCCTACTCTACGAGGCCATGCTCCCCAGCGTCTTGTATGCTCGGGACCGATATCTCAAACCAGACGGTATCCTAGCACCAAGCTCTGCAACCATCTGGATCGCCCCTGTTGCAGATCAAGAATACATCTCAGACCACATCACATTCTGGAGAGACGTCTACGGATTTGACATGAAGACTATGCAGGAAGGTATCTATGAAGAAGCGAGGGTTGAGGCTATGCCGCAAAGCTCCCTTTGTGGTGAGCCTTACCCCTTCAAAGTGCTTGACCTCCATACCATCAAGACCGAAGACCTTCAATTCACTGCCAAATGGGCATCCAACATTACCCGCGAGGTCGAGAACGTCGATGGTTTCCTCATTTGGTTTGACAACTTCTTCACCACAGCCCGAAGCGACCCGGTCCCCCCTGCTGAGACAACACCAGAAACCTGGGACAAAAAGGATCAGGGTGGCGTCGCCTTCACAACCGGACCCTCTGGCACTGTCACTCACTGGAAGCAAGGTCTTCTGATCGCTCCTCCTGTGGCCAACCCGTCCAAGAAATGCCCCAAGAGCCTTTCAGGTGAAATTGTGTTTACAGCTGCTGACGACAATGCCCGAGCGCTGGTCCTCCGGGCATCTTGGACCGATTCTGAAGGTGACTCCAGACAGCATTCATGGCAGCTAAAATAGGTGCCTCCTTGTCAGCTTGGTCGTACACACATGAGTCCTTGGGGCGGGGGTTTTACCTTTAGTGTTGACTCTATCCATGCCACAATCATAGATGCGGTACATTCAAACCCTGCAGCAGAAGGTTCACAATACTCAGGAAGCCCTCGCCGAGAATGAAGCCCTGACGATGTTAGTGAAACTTTGTTTATGGGACCTAGTACGTACTGAGGCAAGGATGATAAGAGGTGTCTGCTTCCTTTGCGCAATATGGATCCAGTACCATGCAAACAGACCACCTGCAGCCCTAGCCAGCGTGAACGATGGAACATTGTACATGCCTCATTTTCATGTCAGCGATAGCCTAGCATAATCATGCATCACGCAGTGTTGACTCACCAACAGCGACGGCAATGCCGCCTGGAATCATAGGCCGCCACTTTTTACCAATAGCAAGTGTCCTGATGACAGTGGCGAAGGCAAATAAAACGGCAGCTCCAATAGCCCATTCCTTAGCCCGATATGGTAGCCCAGAGCCCGTGACAAGTCGTGCAGTGAAGATCCAGACATAGGCAGTTGGTACCTGGAAGAGATCTCCAGGAATTGTATAGACGCTGTAGACCAATCGTGTTAGAGCCTTTTCAAGCCAATATAAGCAGTTTAAAGAGTGTATCTTACTTTGTATAAATACGGTAGATAAAAGCGCTCAGTATAGCACCTGCTGTTGCTCCTATGACTTGGCCCCAGAATTGGGCCTTTGGTGCAGCTCCCAGGAGGTGGCCAGTCTTGAGATCTTGCATAAGATCGCCAGCTTGCAAAGCACCAGCTTCAGACTGCCGCAAGTTAGTAAATGGCTCTCTAGCAACATCCTGCCATACTCACCACAGCTCCAGCGATCAAGTTGATTAAAACGCTTGACTTGTGAGTTTGTGGGATAATAATTGCGAAGAACAACTGTGCAAGTTTGCTGATTCCGGATACAGGATTCAGATCCGTTTCACCTAGAGCTCTTACTCCCATGATACTTAGTACTAGAGCCATAAGAACAGCAATAGTCGTGGCATAGAGCGGTACGAGATCGCCAAAAACCACGTGAATGGTAAATACACAAAGAGCGATCGATGCAAGAAGGCTAATTGCTACCATACGACCACCAATGCGTTGGTGCGGGGGAGCATCCTCATCCTCATCTTCATCCTCTCCACCACGCAGCTCAGTGCGGTCCGCTGTGTCGGCAGGGAGAAGCGGCGAATAGACATGGCTTTGGGGTTTCCACAGGCCAGAGATGCCATGTTCATATACTCGTTGTCGTAGAGAAAAGACAATGTTGGCGACCTTGGGGCTTGTAAAAACTCCACGGAAACCCACGTAAGCCAGACTTACGATAGCATCCGCCAACATTATAGCCAGTGAGATCCAGATGATCCATCCCTTGCTTCCATGTTCCCAATCATCAACATCGCCAGGTGCCCATCCATGGTACTTGGCAATAGGGCTAAGAATTCCCCAACCAACGATGGCACCAAGCAGCATATGCAGCGTTGTCTCGGTGCCCATGATGATTCCCTGACCAATGTAGGCAAAACTGGGGTTGAATGTCCACAGCCACATATGCGCGGCGGTTGAACCAAATACGGGCAAATTGCGCAGTATGGGGAAGAAGTAAGTAGCAAGCGTGTAGAGTCCAGAGCCACCAAAACACAGCAACAAGAGTTTGATGTTGGCTGCCCAGTCGCCTTTAGACGCCAAGTCGTCGTCGATATTCTGCTGATGCTCCTGGTCTGTAGTAGCTGGCCCGATGGCAGCTGGTTGGGATGGTTCCTCCTTTGGAACAAGGCTAGCAAAACTACCTTTCGCAGCAGCGTCAAGTTCATCTTTGGTAGACTGCCGGCCTCCGCCGTGCAAGACCGAGATCAAAACGGCGGTACTGAATCCACTAGGGAATTTGAGACGTTCTCGAATGATGACTTGCTTGCGCCTGGTTAATAGTCAATGTTTTAGTTCACTCAAAGCAAGAATGAGGGCTGGCTTACAAAGGGACAGCAAATACGACACCAAAGTAGCAAAGCCCCAATGACCAGACTATTAGCTGCCAAGTGCTTAGATCAATCGGGCCCTGCTCATCAGCAGCCAAAAGATAGTTCAGCGCTGGAATCTGTCCATCCGGTTAGAGCATGTCTCTCCACAAGAGCCTTGACGACCTACAACGCCAACAAACCCGCATCCGAGTGGCATGATGGCCATACCACAAGCTACGCTCTGCAGCAGGACATTCTCGACTGGAGAAAAGGGAAACCTCAAGTGCGGAGCAAGCAGCTTGAAGATGCCGAAGCCCATGAGGCTGGCTGGCATCGACATGATAGAGACCCATCCTGTCTGCAAGCCAAAATACATATTGGAGAAGCAAATAATGGTTCCAACCGCTAGACCGGCCAGAACGCCTCGTAACGTGAAGCTTTCCCCGGGGACTACGCGTGTCGCCATCTTTGATGTATAAAAAAATAATTAAAAAAAGAGGTGATGGCGATGTTGAGAAACGCGTAGACAGCGTGTGACGTTCAGTGAGATCGGTAAGTGCTATTTACTTACTAATATAGGTAATAGATCGGCTTGGTTCCATGGGTTACCCATCGGTGGGGAGGCTGGGCTTCCCCACACTCGAGACTCTTGGGCAAGTTGCTAACAATAGTTGACTACTAATTGTAAGACAATAACCCCCAAGCATCCTTGACTGTTGGCGGGTTTTAAAGACAGCGAGCGGAGTTGATAAATTGACATTTATCAGATATATAATATACGTGATTTGAAGCATTTTCTTAACGAATACCCCATATTCAAAGCCGAAGCCCGATTGCCTAATAGCGAGTTGAACAAGCCCATTTTCGCGTAATCTCCAGGCTGCTTGCTACCTAGCTAAATCAAAACCCAAAGCTATCCAGAAGGGACCCTGCATCTGGCTCCTCAAAAGTCGTTGGGGGCGCCTTGACCGTCTTCTTGTTCTCTCGATGTGACTCAAAGCGAAGAGTGGGTGACGGCAAGTCAGCAACTACTAGCGAGCTTCTCCTTCGAAGCAGCTTAAGGGGGTTGACCTCCCCACCAAGGCCACTTGGTCCTGGGGACTTCTGGAACTCCCAATTCCGTACTGTTTTGTAGTTAGCGCATGAACATTCAGTCAGCAACCCTCCAGCCTCTAACGTACCTATATCCAACCCGAGGAGATCACAACCCATTCGGTCGTACAGCTTTGCACTGTGTAGCACAAACTCCCACTCGACTTTCGGGGTGATCTTAGAGGCTCCTCTTAAAGTCTGTAACGTTTGGTGACGCAAATGAGAATAGAGTACGACCAAAGCAGGGTCGTCAGTAAGGTACAGCCGAGATTTGATGTCGGGGGAGCAAGGTGTTTCCAGGAGTGTGTAAACCGGAGTCTGCAGGCCAGGTCAGTTTTCGATCTCTTGCATCATGAGTCTCTCAAATGTTTAAACCTACAATGAGTGCTCGTACAGCGACATCCTTCCGGCCAAGCATCCAGAATGCCCACGCAGCCAGCCAGCGGTTGCCTTCTTGAGCTGCGAGTGGCAAAACTGTATCTTGGAGGAGTCGGCGCAGTACCGGTCCGTCATCGCCTTCATATACCCGAGATATAGTTATGGCAAGTTGCATGTCTTTGAGTTGATTCAAGCAGACCTGAACGGCGTCATGGAGGTGGTCAGCAAGAAGGAAAAACGCAGCGGCATACTCTGTACACACGTAGTCAGCTTCGACATCATCCAGTGCATTCACCAAGGATCTTACCAAAACGTCTCCTACTAAGCAAAGCATAGGCGTTCTTCAGAGCCGCCGATCTCCATTTGGGGTCTTCAAAGTTGTTTGCTAATAATCGTTGGGTCGCTGCCTGTTCTTTATTCCAGTTCGCCATTCTCCACAAGCCTTGAAGAATCGTTTTCTTGCGAAGGGCAAGGTAATATAAACTGCAGTCAACTGGGTTCTTGACTTCGTTTTTCGTATATTCATTGCGGGCGATCAGCTCAAACTGAGCTTTCTGTTAGATGTCAGCTTCTGTGGCAGCTTTATATCGAGGTGTTCCTCAATTACCAGCGCAGTTGGATCGGTCAACCACATGAACAAGCCACTCTCACGGGCGTGCTCCCACAGCATGTTGCCATGGTTCTGTCGCGATACAAAGTCTACTAGAATATCTTGGCTGTTGGAATGAAAGGCCCAATTGATTTCTCGCCATGATAGATGCATTTCATTAGTGCGTCCTTTGCGGAGAGCATGTTGACGGAACAGCAGCATAAATCGAGCCCCGTTTTCGTCCATCGAACGACGGTGACGTTCAACAAGCGATACACATTCGACAATGTCTGCTAGTTGAATTTGCTCGTGTCCAGAAAGTTGTGCAATGTTAGTCTTGACTAATTTTTCATTAATCGATACGGCAGTCTGCTCGGTGAAAACATCTTCATCATCGATGTCATCAGTCTGGTTTCCATTGAGATAGACGCCGTTGGACCTGTCACTGGCCAGGGTGTGGCTTTGCTAAGCTGCTTGTTAACACGTTGAACAATTGACAATCAAATAAAGAGACGACTCACCCCAGGCACATAGAACTCGGTTATATCCATCCCCAGGTAGTCATCCAGAGTCTCGCCTTCGATATGGTACTTTAACGTCTTATACAAGTTCACTAGGATGCACCGTACAAGCTTGGCTTTCCCTGATAAAATGCATTGAATGAGAAACTGGGGGTGAAATACTGGCAAAGGACCGTTGAATCGTTGGACAACCTGGAACAGGTCCAAGTTGCCGTCTTTACGTAAGGGAAGCCGCAGATCCGCCTTCGTCGACTCAGAGACCCCAACATGTCTGTCCTGTACAAACATTTGGTTACCTGCACCAATAACCAGGTGGCCATCGCCCAGCCAGGTTGAGTCGCCAATTGGGTGTGGTGTAAGTTCTCGAATGCTGATCTCGCGAATCTGAGCCCAAGCTGGGCCTTTGTTGAGATAGTCAAATCGCATTTGGGAAAGTAGGATAACTCGATAAGGGAAGCCGACGGCGAGGATCGATTGACCATCAGGCGTTGATGTCCAGTCCAAGTCTTGTATAACCTGGTGTTCTTGGAAGTTGTTTTCGTACTCAAGACGAGCACCACCAATGTCCCAGATTGTAAGCTGCGATCGCGACATATTCACCAGAGCGGCCTTCTTCAAGGTACTTCCACTAACCAATGCTGGCTGGGAAATACCCGTCTCTGTGGTGCATGTGGATAGCCATCCGACACTACGCTGTTCAGGGTCAACTCGTGCAGTCCAGAAGTCCACGCGGCCTGTGTGAGTATAAGAAATGGCGACGTCGCGAGCAAAGATATCTAGAAATCCTGAGACAACAGGCTGAGAGCCAGCAGGATCTACTGGCAGAACGTATGCCAGGTTCTTTATGTCTTTTAGTTCGAAACGGCTCAGCTCTTCAAGACCTGCGCCAACTAGTGTTTTTGGATCGTCGAAGTAACTAGGCAATTGAATCTCCCACACAATGCCTTGCCCTTCCGAGGTTATAGTTGCGATATGGGCGACGGTATAATTCTTGACATCTGACCGAGGCAATATGATAAGGCAAAGTGGTTTTCCCGTAGCCTTGTAATCACATTGGGCGAGGAGAGCAGCTCGGCGAGTCCTGCAATCCCAAAGCGAAATGGTTTCGTGGCGAAGGAATACCACGAACCGCCCCTTTCTCAACACACATATTCGATGTATGTGCCCCTTTTCTGGTATGACGCTCGCCCTTGTAAGAGCAAGGCCTGAGTTATCCTGGGGGGCCAATAGATGTTTCCAGACAATGCTCTCGCCATCTTGTGTGCGAGAGACCACTGCTCTGCCGCTGTAGTTTCGTACAATCTTGGTGATAGAAGACGAATGACCAGACCAGATCGTCTGTAATGAGAGGCGCCGATCGTTTGTGGTGGGATCGAATAAATCGGCAACGCTTCCACTGAAGACACCTATCCGCCCATCAAATGCGTGCACCATGAAGTGAACCTTACCACTTTCTTTGTCGCAATACGTCTGGATTTCGGTATGTGGGGTCTCGTGAGCTGGTAAAAATTTACCAAGAAGTTCAAAATGAACGTCGGTAACTTGGGCCACCTTGAAGAGAGTTGGCGAACTCGCAGTGGTGCTACCAACGTTCTCTAGGGCCCAGGCTGACATAATTCCTTTCCCATCGAAGGCTATGCAGATCTCTGGGTTTTTGGTTGCGATTGCGACCAGGTGGTCGAGAGCGACAGGGTCGTCAGTGTTCAAGTCGTCAGACATTCGCGCCTGCACGGCTTGTTCAACGGAAGCTGTGAAATCTCTTCCGTCGAGAACTAGAGCAAAGCGCATGTCAACCCCTTCTGGGTTTTCTTGCGACGGTGCAGAAACATCAACCTGCCCCCATAGTTGCCAGTGCTTCCCATCAGGCGTGTCGGTCGGCGTCCACACGCGGATGCATTTATCAAGGCATACGGTGTACAAGACGTTATCCGAGGCCTGTTCTACGTGAAATGGCCTGCGCCACCTCACCGATGTTATAATGTTCGGGTGTCGAAGATATGTGAGGTCGAAGCGAACTTGGTCGGCACCAAAATTGAGTCTGCGCCAGACCTTGATTAAGTGATCATGATGGCCCGTCGAAGCGATGTATCTCGAGTCGTATGATAATATGGCATATTTGGCGATACTCGGCAGCTCTTTCTGCCAGAGACACCTCGGTTCGGTCTTGGTATCGAATAGGGATAGGCATTGAGTGGCCACCAGAAGCTCCTCGGAACTGCCCCAGGATAATGTACACGGCGTTTCGTCGGGGTTGGGGAAGGGAATGTCGAAAGTCGTTTGAAGAGCCCACTAATGTATCTGTAAGCTCATGCTCGAGTGCTGGCGATTGGGTCTGCAGGGGCAAACCTTCAATGTGTCCTCGCGCGATCCAAGTGGTTTGTACACGCGAACTTGTGTCAGCGTGCAGGTAGCAATCTTGCCTGTCGCTTCATCAAATGCGATGGCTTCCAGGGTTTGTTCTCCCTCGTCGTAGACTGTCTGCAGAATTCCATGGCATCCTTCCAATATTGTAAAAGCACTACCTGTAATGTATACCTACGCGATACACCCTCGTCAGTCGAGTTCAAAGCTCGCAAGTATCGGTTGAGTTGGTTCTGTACTGACGTTGATGTGTCGGGAGTCCCAGTAACCCGAGGCTAGCCCTTGGAGCCTCGAGCGCGGGTTTCCCGGCAAGACGGCCTTCATGCTATCAAGGAGCACAATTTGCGCGCATTTCTTGAGGAGTACGACGGCGCTATGCTCAAGCGCAAAGGATGAATGTTGGAGTAGATACTTGATAGCTTCGGCGCAGGGAAGCTTAGTACCTAACGACCGCCGAATCCACACAATAAACGTATGGATTCCCAGGAACGATTAGATAGCCAGAGGTGACGTGACCCCCTCCCCTATAAGACACAGAACCCACTCCAGCCCCATCCACAGGAGCTCATGACGGCAAGCGAGTGCCACCCTAGAGGACCTCATATGAATGAATAACCCTCTTAGTTTTTGTAGTACTGTCTGTACCTAAGTGCTAAGAAAGCTCATAATAAGTGAAGCTCCCATTCAGAGCTCGTTTATTTTGTTCTTCCTTTTCTTGCAAACACAATAATAGAAAACTAGCTGGTGACTTTGTTAATCAGGTACAGTTTACATGGAGACCACACACCACTAACCTACCCCCGGGATAAGAGGAAAGTCGATACTAGTTTGGATGTACAAGAGACACATGCCTATATATTTGTCCAGAACTTGCATCACCATAGACATGTATTTTGCTAACTGACACTTCATAAACACCAAAGTTCGAGCTCAAGAACTAATAATCCAATAAAAACTATTGCTTGTCCAACACCATCGGCATAGCGCCGTTATGCATTCGCTTGAAACTAACAGAAAGGGGTATCCTTTTTTATCAAACAAGTCATCCAACGTAAAATAAACACATCCAGATCATCCTTGGCCAAACAACTGCTCTTCCCAACTGCAATAGCCTTCTCCGCACACCTGAATTGTCTTCCATGAATGTATGTATGTATGTATGTATGTATAGGTACGAGCAACTCTTTTGCACTATCGACTTGCACCTGTGCGGCCACGAAATTGGTCGCTACGTGATACTCCAAGTGGGCGAGTTTGTGGCGTAGCTGAAAATGTTCTCGGCGACTGAATGCGCACCGACCTTCTCGCTGGCGTAAATTTCGCGGGTTGCGACGGGCGCGCCGATTGCATGTCGAATGGCCTTGCACCGACAGACTTACTGCTCACGCCTGGAAGATTTGGCTCTGGCGAAGAGGGTTGAGGCCCAATGGTACGTCCATTCAAAGGCTTATATCCGAAAGATCTCCTTGAAGTGAGTGGCTGCTGCGAAAGCTGGAACTGGCCGAGGTCTGCAGACTCGGAATTTTCGCCTGCTTTGGACAGCCCTGGCACCGATTGAGAAAATTCAAATTGTGGCATTTGCGAGCGCCTTGGTGTTCCCCTAACTACAAAGCCGTGGTCGGATACGTTGCCTGGTCCTCGCGCACCACGCTCTAAATGCGAAGGTACTGGCGCCATGGGGGTTGTCGATGGCAAAGATGAGAACTTAGAAGGACCTCTCGAGGCAGGCCTCAGGGATGGTGATGCTGGTAGTTCTACATCATCTTCATCACCAGCAAGCGAGAAGACCTCGTCGTTTTCATCAGCCTCTCTGAGTGGCGCCATTGATCCTGGCGGCATCATCGTCGACATGGAGAACGGCTGGCCAGTCCATCGAGTTGGTGTTTCAAGTGGTGTACTGAGGTAATCATAAGCTCGATCATTGCGACTAGCCATGGAACGCCTCCCAGAAGTCATCCTCCAGCCACCACGTGGCCACGCAGTAGGTAACGAGTTTGGATACGGGCGAGTCTCGGGTACAATGGTGCGGATTCTGTCGTCCCGCTGCTTCCAATACTGCAGGACTCGGTTGCGTCTCTCACGTTCGTGCTTCTTTTGAACTTCCAACGCTGTGTGGGCTTGTCCGCTCTGTTGCAACGATGCGATTGACCAAGATTTGAGGGACTGGCGTTGTTTGTCAGATGCCCAAAGTTGCCAGGCTTCGGTGTCTTGCTGCTCGAGATCTCTGGCGTATGCCGTCCAGGTTTCTAGCCACTCATGCGCACGATGAAGCTGTGACGCCTGCATGTGCCGCTGGTCCATATCCGCCTGGTTTATCCATGTATCAACTACCAACGTCAGTTGATGCGATACCTTCCGAGCCAACAGCTCCTGTGCCATGTCGCTTTCGACTCGGTCCTCCGCAGCCAAAGATTTCCATTTATCAATGGCATTGAAGCAATTCCGCTTCTTCCTGGCAGACGATACCTGCGTGTATCGTGCCATTAGATATCTCTTAATATGCTGTTTGTCTTGGTCTCTACGATTCCTTATCGTTCGGTCGAAGACTCGCAACACTGTAGTTGCTCCAAGATATAGACGAGCTCGGGCCTCCAAATGTACCATTTGGGAAGAATCATAATGAAGTCTTCTGAGGTTTCTTAAAACCTTGGCCTTGGCCTGTTCCTCATAGTATTCTTCTGTTCTCCTCACCATGTCTCTGTCATGTTCCGCACACTGGAGCCATCGATCGAATGCCCGCCCAACCTGAAGATATTCGCGTCTCCATTGAAAGGCTTGAGCTCTAGCTCTGAGGTTCCACTGGTCAAAAGTAAAATTGGCCTTCTTGGCCATAAGTTGCTGGCGATAATCAACTGCCCTTCGTTTAGTTTCGGCTTGATCCCACCATTCTCGTAGGTAAGTAAAAGAATACTGAATCTCTCCGATACGTCGGGAAGTAACCGACAGCCGGGTTTCTTTTTGCTTATGCCCCTGCCATTGGTGAATGGCATCCGCTCGAAGGCGCAGACCTGATTGGATTCTTATAGCTTGTTGAAGAGCCTCGTCATGGGAAGCCTTCGACAACCACTTTGAAACCGCCCCTGATCTGCTACGCGATGCTGTCATTTGGCAGCCCAAATGCTTGAGGCGATGGCAATGCCAGCAGTCGAGAACACGCTGGATTTTTCCAAGCTCGTAAGCCCGAGCAGTCGTTCGCGCAATCTCTTTGAGGTTCCTGTCCTTTATGACGGCCCGTTGCCACTTTTTTACAATGACAGCTGTCCTCATATCGTCAATAGTGGGTTCCCGAAGCGCAGGGGCTTGACTCCAAGATCGAAAGTAGCGAAAGCGTATCATATGTCGTCTTGCGACAGCATCTCGTTCAAGACGACGCGCAGTACGATCGGCCCAGTGATTGAAGACTTTGCTCGCTAGGTAGATTTCACGAGCTCTGCTGGCCCGTTTGAGAAGTCTGTTGTGTTCTTTTTCAGACTCAACCTGCTGCTCGGGTGTCAAAAGATCGTCCTCAGCTGCTGCTTGCTGCGTCGGCGTGTCTTCCTGGTATTCCTGGTGCGCAGAATGATGGGTAATTGTGCCCTCGTTATGATTTGCTGTGCTGTGCTGGGCCACTACCGTAGGGGAATGCACCTCTTGTGCATCGTGCATACTATCGGATGGTGCCTCTTCAATTTCATCTGGCCTGTTAGAGCCCTTCCCGGGACTTTGCGGCACTTCATCGTCATGGAGCGGGTGTTCTTCGTCATGCACAACTTGCGGCGCATGGTCTCGGATTAGAGACGCCGTTGATCGGATCGCATTGCTAAGAACAGCAAGAGGCTGATGCATGAACGATTGAGTCGACACTGGCTTTGATTGTATATCGGTCGGTTCCTTCACAGAAGGTTGACTATGCGGCTCAATACCATTCACCTGCACCGACGTCGCGGTTCCGTTTGCAGTCGCTGCAGGCTTTCCATCATGGGAATAGGCCTCAAAGTTCCTGACATCGGCAGATGCTTCCTCGGGGATGCTTGGAAATGAAGGTATCCGTTGCGCGGGCTGCGCTCGGCGGTTTGCAACCAAAGAACGCCAGCGGTTCATAGCCGATGATACAACAGCCTTTCGCATTTCCTTGTATTGGCCATCCTCCTCATCGGTTTCAGAGAAATCTTGTTCATGTTCATCTTGTTGGTGATACGGTGATCTTGGCGGCGGCGATGGTGAGGGTGAGGGAAGCGGAGAAGACGAGAGCAATGGCTGAGGGGCTTCCACTTCGGCGGTAACATGTCCGTTCTGCTGGTTATCGTGTTGGTTCTCTTTCTGTTGTATTGATGCATTACTTTGACGACTTGTTGAGGATGCTGCTGGGGATTGGGAGGTTGAGGTCCGAACCGAAACCGTCGTATTATCACCAAACTCCAACACAATGCCCATTCGGTTCAGGATGGATTGAAACTTATCAAGCAAGCTGCCTTCACCTTGCTCACCTCCAACACGGAAGACGAAAGTCGACAAGTGATGATCTGAATCTGGGTCGATTCCATATGTGGGGAGTATAGCATCGTATGCCTTGAACAACGCAGCCGCTGGTAGAGGTTTGGGTTCGGGCGCCGAGTCGAGCAACTCCTGGGCAGCGACAACTACCGCGTGCAATGTAGCTATGTCTGATCTGGTTAATGCCATGCTGTAGCTGTGTTGTGAGGGTGATACGGACCTTCGTTGGAGTAGTATGGGTCCTGGCTTGGTGCCCGACTGGCATTACTTGATCGGCCATCGTCTGATGGCGAGACCGCTCTATGCGCAGCCGGTGACATCGACGCAGCCGGTGAAGTCGCATTTGAGACTGGGTTTGAGAAGTCTGGGGGCATGAGCAGAGGAAGTTTGGCGAGTTGCCCACGTCGGTCATTGACCCATAGTCAATAAGGCGCAGTTTTTGCTTTGATGTTTGATGGCAATTAAGCTATCGCGGACTGTTGAAAGTATTTAGTATAATGAGTTACTTGAAAGCGCGTCAGAAAAATCACGCGATTGAAGGAATCCAGGTAGAGAATAAAACACGAGCGATGCTTGTAACGCAGTCAAAGTAAGTGCACCCTTGATCTCTTAGGAGGGGGCGGTATCCAAACAAAGCGCAATGCGAGGTTCAAGAAAAACATACGCGGTCGCGATACAGTCCGAGATCCTTGCCAAGAGCTTTGACGTGTAAAGTGGGTGTGGCTGGTGCCCGACTTGCCGACACTGTTCTTGTAGGGGCTCCATTACTTGAATGACAGACATACTCCGCTGTGTGAGCCAGCGACTGATTGACACAACAGATTTGAGCACCTCGTCACCACTTAATTTTCCCCGGTTTCAACATAGCCAGCACAACCCTTACGCATACTCAGGCCTTTGGGAATTCACCATGAACCAGCAAAAGACTCGTCCTATCCAAAAGCTTGCCAAAGCAGTCTCACAATGCTCTGTAGAGGTATGCGGCTCTTCACTTGTCTCTACTAATCTTGACACTAACCAACCTACAAATAGGCCACGTCTTATGGCAAATGCATTGTTGCTGACTACAACGCTGTACACAAAGACAAGTGTGTTAAGGAGTTTATGAGACTTAAAGACTGTTATTTGGTAAGATGCCTCAATCTTGACAAAGCGTATATCCTGACTTTCTTCAGGCAGCATCAAAGAAATCTTAGCTTGCTGTTACGGGTAGATGTCATAAATATTGAACACTGTCATAATTGGTTCCCGTTTTTTTCTTCTTCTCTAATCTGCAAGGTTCTAAATCCTTAAAAAAAATTTACAGCTTGAGTAATCTCAAAATGAATGTTGCTTGTTGGACCTCTTGCTCCTCTTCTGCGATGAGACCCTCAGTTTGAGTTTCAGCGCTTGCCTCCTCGAGAGGTCGACGCAAGGCCTTCTCAAAAGCAGGAGTCTGCGACTTGAAAGCACCTGACAGGCCCACATCCTCAGGGTCAGTAACAACTCTGTATTCCATCTTGATGTCGTCTGTGGGCACGAGTCCTGCCTTCTTTCGAAGTCGCTGCACACGATTGATGATCTCACGACCAAGACCCTCCGCTACTAGCTCCGGGTGGATCTCTGTGTCGAGGATGGTGAGCACTTCGCTATCCGTGTTGGTCTCAAAGTTCTTTGAGGAGTCGTCCTCCTTGACGCCTCGGCGCACAACGAGGTCACCCTCTTCCAGGCGAATGCCATCGACATCAATGTGCTTGTCTTGGAGATATCCCTTTACCTGGTCACTGGTAAGAAGAGGCAGACCCTTCTTGACGCGGGCCATGTCCTTCTTGAGCTTCTTTCCGAGTACAGGCCAGTCCGCGGTGACACTGTACTGCACGTTGTACTTGGATTCGTCGCTAGAAAGCACAAGATCTTGTACATTAAGCTCCTCACTGATATAATTCTTCAACGACTTGACATCTTCCAGGTACTGGGGGTCAGAGTGAAGCACCACGAGGGTCTTCAGCGGCTGTTTGAGACCAATGGTACGGCGTTCACGCGACACACGAGCAAGCTCAATGACACGTTGCATACGACCGACACGTCTCTCTACCTCCTCATCAAACAACTCTTGACGCACATCGGGGAATGGTAGGAAATGAACACTACGGGAGTCATCGCCCTGGAGTTCCTTAGGGATGTGAGGCAAGAGCTTGAGGTAAATGTTGTCCGTGAGGAAAGGCGTAAAGGGGGCTAGACCACGACACAGAGTGAAAAGCACCTCGAATAGAGCATTCAAGGCGTGTAGAGTGTCATCAAGGCCATTCTCTCCCTTGAGTCGCTTTCGGTTGAATCGGATGTACCAGTTTGTCGTGTTGTCAATAAGACCCAAAAGTCGAGGAACAACCTAAAGAAGAGTCAGTATGAGCTCGCCAGATTCCAATACGCAGGGGTTTATGTCTTTACCGTGTACAATCTGTAGGCTGCATAAAGTTAGCTACGTTCAGAAACAGTAAAAAGGACACAGCAGATAGAGCCTATAGGAAGTAATAAGAACGTGGGGTTCGCGACTTACCCTCCATCTCTTGGTTGACAAATGCCAATAGTGACTGGCAAGATGCCAAAATCCATCTGTCCATGACGTTGGTGTTTGTGGCCTCCAACTTGGGATCCCAGACAAAGTCGACATTCTCGACCTTCTTGAGCAAAGCAACCTGACCCTCAAAGAATTTGTAACTGTTCCAGAGAGGAAGGAGGACCTTCTGGACAACCTCCTTGACTCCGGACTCCTTGAATCGCAGTGGCTCGGCTCGCACAACAGGCGAGTTAATAAGGTAGAGCCGAAGAGCATCAGATCCATATTTGGACATGATGATAGAAGGATCAGGGTAGTTCTTGAGTCGCTTCGACATCTTCTTGCCATCCTCTGCAAGCACAATTCCGTTGACCACGCAGTTCTTGAATGGTGATTTGCCGAACAGA
>JAHKOV010000118.1:0-33062 GCA_019055205.1 Fusarium cerealis | reverse complement strand
CCCCCCCCAAATTATTATGCTCTATGCGTTCCTCAACACTGGTTAGAATCATAATTTGCCCTGGAGTAGTGGGCAATCGCCTTGGTAAGCCATGCTGAGCCGTGCTTTATGAGCAACACCATTATTCGAGAGCAAGTGTTTTATGATCTTGTCTTTTGTCCATGCATAGAAAAATTTCATTATCTCTGTACTCTAGTCCTCGTAAACCTGGCCTGTGAACCCGTCTAGCGAATATTAGGTGGCCAAGCACTTGCAGTCGTATACATGAATGAGAAAAACAGGACTACATTAACTCCGAAATACCTCCTTCCTGTACTCCAAAACCACCAACTCCGCTCCCCTGTTCTTTCTTGTTTTAGCTATGAAGCCATGCATGGAGGTGGACGCGAACTCCAAAAACGCGAACTGAACAGATAGTGTGCCACAAGGTAAAAAGTGAGAATTTCTTGGGTGAAACCATCACATTCATGGCATGCTGCTTTTATGTTTCCGCGTTGCAATGCCCCAAAATCCTCCTTAGTAAAATACATAATGAAATAAACATGCATAAACCTGTGTAGTAACAAGTTTGCTGTATTGCCCAGTTGAACGAATTCGCAAATGGTAACATGATTAGGTTGATCCATGAGGGGGTATTTCCGAATAGATGAGACCGAAGACCGAATCGCAATTAGAACATGATAAAACCCTCTAAATGCAGGCTTAGTCTATCAAACTCCTCCAGTCGAATGTCCAGGTCCCAGACCAGGTACAGTGCACCCGTTGGCGTGGTGGAGATATGCTGCTAGTGATACGATATTACATGACAGAAAACTGTAACTGGCAACTCTTGTGTGTTCCGTCGGCTTCTTGGTATCGCAAAGGGCAATTGCTAGGTGCTCGCTTGTGCTTCGAATGTGTGCGCTATTAGGGTGGAATTAGATTAGTGACCGGGAACAGAACGGTATATACGTCGGCTTTTTATATCAAAACGAGCTCGTTGAGTCCTAAACACGGCTCGTGCTAGCTCGGCTGCGTTCATCCTCCTCTTCCATGACATCGCTCAGCCGGGTAGGGTGGTGATGGCGAGGGACTGTTTCCCAACCAGGAGTGCCATACCCTTGACCGGTATAATCCTGAGGCTCCGATTGCGTGCCAGTCGTCCACTGGCCACCATTGCCACCACTCCCCTCTCCAGTAGAAGTCGAAGGGGAATCATGCTTACCACTTGGTGGCACGGTGGTGGCAGGTGTTGCATACTCTTCTGCTTCGCCATCAGAACCAGAGTAAGTGGAAGGTGGTGCAGCGAAGGGAATCTTATTTCCTTGGGCATCTAACAGGAAGTTGCCATTTGCATCAATCACGTACTCACCTTCGCTGTAACCACTCTCAGACATTGGTGCTTGAAGTCCTTGTTGACGGTATTGATTGCCAGAACCTGTCGCAGGGGGCTGGTGCTGGGGAGACGAAGTTGTCTCGGGTGGGTAGCCAGATCCATATTCAGTTTGGTAAGCCCCTTGAGCTCGGCTGCTGTGATGTCTGGGTCCGCCCTGAGTCATTGGGACAACTTGGACGCCTCCGACAATGGTAGGTTGCCCTGACTGAAGAGACAATGTCCTGTCGCGCTCCTCCTGCTCACGTCGCCCCAGCTCCTCCCATGCTCGACGTGCCTCTTCTTTGGATATAGATAGCTCCTTGCGCATCTCAGCAAGCTGCTTCTGCGCCTTGGAAGTTCCACGCTCGTTTTCGACAGCATCTCGGATAGCATTAGCTCGACCTTGGCGTTCCTGGTCCAAGGCAGCTTCCAGCATAGCGTTGACTTCTTGTGCGCGTTCTAATTCCCCACGTGTTTCGAAGAACCAACGTTGGAACTTTCGTTCAGAGCTTGCACGAAGACGCTGGAGCTCAACGACAGCATGGAAAAGGTTGGCTCCAGCAGCTGACAGATCTGTGACCTGACGTGCCAATTGTTGGTTCAGAGGATCTCGATTCATCTCATCCTTGTTTTGCTCGAGCTTACGGATCCAATAACTGGTAAGGCCCTCCCAATGGGCAGATAACGTCTCCCATCGCTCAAAAGCATGAGGAAAGGAGTTGCGTGGTTTTGAGCCACCGGTGCCTCCTTGGTTGCCACTCTCCGCGCCTTGAGCAGTAAAGTTAGGTTGTGTTCCTGGTGCTGGGCCAGTAAAAGTTTGAGGGGGTGGTTGGTTGGTGGTACCAGATCGACTGGCTCGACCTTGTGGTGTTTGTCCAGTGGTATTTGCTCGCGGACGTGTTGATGTATTATCAGGTGCGATTTGCGCCTGTCGCTGGGGGTTCATGGATTGACGCGCTTCCGTGTCGATACCCTGCCCACCAGCAATGCCAGAAGCAGATCTGCGTTGTTCTTCTGCTCTCCGAGCTTGCTCTAAAATGCGCGCCTCTTGCTCGGCTCTCTCGCGCTGTTGCGCCTCAGCCTCTGCGCGTTGTCGTGCTTCACGAGCTGCGCGCTCCTGCATTATCATCCTCGGACCTCTAATCCCGGAGGGCGAACCCGATTGACCAGGAGCTGAGCCTGGACGGAACGGAGGGGCTGCAGGCTTGCCGTTGGAGGGTGGAGGTATACCTCCAGAAGCCATGAGATCAGCCATACTTGCAGATTCCTCTTCGAGATCTGGGGTGAAAGGATTGGGGTTGCGCAGCGCCTCCTCGAGTGCAAAGAGGATGGCGCTGTGGGTATGCTTGGAGATCCTAAGTACAGGGTGCGGCTCTGGGTAGTGTGCAGGTACAGAGAGAGCTCGTCTCGGAGGGGACGGGGGGCGCTCGGAAGAGACCTCGTCAGGGTCCTCGGTCAAGTCTTGTGAAAGCCGTCGGCGGGGTCGCGGGGCTTGAGTCTGCGTTGAGCGAACGGGGATAAGACCTAATACAGTAGGGTGACTTTCCGGTAAATCGTCAACGGGCGCGAGGGCTGTCCTGGGTTCAAACCCAAGGGAGGCAGCTCGGCGGTGGGATTTACGAGGCTCGGGAGCTGGACTCGGAGGTGCGTCAAACTTGGGGGTTCGACGAAGACTTCGGGGTGTAGAGAGTCGCTCAATAGGATCCTGGGTCTGATTGAACAGTGGCCGTGAGCTGGAGCTAGGAACTCTTGAGTGCTGGCGTTGCTGGTGCTGGGCAGGGGTCGTGGGCGCGTTAAGGTCGTGACGGTCGTAAGAAGCAGAGGATGAGCGTATTCTAGTCACTTCTGCGGCGCTGAAGGGGCGAGGAATTAGGTTATGAAAGTTCGACAAGTTGATGGATCACCAGCGGGCGCTGGTGGTGTGTTGCGTTGCGGTGGAGGGCCGTAGTGGTGGAGTGGAGGAAGCTCTTGATGCGTTGTACAAAGTCGGGCTCTTTTTTTTTTGAGTTGCCAACCGGTGAGCAGATCGCAGTAGAGTAGCCCAACTCAAACTGAGAATGATTGCGATATGGTCTCGGGAAGGACAACCAAGTCTCAGTCTGATCTGAGTCTGAGTCCACTCGAAACAGGGCCGAGAGTATAATTGCCCGACTGGAATGTTGAGGCGAGCGAGGTTAAGGTGAGAAGGATCAGGTCGGGTGGTGAATCTCAGTGCGGGCCTAGGAGTATGGGCATCGGCTGGTGATGTCAAAAAAAAGCTGGTGGCAGGGAACCCAAAGCTGGGCCAAAGCTGGAAATTTGGGGGGTTGGTGCTGGGAGCAGCTGTGGCCGGCCGCCTACCAGGCCAAGGCCAGAAAAGTCCTTAAAGAAACGGGCCACTAATGAGGGAGAAACTTGAGACTGCAAGCACAATGCACGCGCACGCGATGCGTAAAATTTGAGGATACTCGGTGGTCGAACTTTGGTTGAAGTAACCAATTGCTTCGTGTCGCTAATTTTGTAAAAGCGACGCGACTTGAATGCGCGCAGTCGCATATGTTGTAGATATGATCCAGGCGCAAAAGCCACGGCACGTCTAGTTTGTTCACCCGTCTGCGCGCGTTTGGCTGTGGTTACTTATCGATTGTCGTCGCTGTAAATCTCTGAAGACTATGTGTTTTGAATTCTGTTTTCTTTTTTCTTTTTCTTTTTTCGTCCAGCGAATCTGATTCCGGCTCGGTATTCGCAATCGGCGTGCGATAGCCTATAGGTTTATGTCGAGGCTGTCATGCGCAACTCGGTGCCTGCAAGACCTAAGTAAATCGAGCGGCTGGGAAAGACGAAGGAAGCAAGGGTAGCACAATGTACTGCCGACATGCCCTCTTACAAGCCAATGGCGCCTCGCTGAAGTTTTGGTTATCCGCGCACACGCTGAGATAACATTGTTCAGAGTGTGATAATGAAATAATGAATGGAAGAAGTTTGAATCCCTACTAAGTTGGAAGGGAAGGGAAAAGAAGAAAGAGCGCACTGACGTAGCGGACTAAAGAAGGAAGCTGCGCCAGCTGGACCGCTCCTCCCTCGATCAGACTTGCACCGCCGTGCCTCGATTAGTCTGCTACTTAATTAAGTGCGCCAGGTTTTTAACCTGGTCATGAAAGGGTTTGCTCTGTTGCATATTAACATGAAGTAACTAATTTAGCAAGTACCTAACTAATGCAGCTAATACTGCCAGCTTGTTCAAGGCACAACTGGACCAGGATCGAGGGTCTTTATTACGTTGGCAAGGCATCATACTGCAAAATCTTGTCTGCAGCAATAGCTTTTGCAAATCTGGCATCCGGATTGTGGAAGCAATCGTAGCCGAATGTCTTTGTACTCCATCAATTCACATCGTCTATCTTGTATGCATACGGGTTATAGGGCGTTCGGATCTTGGTGTTGGATTGAAAACTGACGGTTGCATTTCCATATAGATAGATGTGCGCAAGGTATTAGACAACACTCCATACGACATGAAAAGAGGGTATGCCCAATTAACCATTCAGAAACCTTTACCAAGACCTCAAAATCATCCCATAAACTAGGTTTTGCCAGGCATTGTCTCGGAACTGACGTTTGACCCGTTGATCGTTCCTTTCACTGACTCTAAATGTCAAACCGGTAACATTCAGAGCATCAGTGTCTCACCTCGACTCGTCTGATCTCGGCTCGTTCCACTTGCCCAATATGCACATGTTATGCTTCGTTGCCTTATGATCACCGTGACAGTTGTCGCATGACAAAGAGCGGATAATAATATGGGTAGACTGGGGGGCTTGGATCTCTCTTACAGAGTCGTCACAGGTTCTTGGAAAACTCGACGAGGCGGTGGGCGGCTGTACCCTCAAAGCCCAACAAGACTCGAGTCTGCCTTCGAGAGATGGTATCTTGATTACACCGACTCCCAAAACTACTTACTTTCTATATCCTAAGCCTCCTACTATCTCCTGGAAGGTTCAGTGCTGAAGCGGACTCAGGTGCATATGTGCAAGGGCCCAACGCTGCGCTGGGTTGAACCTTGGGCAATCTACGCAAGGCGGATGGTATCGTTGGCCTTGAGCTTGCTGACAATGTTTTCGCCAAACTATCTAGTGGCCATTGGGTCACATAAAGCCTAACCCCTTGAGCCCATCTCGTTTCCATGTTCCCTCCGTTGTCATTTACCGGATATCGGATCTTGATCCCGCCCAATCCCCTGGTTTTCGCCCAACTCTGTCTCTGTATGGATACCTCTGCAGCTTGGTACCTTGAGAGATCGCTTCGCTTCTCCACTGGGCTGCACCGAGCAGCTGGTTGACTTGGGCGAATTAGGAAACGGAAATGGGGCTGGGTGTAACACTGCGTCATGGCGTTAAGCGGAACAACGGTTGTCTGCCACGTTTCCTACAGCTGCATACCGTATTCTGTTTCGAGCCTTACCGCCGGTTTTAGGTTTGAGAACAACGTCAGTGGAAGAACCTAAACTGAATGAAACTTGGGAATATGGCTATGTGATCTGGGAGTCAGTGAACTGTCGATTGCTTGAACGAGGTAACAGTGATATAGTAGCCTCGAGAAACATCTTTATCGATCGAATTGGTCTAACCCATATAGAGCCTGGAGGAACGGGAACCACGGCACGCCCCGTAATCAGGGTCCTCAGCTTCCAATCAGAATTTTGTTCATTGGTGTAGGAGTCGAAGTTGAAGCTGAAGCTGGGTTTTGGCTAAAGAGCTTCGATCTGAAAACGATGTCGTGTATGATCCGCATACAGCCAGCCAGTGCCAACAAGGTTTAACATCGGCTCTAAATGGAAAACCGACGTCTCTTGATCGCCTGTTCGATCTAAATTTGGCATAGCCCCACGTTTGTATCAAGTGCTATTCAAACGTGTTGCAAAGTGCTGAGAGCTCTTGATTTTTCCAACATGTCCCTTCCTTCGAATCATGTGATAATTGGAAAGAGCTTTTCGAGCCCTGGAAACACAGAGAGTCCTACTGGACGTGTTTCTTCGGAGGCCCTCTGGATTGGCACCATGCTATCCCTTGAGTCGGAACACTCAGCTTTCTCTTCCGTCTGAGACATCCATTGAGCTGGTCCGCTGAGGTTCTGTAGGGTAACTTCTCGGCAAACCGTACTCTATTGTCTGAATGCCTCGCCCTCGCCTCTCAAATGGCTCGGAAGATGCTGTTGGTTTGGTTCTCAATAGCCGTGTCTTACTGGAAACCCCCCTTCTGGCGTTGTGTGGTTCTATCGGGTAGGCTGTCGGGTAGGGAATTGGAATGAACTCGTGTGAATGGCGCCGCTTTGTTTCTCGTAGTTCGTGAACATCTTCAAGGATGGATGGTAATCATAGAAGCAAAGGTTGCGACGGTCTCCCATTTCGTCTCGATTAGGGAAATTTCATGACCGGTGAGATATGGATGAGGGCCACAAGTTTAATGAGCCCATCGCTTCTTATTATAATATAGAGCTCTTGCAAAGCACATAGTGTCTTGAATGATCGAGCGATCGAGCAGAATCCCATGGTGGTTGCAACCACTGCATGAAATGCATCCCTACGCAGGAAACCATGTTCCTGAGATATCCTGTGCCGCTATTGAACTAAAGGCACCATCGCAGTGATTTCACTGGGCGCCTCTAGGGCTGCACATCGGTGCATCGAGATCGTTGAGATGGTTCTCTGATAGTAGACAATTAAGCGGGCTGCTGTATGGTTGACCATCTCATCAGGAACTAATGCGAAGAGCTAGTGGACTGAGATAGCGCTCAACCCGTTCCTGGACTCGACGATTAACAACCTTGCATCTGTCAGGACTAATTTCAACGTCTCCTAACAACAAAGACCTCAAGAGGCTGATTGTTCAGGAAGAGATCATGCATGAAAGAAAGCGGTCAGCTCATGACTTTCCCAAGATCTCTCGTTCATCTCGATCTTAATAATATGCATGGTTTGCATTAGTATGCAGCCACGATGCAGGCGCAATCTTCCTCTGTATCTCAGCTGGATAGTGACAGAAACATTTTCGATCGAGCACTTGTTCGATCGAAACTATGTGGCTCACGCAAGGTGTATGCGAGAACCACCAGACGCCTCCTCGTCGAGTACCATCGCCATTCCTCCTGCTTAAGAGCTGCCATATACTTGACGTCACGACTGGTGCCGGCGTAGAAGGAAGGACATGGAAACTCCAGATCGCCGATCAAAGATCGGGACAAGCCTGTGATAGAACAGTTTGAGTCTCGGAAGAGTCCCAAAGATTGGTTGTGAGTCTGACACAAGACCTTTCTTTTGAGACATGCGTTGCTCAAACTATCGAGGGAAGGGATCACCAAAGCCCGAAGCTATTGGGAGCTTTGGTGCTAGCCGTCTTAGGTTCAATGACTGAGCAAGGGATTTGTCGGCTACTGCTATCGTTGTCCTTGGTGCTACCCTAGAAGACGCATATGAGTATTGACTTTCTCGGCTGCCTTGGTGAAGCAAAGCGCTCAAAGGCATGCGGTCCCACTCGATAAGATTCCCCGGTGTCATGGAATCGAACTTTTCGACTGCGGAAAAATGGCCAATGCCATGTTATCCAAGGGAGAAGAATGCATATGCATGGCATAGGCTATTGGATGTGTACATACGGAAGAGGCAGCTTTTGCCAAGGCGGAGGGGACCCTGCGTCAATAGTAGCTCAGCATGAACCGGACTAATGCAGAGAGAAAGCTGCAGCTGTAGCTGCATCTCCTGGTTCACAGAGATCTGCGACTTGACACTTGACAGGTTGATAATGCCAAAGTCAGGGGTAGGCTGAGGGTTGGGACATTGTATCATCTATTCCGACAGACCTGTCATTTTTTCTCTTTTTCTTTTATCTTGTCTCCCTCTCAGCTTTGGTAACTGTTTTATTTTTTGAAAAAGGCTCACGCAGGGCGATGTTTACTGGCTAATGCCGGGCACCTACCTGGTAGTTGACTTTCGCCATGAATGGGGCTGAACAACTGTCCTAACATGGATGGACACTACGGGCCTGATAGGGGTAGCCTGTCTGCCCACTCATGGACCTTTACCTGGATGCCTACTAAGCCTTTTGCTCGTTCCCTCTTTTCTACACCCTCATTCAACGTCGGCATTCCCTCCAACCTGGACCTCTTACCTTTTCGTTTCTTTTCTTATTTCGAGTGAAATAACGCGCGGACTTGCCGGCTTATGCGTCCAGATTCTATCGAATGTTCTCCTCTTCCACCAGAAACACGTTGCTACGGATCAGGGTCCATTGTGTTTACTCGAACAGCTCTCATCAGACGTTTTCCCGAGCTATCGGAGACAAGTGTCTCACGACTCCACTCAAAGGACTCGAAAATCAAGCAGGGAGGATGCCTCTTCGCTCGAGGTTTCGGTACAGGCCGCGTCTGTGTCAGTGAGTTCGACTCGTGTTCCATTTCATACAGCTGGTCCAGGTCTTGCTGTTCCTCATATTGAATGCCTGATGTGAGCCTGATCTGCCTTGTTGAGATGCCTCGAATGAATACAGCGCCCAGACGCGTATCACGGCAAACCAGCGCACCGCCGTCGTTATCGTACAAAAATAGAAGATAGAGTTTATGCTGTTTGATGTAAACCATCGATCTCGGCAACATTGTGGCTCTCGTCTTGAACAAAGATTCGACTGCCCAGTTCACAGCGGCCGACCAAAATAGAGAGAGTCCTTGAACGCCAGCCTCGCTGTTGATCACTGGTATCATCCGCTCCATTCCCCGGGGATCAAACCTCACGAGTCCTGCGTGTCTCGGCTCAGGGTTATGGACCCGATTCTTGGAAAGCCTGCCCGTTCGCTCAGGGGATACCGCAGTGGGCGTTGAACGATGACACCAAGCAGCTTCGGATCGAGGAATTAACAAAATCGCTGAAGCCATCCAGGCGCGACCGAGCCATACCATCGATACAAGGAGCCTTTTCTTGTTTTACATGAACAAGTCAAGTGTACGAGCAGTGAGTAGGACCGTCCATAGTTTCTCTTTGTTCCTTCTGAGGAGAGTTATTTTGGTATTCTCAAAGCGCCAGGATCCGATACTTCTCTTGAACCTTCAAAGTTGCTTTTCTGCCATCGGAAGAGGTACCCTTTAGACTTGGTATTTGCTGTTCCGATGGTCCGCAAGTGCAGCAAAGCAAATATACATGCATCTGCAGTCATTTCTTCTGATGTTGGCTGCAAGTCCAACAGAGAAACGGCACCCAAAAGCATGACGCAAGGGATCAGTCGCGGCTGCATGCCAACAACCCCCCGAGGCCCGAGCCCAAACTAGTTCAAGCCCTTGAACAAGATGTGAGTGTCGGAATGCTTGAGGTTGTCTGACAAGAGGGATGGCTAGACTTAGCAGCCCCTCTACCCAGGAATGCCCCTCCAGACCAAGGGGGCATGCTTTATCAACATTTAGAACACCTGCAATGCAAAGCCTCAAGTGGGTGTAGTGGACCCACGCTTATGTTTCAACCTCTCTTTGACAGCTCTGCTTTCACATCTATTTGTATATCATACCGTCTGCATCCCTGGTTTCTTCATCTTGATACCAATATTGTTGCAAGTTAATTTCGTTTTGCCAGTTCAACGGTCCACCATGGAGCGCTCTAAGCTGGCCGATCTCAAACTCGTTTCCAAGTACTACCCTGTTACCAACTACTCATACCCTCAGCAACCGGAACGTCCATCACACTATGTTCGGAGCCGCTTCTCAGATGATAGGGCGTCTTTGGGTTCCGAGGGGTCTTCACCCAGTCTGATCGATGACCGAACGGACTCAGAAGTCTCTCTGGACGATGACTATCAGTACCATGCCCATGGCGCGGAGCTATGGGACAGCTTCTGGCTTCCAAGCAAATCTACCAAGCTTGAACTTCAACCTAGGAAGCAATATCCGGCCTCGATTCCAATCATCCAACAACAAC
Organism: Fusarium cerealis; assembly: GCA_019055205.1. Taxonomy (NCBI): domain Eukaryota; kingdom Fungi; phylum Ascomycota; class Sordariomycetes; order Hypocreales; family Nectriaceae; genus Fusarium; species Fusarium cerealis. The sequence continues at coordinate 22,776 of JAHKOV010000118.1, read as the reverse complement.
AACAACGTCAAAAGCATCTAGAACTGAAGCAACAACAGCAGAGATGGCAAAAGCAAGCAGAGGAGTACCGCGCCAAGGCATGGCCTCTTTCTGGAAACTCTCGCAATCAAAGTCGAAAGCCGGCAACAACCTATTCCCCCTTCCCAAAACCACTCCCTCTGCCACCTCGAACTGCACCACAAGCTCCATCATGGCAATGCTCTCGCGATGTGAAGCAAAAGCCTCAACGACCACCTCGTCCACACGAAGAAGTTTACGTTTTCCGCTCTCTTCAGAACTCACCCCTTGTTGCACATTTTGCTGTTACTCAAGACTCGCCTCGCCCCATTACACCAAAGGACAGTCGCCCAACAACGGCGCAAGAGACACGACTTCCAACACCTCCAGAACGTGGTTCCTACTTTGAAACCGCCTCACGCAATCACGCCCAACGTCTTTGTTCTACAAGCTCCCATCCTCCCGCTTCTGTCATACACTCAAAGAAGTCTCTCCCTTGCATGCGGCCTCTACCGCCAACGCCACCACCGGAGGCGGAAGAGGCTCCGGAAGCGGAGCCCCACTCGGTGTTCGAGTACGATGATGACTCTGATACTGAATCTGGGAGCCGTTCATTCTGGTTTCATCGTCGGTCGGCAAGTGACCAACGTAAATCAGGTCAACGAACTGCCCCTTCATCGCCCCGCAAGCGACAAAATGATGTGCTAGGGCGAATGCTAGGACGACGCAGTCGAGGCTGAGACTTATCCTACCTTTATTTGTTCATTTTCTTTCCCTCACATTCTTGCATTCTTCCAAAATTCTTGTATATGATACCAACTACGAATGTCTCTACGACTGCTCACGACATATTTACCCTCTTTTATGATTGAGTGGAACTTTCCACCGTACGTATCGACGTCACCAGACGTAACATGACTATCAAAACGACTTTTCTTATGGATCACGCCAGCACGGAGTCCTGGAAAAACACTCCGTAAAGCTCGAGGTCGAGCGAATGCTCTGCGAACAATCTGTTCGTTTCATTCTTTACTTTGTTACATGGCATCTGCTCAAAGAACAAAAGCACATGATGCCAAAATCGGAGCGGGCCAAGAAAATGGCTGGTCTTTGACCTGAGAACAAAGGCTTGGAGTGTAGGTGCACAGACTGAAGGGATACATGTTCTCATGAAAGAACATTCCTTGTTTGAGCTGGGAGTTCCAAAAAGGGAAAGGACAACGAGAAGACTTAACGATTTATTACCAAATTCTATGCACATGCTTGAAGATATTACTGGATTAGTTCAATGATGACATCCTGAAACTGCTTGTTCCTTACCATGATTGTCATGTGCTTCTTAGTGCTGATATGAATCAATGCTTTGTTGAGGTTGGCAATGTCTCAGCCAACCACCAACGGATGTTACCTGTGACGATAATCACATACTACACACGTCGAAGACATGTCATGGCCTGTATTGTGTCTGACAACAAGCAAGTTTTTGAGTCAAGGGCCTCAACAGTCTCTCCTCTTCATAAATTCATCCTATTGAATCGTTCTAGACCGAGCCAGGCACATGACAGACAGTCTAATAGTAACTGAGACACAACTTTTTATCCAAATGGTGACGAAATTCCCCAAACCCCCAGCAACATATGAAGCATTCCATTAGATTCATTCCTCTTGTCGTAAATATTCCCTCTCGTCACCATACATAAACAAACCATGATCTAGCATGTGAGCATCAGGTATCCATTCATTCTTCCCAAAACGCCAAATTCCCAAAAGCCAAAAAACAATGCAACCAATGGATGTGAGTGCAAATAGAAAACGCTGAGAGTATCCAAAACTAGCAAAAGCCACAGGCATCTAAAAGCCAAAACAAAACTCGCAACTTCATTTTCATGATAAATTCGTATCGTCAGATAACACACGGTCTTGTAACCCCCCTGTACAACAAATTACAACATAAATGGTGCGTCTGATCGTTATTACAGAGACCTTGTCGATCTCATCTTCTCGGTAAACTTTTGCATGGGGCGAACGCTCAAGCGACGCTCGTCACGGCCTGCTGCAACGCCAAAGTACCATCTCGACTGCTCACGAGAGTTGGGACGGTCGAGGCCCAAACGTGACTTAAGGTCAGCGGTGTCACGTACAGCCAAGAAGGCTTCGTCATGAACTGTGTCCTCAGCTGTGCACAGGGCGATGAGCTCTGCGAGACAGTTGACGGGATGGGGAATGCGGAGAGCTTGACGACGAGGCAGCATCAGGGTGAGGCAGCCAAGGTAGAGGAACAAAAAGGCAAGTAGGACGCCGAAGACAGGCATGTTGGGAAACATCTTGACTTGGCCGCGGAAGTTGGTGAGGGCCATGAAAAGGCCACCAGCGAGGATGGGGATAAAAATGAAGACAGTGGCCATGAAAGACATCACTGCAACACGCCAATGGCCGTTGCGAAGAGCGTTCCAAGTGCATTGGAACGGAAGGCAGGCGGCGTAGTCGACGAGGATGGACTTGGATGCGATTGAGCCAGATGACCGGGATAGATCCGCCCAAGGTTGGTGAACCCGCAGAGCATGGTCGACACTTTGGAAGAGTAGGAACATGATCATGCCCAGAACCGAAGGGACAAAGGCGTAGAGGAAGTTGGCTGCAGAGAAAGATCCGCCATTGGGCCTTGCTGGGACTTGAGGGAAATAACCCTGATCCAGCCTGGTCTGTGGCAAGAAGGAAACCACAAGGATGGCCAGAATGAACAGAGTCATAAAGACGACTGAGCCAAGAATAACGGGAGTGCGTAGAGCAATGTGCAAGTACCTATAATGCGCATAGCGGACCTCAGCCTCAAGATCATCACGGGATGAAGCAGGTGAGATGTTGTAGCTGGCCTTCTTGGGAATGATTTTGTAAGTACTGCGGTCGCCTTGGAAATCTTCGCCAACAGAACCGATGCCGTACCACATGCCACCTTGTGGACCATCCATCTGCCAGTATCCGAGTCGGTCGAGATGACGATCCCGGAGTTGAGCCTGAAACAAGGAGCTTCTTTGAACCACATCAACGCCCTCGTAGCTTTTGGTGGTGTTACTCTGGCTCAGTAGTGGTAGAAGATGCCCCAGAGATCGGATATCCCACATGAGGCCTGTCCACCGCTTAGACCAGTACAGCATCAGCAAGATGCTTGCAATGAGCAACAGAATATAGATTGCGACAAGCGTCCAAGCGATACCCTGAACTGCAGCCCAAACCCAGTCGCCATCTTGATAGATGCAGGAAAAAGCAGTGCTCATGAGAGGAATAGTGAAGTTGGCGAGCCATGTGCAAACACTGAAGAATTGAAATTGCCAAGGGCCTGTCAGTGACGGTAACAAAAAAGTTAGAGGATACAGTCTTCGGAAAAGTGCAAGGTATCGTGCTCGGGGCTCAGCATCGGCCATGGCCGCGAATGGGAGTGTTCGCATTGAAGCAGCGACAACTGATTGCGCGTAAAGGAGGACAATGGCGGCAAAAATTTGAGGCATGATGCGAAACAAGAAGTATTGGCCGCTGTATATACTTCCAGGATACGGGGTGAATCCGAATTCTTTCTGTGAGTAGACAGCGCAGAAGATGAGAGCGGCGATCATGAGCAGACACAGTACAACAAAGATGCTTAGAGAGATTGGCCGAATAATGGCGGGCTTAAAGGTAAGAGGAGGATGCGCTCGGTCGACGGGAATGGATCGAGGACGAGCCTTTTCCCGTTGGGCGAATTGGTCTTGTTCAGATTGGCTTGAGGGAGTCGGTGGTTTAGGAGGATTTCGCACTTCGTGCCGAGCCGCTGGCGCAGCGTGGAACATCTCGGTAGGGATCTCTTCGTGGGGCGCGCGTGTTTCGATCGGTTCTGGTAAACGATCCTCAACGTAAGCGGGCTCCGGGCGTCTCAATTGATGGTGTCCCATCTCGTCGTTGGCATACCGTCTTGGTTGCGCGTAATCATCCTCATAGTCATTTGATGAGCCAGAGGGGAATCGCGCGGTAGAAGGACCACCATGATTTCTGGTAAGTGCTTCGATAGCATACTGAATATAAGGCGTATCATCGACACCAGGAGTGACTTTGCCAGCGGCTATCGTCAATTCATCCTTGATGCTCGCCATGCGAGCTGAGTTCTCGGCGGCGAACATGGCCAGTTGTGCTTCGTCGAAGCGTACAGATGTAGGACGAACAGCCGTAGGAGGACTTGCGAGAGCGACAGAAGTAGGCAGTGCAGCTCGAGCACTGCGAGCTGATCGAGGCCTAGGCGGAGCAGTGTAATGTGTTTGTGTTGGCGGTGTAGGCGCTACAAAGCCTCCAGGAAGCTCAGAGCCGAAGAGTCGTTCGGGACCGTAAATCTCAGCTGATGAGGCAGTGACCTTGGATGGAGGTAGTGAGGGAGGCGAAGGAGCGAAGAAGAGAGCACCAGGTGGCGATGCTGAAGGGTTGGTTGAGTTGCGGCCTACACGCTGTCTAAGATCATAGTAAGGATGAAGGATTGGCTGCGATTGATCGTCGTCGTCAATTGATTGTTGGCCTGGAGTTTGTCTCTTTGGAGGGCCTTGGCCTGTGAGGTTTGCCGGTCAGCGACACCGACAGTGAACGAAGGTGTAGTAGTTGGAGGTGTGATGGGTGTATGTGCGGGTGTAGACGCAGACGCAGTCGCAGATGCAGATGTAGATGCAGATTGTGTAGCAGATGTGTGGTGTCCAAAATCAGATGTTTGAGGAAAAAGAGGGTGTAGTGTCACATACGAGATCCTTCCACAAAGTCGAAGTTGAGATTTTGGAAGTTCATGCTGGTTTGGGCAGGCCGACTAGACTTGACTTGACTTGTTTCCTGTTTGGTTGTGATATTGAGAGGGAGGGTATAAACTTGGCTTGCAGATGCAGACCGACTTGTTCCCACTCTCCACACTCACTCTTCGTCTCAGGACCAATTGATAGCACGAAACAGGATTCTAGAGAGAAAATAGCAAAGGCATGCTGCAGGCTAAAGAGAAAATATGAGATATGGTTGGACTATGAAGACTCTTTTCACGAGGTTGGGTTCTTTGAAGAGGCTGGTAATGATAGTAATAAAGGCACTAAGTGTTCCCAGCCTCCGCGCCCCACTAACGCTGGTTGTCTTAAAGATGACAAGGAAGGTGGTGGATGACAGGGACGAGAATGGCTTACCACTAGAAGCAAAAGAAAGTGAAGCAAAATTGCCAATACTATAGAAGCACCAAGAGGGAGGTCTTGGGAGGTTCTTATGAGTGAAGGAAAGAGGAAAATGTTGGGCACACAGAGAAAAGTCGGGTTCCCATGGGATGCTAATGGGATGTCTTGCGACTGCTGTGTTGTCACTGCACGAGCAACGAACAAGGCCAGCGCAAAGTTTGGCTAGACCTGTTCGGGCTTAAATCATACGGCCCGTCGGTAACAAGCTCACCATGAGAGTCAATGGCTGACGGCTTGGGCTGTCACAATCACACCTTCATTTACTCTGTAGAGAATGATGAATATGGATTTAGCCTAGGTGGATACTGTAGGTTTTTAGTGAGCCTAACGATTGTAATACAGTCTACAGAGTACTCTTGATTTGTTTGTATCTTGCAAGACTTGTGTTCAGATGTTCATCTTGGTTTATAAAGCTCGCTACACTAGTCCTCTTAATTGAGAAAACAATGACGTCCGTCTTACCCCAGACTAGTAACCCACCCATGATTGACAGGGGCCTGAGACATTACCAACCACCTAAACAGCTTACCTAGGTAGACAATCAGCTCGGCTTCCTCTCATGGTTTTGGTGATTGTTTAGAGGCTCGACTACGAGTTCAAAGTGTTATGTTGACCGTTTCAGGTACTAGTGTTTGTTATCAACTCAACTAATCGAGGTTTGTTTGAGATTGACAGATTGTGTGCTTCGAACAGGGGAGAGAACTTAGTAACACGAGAGTCACACAGCAGCGAAGGTGCGGTGAGGTATCCAATTTTATACCAGCACGATAGCTCGCACTGATAGAAAAATGAGAGACTAGCAGTGATATAGCTATTAGATCAGCAAAGTCATAAAATAATACGCCGAACCGTCAAATATATTGCCAATACGAAATCTCATTGCAAAAGCAACATGAAATTGGCTTACACCAGTTGAAAGTAGCTACATCACCGACCCACTGGTGACCCGAATATTGTACACATAACATTTTCCTGCAAGGGCACGAGCTGTATCCGTAATGACTGTATCTCATACCCCTTCATATGCAAGGTACGTGCAACGTAAGAAACAAAAATAAATTGAAAAAGACCAGGATTGTATTAATTGTTGATGTTTGATATGTCTGTCTTAATCTTTGAGAGGTTGGTTGTTAAAGCGTCGGGTTCCTTCTGCGTCACGGTGGTCAGGTCAGCAGCAAGGGATAGCCGAAGAGAAACGCTGTCTCCCAATCTTTTGGAACGATTGCTTATTGGCGAATAAGAAAATGGGGTTCCCTGTCAAGACCAATGCTGGACAATCTGATTTTCTCTCTCCCTCAAATGAGGACGGATGTGGTGGATGGGGTGAGTGGCTTGGACTAACGATCTGATTACCTGTCTGCCTGTCAATTAGCTGAATATCCAACTTTCCAGCTACGCATAAACGGTCTCATCGAAAGAGTAAAATGAAAAACAGTTGCACCGCCTTGTATTCAACGTCTCTTTCCGAGTTTATTTGCAACCAACCAACGTCAAGACGTTTTCCATGGAACACTTTCTACGTCCGTACTGTATCCGTTTTGGATCGAGTTTCGATTGTCGATCAGTCACGTGATCATTAGTAGTGTCTCTGTAAGCCTGAGATAATCAACCAAAATCTTTCATGCTTCCCCACAATCGACACTGGTAGTCATTGACCAATCCGCTGAGCAATGATGACAAAGTTAGTGAGCAATGGCAAAGCACAATTAGCTATATCTTGTCAGCGTTTTTCAATCAACATCTAATTCAAATTTAATCCATTTGCATACAAGCAGCTTCTCGTGAATTCGGTGAATCCGTCTATATATGTTTCGATCCGGTCCCTTGATTGCGATTTTCGTCGCTGCAGTTTCCATCCTCATCATCATCTATTCACCAGCAAACAGCTACATCAACCACATTCAACAACTTACAACAAACTTCATCTCTACAAACAAAACGTCGTCAACAAGCCAAACAGCTCATCAGAGCCAAATGATCAACGCTGCAAAGAACATGTCCAAGTCACTCCGCCAAGCAAAGATCACCCCTCACCTTTCGGGCAACAGAGGTCACAGTGACCATGGCTGGCTCAACACATACCACTCGTTCTCCTTTTCCGACTGGTATGACCCGAGATTCACTCACTTTGGCTCTCTCCGCGTCCTCAATGAGGATCGTGTAAAGGCCAACTCGGGTTTCCCCACACACCCTCACCGTGATTTTGAGATCTTCTCTTACATCCTTGGAGGAGAACTTACACACCGAGACTCAATGCTCACCAAGGGCAAGGAAGGAGGCCAGTCTGACAAGTTCTACCGTATGAAGCGAGGAGATGTTCAGTTCACTACTGGTGGAACTGGCATTGCCCACTCTGAATTCAACGAGCACAAGTCCGATACTGTGCACTTTCTGCAGATCTGGGCCATCCCCTGGAAGCGCGGTCTCGTTCCCCGATACCATACCCGTCACTTTAGCGATGAGTCCAAGAGACAGGGCTTTGTCAACATTCTGAGCCCTCTCAAGGGCGGCGAGGAGGCTACTGCTCAGCAGGAGAAGGATGCCGAGCCTGTTATCCCCGACACCATTCCCATTCACGCCGACTTTGTCATGGGAGCCGGCATCATTGAGCCAGCGAACAAGTTCGAATGGACAGTCGGCGGAGGCGCTACTGAGCAAACCAAGAGAAAGGTTTACGTGCACGTTCCCATGACCAAGGGAGGAAAGGCCAAGATCCGCCTGGATGGCCGCGAGGATGCTGAGATTGTCGAGGGTGATGGTGCCTTCATTGAGGGCGTCAACGCTGGAGATAAGCTCGCGGTGGAAAGCATTGGAGAGGTGGAGGCTGAGGTCATCGTTTTGGATACTGCCTAAGTGCACAATATCCACTCATGACTGAGCCGAAGATTTCCTATTCGTATATTATAGATCAGCGAGCGATATCGCTCGACAGAAGTCTCTGAATGTATTTAGCGTGAATCAGTAAAATTGATTTTCTCTGTATCAAATCTCTCGATTCTCCTCTGACCTAAAATAGTGATGTTTGTGACCAACAAGTGGAGGTTTTGTCGCATGAAATGACACAACCAACACAGTTTTAAAATCGACTATGACTCAGAATCGTTCCATTGGTTTGAATCCGTAGTGGATAATAGTTCAATCTCGTTCTATGCCCCGAAAGACGAGGACAAGAAGGGCCGGTACGTTTAAAAGTGTGAGGAAATCGGCATCGTATCCGAAGTTGAGGGCCAAGACCGCGACGCTGTGTTGGCTCATCCGGGCTAGAGACACATAATTGTCCACCAAGTGAAACGACTAGATCTTGATGCGAGAAGGCGCTGTAAAGAGACTGTGCGTCGACAAAAGACGGTGGGTGTTCGGTTCGCGTTGAGGAAGGCCCAATAGCAAAATAGGAACAGAACTTGAGAGTGGCCACAGACCACAGGCCACAGGGGGTCATATAAGAAATAATCACAATGGGCGTTATGAATATGCCACATCTGATATCTTTCGAAATTGAAATATTGGTAAATATTGGACTAACTAATAAGTTGGTTAGCGCCTGTTGAACGAGCAAACTAGGCTCACCAGAAGGAAAAAAGAACGAAAGCCACAATCAAAGCCAAGCCGGACAGGACTCAGACTGGTAATCAAACCCCCTTTATTGTACAATGTACATGTTTCTCAAGGTGAGCCATGCATCTATTTGCATGATGCTCCAATAAAGTAGGCATGTAGGCCCAAGGTAGGATGTAGTAAACATCTGATGTCACTCAAGTAAGGATTCTCGGAAGAAAGCGAAGAATGTCGATCAATGGCAGGGAATGACCCCTCCGATCCGCTGTGTCACAACATGGACAGAGCCCGAGGGATCGGTCCTTGGCTTTATCGACGCTAAATTGAGTCCCTAAAGGTCAGACCCTTATTACAATGATGATCATTTTCCTGTCAGGGGTTCAATTATCCAACAGAATGTCCAAAAGAGGAAACCAGCACCTGCCCAACGTTGCCCGTTCAGCAATGACAATGGCCTCTGATATTTACGCTATTTCTAGCCCTACAGTGATGACTCGAGCTGTAACAACGTGCTATTGGTCAACCGACATGCAGGAACCGCTAGCCGCATCACTTAGCCCAGTGGATGACTCCACAGAAAAGTTGGACTTAAACAGGGGTAAGGAAAGAGCTAACAACACAAAGTTGCAACCAACCTCTACAGCCACTTCCTCCAAAATTTGGAGTCGTTTTTGGACACTTCTGAGCTTGAGGGCTCGGGGGACTTCAATTTCAAGCCCAGGTGAGCTCCCGGTTGATACGTGCTGGGTCATCAGACACAGTTCAGCTCCCAGTCAAAATCCGTGTGGTCAAGCCCAGCCACTCATTCACATCAAATCGGCTTGACCAGCCGGATATATTCAACCTTAACTCCATGTACACACACTCAGGATACCCCTTGCAGAGTCTACTCTCACCAGAAGCCTCCCAACACTGACGCCGCGATTCAGGAGGGTATCAGGCCTCCGCCTAAGGAGTATTGATACAGATATGTACGCTTGCCAAGATCAACTTTCCATCACTCCCCCTCATAGCGTCACGAAATGGTATCATACACTCATCTTAGCTTTATCTAAGTTCTCCATATTCTCCTTGGCGTATCGCTTACACGGCTCAGCCGCCCATTTTCCAGTAGTCCCTCGCTTTCGATCAACGCCTAGCCTGTTCCTGAAAACGATAGTCTACTGACTAACAACTTCAGCTGTCTAAACTGCACAAGCGTGCAGCTTCTTAGGCCAAACCTCTCTTACTTTTCTCTCTAGCGGAGATTGCTTCTTGCAGTGCGGCCAACATCAACTTGTCCCATCGAAAACCGCAGAAATCCATGTCAAAATCGCACTTCTCTAGTGAGAAGAGTATTGACTATGTCCAAGATAGGCAACATCCGGTCCTTATGGCTGAGGTCCAGCAGCTGAGCCAACAGCGGATGAGAAATGCGTTCAGAGAGAGCAGCCCCTTGCTCGGAGTAGAGTAGTTCTCTTAAAATATGACATTCCTTCTTCTTCTTTCTCTTTCTCTTATTGTTTCTTATCAACTTTGTTGACACTTGATTGCGGTGACGACTTGGTTCTAGGCCTCATTGCGAACTTTGGTTTGCGTCCTTTCTTTGATCACGATATCATCACACATTCTTTACCGGCCTCGGCCACTTTACAGTCTTTCACGTAACACACTCTTTTAACCAGTCACTATGGATCGGTCTCCTGTCCCAGTCACCGGTGCTCCTGTCATCCAGGCCTTTGGTGGTCTTAACGGCTACTGGGTATGTACGCTGTCGTGACCATGAAGAACCGTTAGCTAAACGTATATTCTAGGGTCAACTCGGGTCTGAGCCCCTCAAGGCCTACTGTGACTCTCATCCAGAATACATCACACTCTCTTTCGTGAACCAGGCTCCCGAGCACAATCCTTCGAATCTTCCCGGAACCAACTTTGCCGGGCATTGTGCAGGTGGCACCTATGGAAACTCAAATCTCCTCAGCGAGTGCTACACTATCCAGGAAGGAATTCCGTACTGCAAAGATCGTGGTGTCAAAGTTCTTCTGAGCATCGGCGGTGTCTATAGCGACGAAGGAAGTAACTACGAAGTGACCACCGATGACAAAGGCCGAGACTTTGCCGACTTCCTCTACAAGTCTTTCGGCCCTCACAATGAGCATTCGAATCCTATTCGCCCCTTTGATAGTGTTGATAATGATGGAAATACTGTTCATGCCGCAGTTGATGGTTTTGATTTCGATATCGAACATGATCTTCGTAAGTGATCGAGTAAGACATCTACTAGAGACGAGCATTCGTTAACGATTGACAGCCAATGGTCCTTACATCGCCATGATCAACCGACTTCGTGAACTCGATGAAGGACTCACCATCACTGGCGCGCCTCAGTGCCCAACTAGCGACGAGTACTTTTACATGAAGGACATGATTAAGTCGGCCAAGTTCGATGCCCTGTTTGTGCAATTCTACAACAACCCTTGGTGTGATGCCATTTCACAAGGTCATGAGGGTGAAAGCTTCAACTACGACAAGTGGGTAGAGATCATCGAAGAGAGCGATTGCAGTAAAGATGCCAAGCTGTATGTTGGTCTACCTGCTAGCGAAGAAGCCGCGCCAAGTGGAGGTTACCTTGAGCCTGAGGATTTGAAGGATCTTGTCTGTGAACTCACGACAAAGCCTCATTTCGGTGGTGTTTCTCTCTGGGATCTCACTCGTGGAGCGGGGAACATTATCGACGGAAAGAGCTACAACGAACATGTTATGGATACGCTTAAGTATGGTTGTGACCCAGTGCCAGTTCCTACCACCACCACCAGCGCCATGACCACTACCACGGAAGAGGCTTCTACCTCTACCGACATCACGACAACCGAGGCGACCACAGTTCATACTACCACTACATCTGGTGTCTCTACAACCCCTGGCGCTTCATCGACGGAGGATGCTACCTCGACTGATATCACTACCGCCTCGGATGTCTCTTCAACGGAAGAGGCTACAGCTACCTCCGACGTTTCTACCAGCGCCTCTACGGATGCTACTACCTCTATGGATGCTACGTCTACCGATACAGCTGCTTCTTCCGAAGCTGTTGCTTCTACTGATACTACTGCCGCCACCAACAGTGATGCCAGCACCTCTGCTGATGTCGCTACCTCCATGGATGCAGCTACTTCTACCGATGCCACTGCATCTACCGATTTTACTACTTCTTCCGATGCCAGCGCCTCTACTGATGCCACTGCTTCCACAGAGACAACTGCCACCGGCGCAAACACTTCCAGTGTTGTCACCGATTTTGCCGCTTCTGGAGTATCTGCCACAGCCACAGAGTCTTCAGCTGACACCGCCACGGATTCAACAACTGACAGTGCCTCGACAAGTGATGTTCTCTCTGCTACATCTGACTTGACTGTGACTTCTGATACTTCTTCTGTAACTGGGGCAGCTTCTAGCTCAACTATCGATGCCCCCGTTGAAAGCGACACTGCTACTGGTACTGCTGCAACGACCAATGTTTCGGGAGCTACGGAGTCGACTGCCTCGGCCATGGAGACGGAGCCCGCCACTATCGCGACCGCTTACAGCACTTACAGAGGCTGGAATACCACATCAACTGGCACTGCTGCTTACACCCAAGCATACGGCAACCCTGCTACCCTTGCACATTCTGGTTCTCTCACCACAGAGGGATCACCTGCCTACACCAACTATCCTGGAAACACAGGTGCTGTTAGCATGACCACCAGCACCGTCTGCACTACCCGAGTCCACACCGTCACCCAGTGCCCTCCTGAGGTTGTTGACTGCCTCTTTGGATCTGTCACAACTGAGACCATTCCTCTGTACACCACTGTCTGTCCAGTCACTGACAAAGCTAAACATACTGGTTATGCTACTCAATATGCTCCTCCTCCTCAATATGAGACCAGGACTGTCTACACAACAAGTGTTCACGCCATCAACAAGTGCGCTCCTGGTGTCGTCGACTGCCCTTATGGATCTGTCACCACCGAGACCATCCCTGTCTACACTACTATCTGCCCTGTAACAGAGGCGTACAACCAAGCTCCTACCGACGTCCCTGTCAACCATGAGATCAAGACTCTCTACACCAGCCAGGTTCATACTGTTGCTCAGTGCCAACCTGAGAACCCCAACTGCCAAGTCGGCGCTGTCGCTACTGAGATCGCATCATGGACCACAGCCATTGTGCCCGCTCAGGAGACCCAGCTCATGAAGGCTTACAAGCCCGCTGCCGAGCTCCCTAAGCCGCTAACAGTTGAAGCCCATCTCAATGGCACGGTCTACACCAGCGTTGTTGTCCCACCTGCTACACTCAAGACAGCAACCAAGCCTGGTGTTTTCGAGCAGGCCAGGCCCACGTACAAGCAACCCGCCCAAGAGCAACACTCTGGCGCTGCGGCTCCCACGGGTGGCCGCAACGACAAGGGTCCCATCGAGACCTATGCTCCAGCGCCCATCACTCCCGCTACTGCCGGCGCCTCTTCGATGGTCGTTGGTCTGACTGCTTTGGCAGGCATCGCACTTCTGCAAGTCGTTGCTCTATGGTAGTTCTACTACATTAAATCTCCTTTTCTATCGTTTCTTTTCGTCTTTATCTGGTTGGGAAACCAAGATCGCTTTACTATACCTTCTTCGACGTAGAGGGTAACCTTTACAACTTCATGTCACTCCTATTATGTTAATGTGTATAGAATGAATACATACCTACCTATATTACGGCTAAAACTTAATAAAGATATCCGATATAATTGGAAGAAAACTACAAGTACATATGATAATGTTTCAGAATGTCTCACCCGCTCGTGTTATGTATGCGCATGGACCGCTCTTCTCTGTACTGGAACTCCATGATGCGAAGTCGCCAGAATTGTTCTCTATTCTAACGTTATTTGCTTATCAATTGGCGTTTATCCAATGCGTTGTTTATTTGTTTTGGTCTTTGGCAAACGGTTGAGAGTCACAAGCTAGATTTCTGAAAGCAGCAAGAAACGTCAGCGGCTGGCGCTATATCCTATTTTGTGCTGGATCGTCGCTTTGGGCACCATCCACAAGACAGGCATTGTGCATCGAAACGCCGATAATTTAATATTTGCAATTAAATTGAGCATCCTAGCATCTGCTTCTGAATGTATATACATTTGATTGATCTACAATAAAGTTCGAACTAACATATATAATACCGGATTCGTGGCTCTTAGCAACAATTCCTTCAGTACCGGAGATACAGAAAGCCTGCAATCAAAGCCGGCTTTAAGGTAACGCTTAATATAGTGATTGGTTGATGATGAAGACGTCATTCGATATGAGGGGAAGCTTCTCATTAAAGACAGCCTACAAAAAGTCCATGGAGTCTGGCAAAGGTGACGAATATTCAGGGCAGTGCTTGGCTACCTTGACAAGGCGCCTAACTTAATAGGCCGTAGGGAAATAGCCGATGTATGGTGGATGCTACTTTAGGGATTAATAATTCAAGCTGAGATTAACTTATCTGGTTACTTTATCTGAATCCGTATTCCAGACGTGGCTGATTCTGAATGTGTCGGGCTGGATCTTCGCCATCTCCACCTGGCGTGAAGCTCTAAAACTAGGTGTTGCCCCTCGTCAACCTAGCGGAACTTGCCCATGTCACTCTATCGCCTTGTCTTGCCTGTAGCGACGATATTGTTGATGCTCAACTAAAACAAACTTGACGGATGCATCAACCAAGGCCGTCTTGATCTGTTCACTATACTCTTTTCACCCTACTACACGATCTTAATCATCGCCAACAACATCAGAGAATAGCATCTGCACCCAAAATCTTGGCATTGGTCAAAACAACCCCTGTTATCGACACTACAGTGCGCTACCTTGCTGCACATCCAGTATCTGGCCCCTTACCCTCGATCGTTCCCCGCCTCGATTCGACTGGCATAACTGACGGTACTGTTTGGTGCGCTCGGTCCATTGGCGAGACGTCGGCCAAGATGTCTGAGACTGGCGATAGGTGAGTTGAGTGATAACTTGGTGATACTGTTGTTACAGCACCAAATAAGGCATCCCACGTCCATCTTGGCCTGTCAGGTTGATTCGCCATTCCTGCTGCATGCACCTGTGTCTATGCAGACCCAACTTGGCCAGTCTCCAGTCCACATCAGACATTGGATACTTCTCTTCTTATTTAAACTTAGCTTCCCCTCCGTGTCTGGGCTGGCCTTGCCCTGGGCTGTTTGACCAAAACCAACCACCCCAGCATCAAAGTCGTTCCACCTACTGACCGCTGTTTATCTTTTATCTTCAGCACCCACAAGCGGTCCAAATCCGCTGCCGCCCTCTCTCTCTTGCGGCGCAACAACACTCGAGACGAAGAGTCTGGTTCCGAAGACGGGAGGCTTCGGCAAGCTCCTTCATCCTCGAACCCGACCCTGACCCCGATCAACCCCATGGCGCACCAACAGAGCCCCCGCGGCCACGCTGCCAAACAGTCCGTTTCCTCGGCTGGTCTCTCTCCTACTGCTTCCAACCCGCCGCAATCAAAGCCTCAGCCGGTCCTCACATCACCTAGTGCCGATAAGAGCACCGCAAGCCTCGAGCAGTCTGTTCGCAAGTTTAGATTTGTCGAGGCCCTGCGAAGCGGCGATACATCATCCATCTCCCGAGCCATTCGCGAAACAGCCGAGAACGCCCCCCGCCCGAGCATTTCCTCAGTAAGCGGCTCCTCATCAGGTACCCTTGATGATACTACAATCCTTCACCTGGCTATCCAGTGTGCCGAATTCCCTGTCATTGAATACGTCTTGTCCGATGGACAGGGATCGATCGATGTCAACGCTCGTGACAAGGATGGAAACACCCCGCTTCACCTGGCCGCAATCCAGGGCAGAACCACCGTGGTGAAGCTTCTTTTGGAACAAAAGGATATCAATGATGCCATTGCCAATTCCCAGGGCAAATTGCCACTGGATGTAGCGCGAAACCCTGAAATCTTCCAGCTTCTGCAGCTTTCCAGATCGCTCTTTGCCGAGGCCAAGGTCAAGCAGGTGCAGGAGCTGATCGCGCGGGGCAATTATGCCGCACTTGCTGGCGTTCTCGAGGAGCATCGCGTCAAGACTGTTCTCGACATCAACAGCCCCGAATTCGCATCCGAGCCTGTCACCGTCCAGACTGGAGGTACTTTGCTCCACGAAGCTGCCCGAAAGAAAAACACCAACCTCATCCAAGTCCTCCTTCTCCACGGCGCCGACCCGTTCCGTCGCGATCGAAAGGGCAAGCTACCCCAATCCGTCACCACGGACGATGCTACAAAGGGCATTCTCAAGAAATCTCCCGCAGCCGTTGCTGCGCAGAGGGGGATCCAGGAGAAGGCGGTGCTCGGACAGGCTGCTTCACAAGGCACAGCAGGTTCTGCCTCTGGCGATCCTCTAGCTGGGCGGGAGGCTCGTGAGATGAAGGGTTATCTGAAGAAATGGACCAACTATCGAAAGGGCTACCAGCTACGTTGGTTCGTACTTGAGGATGGCGTTCTGAGTTATTACAAGCACCAAGATGACGCAGGCTCTGCATGCCGTGGTGCCATCAATATGCGGATTGCCAAACTTCACATGAGCCCTGACGAGAAGACAAAGTTTGAAATTCACGGCAAATCCTCCGTCAAGTATACCCTCAAGGCAAATCATGAAGTCGAAGCCAAAAGATGGTTCTGGGCCCTGAACAATTCGATTCAGTGGTCCAAGGATCAGGCAAAAGAGGAAGAGAAACGAGCAGCTCGTGGTGCTGAGCTTTTGCGACAAGCCAAGGCTGACCCCAGCACACTTTCTCTTCAGGAATCCCATAGCGAGGGCACTAGTGTCACAGACCTACGTAGGAACAGCTCTCAAATCCCGAGCAGGTCGCTTTCAAAGATTTCTTCGGTTGATCAACGGCCGAGCCACACCAGCCCCGGTACCAGTGGCAGTATTGAAGAAGATGAATTCGTGGATGTCGAGACAGACGCGGGCACCTCGCGAGTACACAGGAACGGGGCACCGACGAACAACGACATGGATGACGATGATGACTATGGCGATGACATGAGCCTTCACGAAGAGCCTACTGCCACGAAAGACGCACTAAATATTACAGCCCAATCAGCCAAGCTCCAGCTCGAAACAATGTCGCATGTTCACCAAGCTCTCCTTAACGAGCTCAACCAAAATCCAAGCACACCTCTTTCCGATAACAGCGTTTCCCAAGCCCTAGGCACCTACGATGGTGCCATTCGAAGCTTATCCACACTTGTTGCCGATCTGCTCCGGATATCAAAGGACCGCGATGCCTACTGGCAGTACCGCCTCGATCGGGAGGCGAACATGCGACGTATGTGGGAGGAAAGTATGGCACAAGTGGCTCGTGAGCAAGAGGTTTTGGAGGCTCGCGTCGGAGAAGCAGAGAAAAAGCGCAAGGCAACAAAGAGGGCACTGCGGGAGGTTATCGAAAGCGGCATCCCTGTTGGGGCTGAGCTCCCTGTCCAGGATGCACACGTAGAAAAGGAGTTACACGAAAGCAGAGAAAAGGAGGACGAGGAGGGACAGTTCGAAGATGCACCGACTAAACCATCGGCACTGGCATCAGCATCAGCACAGCCCAAGTCACCCACGACGAAGACCGTCCGAAGAAAACCTACGATTCATGTAGACTTGTCCGAGAGCGAGTCCGAACAAGAGGACGAGTTCTTTGATGCCGTGGACGCCGGTCAAGTCGAGGTATCAGAACTGCCTGCTGATGAGATTCAGCCAAAAAGCCAGGATATTGTTGTGTCCGGCGGAATGGACATCAGCTCCTCTTTCAAGGGTTACGAAAATGGCATTCGAACGAGACTCAAAATGGATGCTGACGACCGCCCCAAGATTTCTCTATGGGTAAGTGAGCTGTACGGAAAACATATCTTCATGATGCTAACACTGGGCAGGGTATTCTCAAGTCTATGATTGGCAAGGATATGACCAAGATGACTCTGCCTGTTTCATTCAACGAACCAACTTCTCTCCTCTACCGTGCTGGTGAGGATATGGAGTATGCTGACTTGCTCGATCTGGCCGCGGATCGAGCTGACTCGATTGAACGGCTCATTTACGTGGCTGCCTTTGCTGCCAGTGAATACGCATCCACAATCGGCCGTGTAGCCAAACCTTTCAACCCTCTCCTTGGAGAGACATTCGAATACGTGCGACCTGACAAGGGGTACCGCTTCTTCATTGAACAAGTCAGCCACCACCCACCAGTTGGCGCGGCCCATGCAGAGGCACCCAAGTGGTCTTACTGGGGTGAATCAGCCGTCAGGTCCAAGTTCTATGGTAAATCTTTCGACATCAACCCCTTGGGTACATGGTTCCTCAAGCTTCGACCTACCGCTGGAGGCAAGGAAGAACTTTACACGTGGAAGAAGGTTACCTCCTCGGTCATCGGCATCATTACGGGAAATCCCACAGTCGACAATTATGGTGTCATGGAGATTAAGAACTGGACAACAGGCGAAGTGGCTCATGTTGAATTCAAGCCGCGTGGCTGGAAGGCATCCAGCGCATATCAAGTATCTGGAAAGGTCACTGATGCCTCTGGCAAGGTGCGCGTTAGTCTCGGTGGTCGCTGGAACTCCAAGCTGTACGCTCGCCTAACACCAGGTTACGAGGCAGCAGTTGATGA
The DNA here is from genome assembly GCA_019055205.1 of Fusarium cerealis. Classification (NCBI taxonomy): domain Eukaryota; kingdom Fungi; phylum Ascomycota; class Sordariomycetes; order Hypocreales; family Nectriaceae; genus Fusarium; species Fusarium cerealis. The sequence goes on along the minus strand of JAHKOV010000118.1, from coordinate 4,336 downwards.
GCCCAAGGAGAGTGGCGGCGATATGGCGCACAGCGGTCTGAGCGACCCCAACCGAGCGTATCTCATCTGGAAGGCAAATGAGCGACCAACTGGAATCCCTTTCAACTTGACGCCATTCGTCCTGACATTCAACCACATAGATGATCAGTTGCGGCCGTGGCTACCTCCTACCGACTCTCGTCTCCGACCTGACCAGCGCGCAATGGAAGACGGAGAGTATGACTTTGCTGCCGAGGAGAAGAATCGCCTGGAGAACGCACAACGATCACGCAGACGCCTTCGTGAGGAGCGTGGTGAAGAGTTCGTACCTGCTTGGTTCCAAAAGGCACGCTGTGAGATCACGGGAGAGGAGTACTGGCAATTTAACGGCAAGTATTGGCAACAACGCGAGAAGGCCGGCCCACAGGGAGACCCTCAAGCTGCTTGGGAGGGATTGGAGCCGATTTACGAAGATCATGTGGATGAGAATCAGGGTTCAGTTCAGTATTAGTACTTTTTGAGTAGGTATAAAGTTGTTAATAGCCTGTTAAAGTAAACAAAGAGTCGGCGTGTAAGGCGTGTGAGATCAGTAGGGGAACAAACGTTGTACAGATGAGAGATTATGTAAGAATTGTTAGCTTTGTTGCAACGAAATAGCTGTTAGGATGCCACGATATAACATAACTTTAAATGATCTTTATTATTGGGTTTGCCGTTATAATTCCCGGACCGGAGAATAACTGTTGACTGCCGGTCACGGGCTGGTTGATTAACTCGGCCCCACGATCGGTGGAGAGTCCGAACCTCGGCAAAAAATCAATTAGTCCCTAAAGTTACAGTGCAATCGGTACATTGTCAACCTTAAACTTATCAGGGGCCCGTTACGTATGAGTCTCGTCTTTCTTATCAAACACATACATAGCAGTAAACGCCCGGTCTGCAATCTTGGCTTCTTTCTCCTTAAACCATATAATACCCTCCTTGTCCTTCAGAACATTGTCGACAATCTTTCATCCATAGTGTCGACGCGTCTAACTAGCGCGGTGAAAAGTACAAAATGACTGTTATCGAAGGAAACGTTAGACCAACGCTGCTGCGACCACCAGAGCATGATGAAGACAAGTCTTTGATTGAGAACGTCTTGGACGTTACAGAGCTTAAGGTTCTAGGAACGGTAAGTTATGCTTTCTATTTTAGATTTACATGTTGTATCATTGCTACGACACGTACGGCGTCTGCCCATGCCCAACCAATTCATGATAGATACAATACAGACCAAGGTTACTAACTACCCCTAGGATATTTTTACAAACACGCATCCTCAATGGCGTCCTGCTGGAGCCCGCGGTATCTATGGCGGTGCCGTCATCGCTCAATGCCTTGCCGCTGCGCAAAAGACAGTCCCAGAGACATTCTTGGTGCACTCCCTTCACTGCTACTTTCTCCTCGCTGGCTCTTCCGAGACCCCCATTCTCTACCACGTTGAGCGGGTACGCGATGGCCGCTCATATGCGACACGCACGGTCCAGGCACGACAGAAGGGGGCAGCCATCTTCACCACCACTATCAGCTTTGTCCGCCAGGTTAGTCCAGACAAGAAGCAGAGGGAGGTCAGCCATGCAGCGACCCTTCCCGAGAATGTTACCGCACCCGCGGATGATTGGGATGGTGAGCCAGAGTGGGCAAGGACCGGACCCTTTCAGAGTCACAGAATTGAGGTGTTGGGCGCCAGTGACCCCAAGGTCCAGCCACAGGACCGCAAGAGCAGGCAATGGATGCGATCGCGACAAAAGATCTCAGCTGCAGGCGGCCACCAAGCACATCTGAACGCCCTAGCCTATATGTCGGATAGTTACTTCATCGGCACCGTCTCCCGCCTGCACGGTTTGTGGCGCTTCCCCTTTACCCCCGAAGAGGTTCCCTCCTTGGATGAAAAGACTCAGGAAAAGGTCAAGGAGATGTGCGAGTTTGAAGGCATGGGCTCCAACGTTGAGGACTGGAAGAAGAGAGATCATGTCGGCATGATGGTGAGTCTAGACCACAGCATCTACTTTCACGAGCCGACGGCAGTCAAGGCGGATGAGTGGATGTTTACAGAGACGGAGAGCCCGTGGGCGGGAGATGGTAGGGGCGTTGTTACGCAGAAGATCTTTGGCAAGGATGGAGGCTTGCTGGCGACGTGTTTCCAAGAGGTGAGTCTTGAATTGCTGCTTCTTTGTTGTGATATACTGACTTCATGCAGGGCGTCGTTCGACTTAAGAAAGATGGTGGAGAGAAAGCTGCAAAGCTGTAGTTTTTTCTTTCTTTTGGCCATATGATTGTTCATTTTGTTTACTTGCTGATACCACAATAATACTGTTTTCTGTTTAACACCTGCTGGCCTGCTTCTTTATCCTGCCTGAACATTCATTTTTGTTGTGTTCAGTTCTGAACGGAAAGCTCAATGTCCTTCTGTGGGTAGACTGTTCTACCTGTGCCACTTACATTCATATCAGCCTTCTTTGGTCAAAGCTCTTTATATAAGGTATGCAAGACTGATGATGTACAACATTATAAGTCGCACGCACTTCACATTCCTTTCTACGATATGAATGTCCGCATCCACAAACACCTTGCACCTTAGTACGCATTCGTGTCCTTGTTGGCAGTTGCATATCCCTTTTACAATACATGGTATCTTGCTTGTCTACTGAAATGTTCGAGCAATTGACACTATCTTTCTGTCGTGTTGCTAAGAACAAGTGCAGAACAAGTTATTGTCCATTGACTGTAAACTCCAAAATTTTAGTATAAATACTGCCTTTCGTCCTGGCTGAATAAGTTTCTATTTTCCTCCGTATCCTCGATAAACTGAATTTTTCCTGTCAACTTACTATTTGCACACACAACTCATCTTTGCCAGGTAAGTCTATTATCATCGCTATCCGTTCTACAGAACTCTTGAGTTACCCTTACCCTCTATCTTCAGTCACATCAATATCTTTCTTGAGATACTCATTCAAGATGTGTAAGGAAGACTACGCTGTCTATGCCCCTTGTGCCCACTGGGTCTATGAGGGAAAGACCAAGTGTTTGCCTGCTGAGTCTTTGGTGGGTGGCGTCATGGGACGCCTCGGAAAGGGCTGCAACCCACGCACCGGCTTGCAGATTGTCATCGACTGGTGCCCAGAATGCAAAGATGGCTTTGCAAAGGTCATCCAAGGGCTCAAACAGGTAGTTCCCACTGGTTATCACAACCTCTGGGACTATCGTTTGTTGTCTCGGTACTGGGCAATCAAGTCTCAGAGTCGCTGCTCCAAGGCCGTTGACGCCGATCCTATCGGCTACCAGGCTTTTGCAAGTGACCAAGAGATCAAGTACATTCCATTTGACCAGTTCAACGCCGATGGCGAGCGAGAGGACGGTTTCTGGGAGCTTCAGGCTCTAGAAAACGAGGTCCGTCGACTGCAGCCTGACTTTGCCTGGATCAAGGGCGATCCACAAGGTGCTCGGCTAAAGCTGAGTGATCAGCTCAGTCTCTGTGCGTCGGCTATCGAAGCGACTGAACTAAAAGCGTGGAACCACGGCAAGGTCGAGTAAGTTGCTCGTTTTGTTGTCCTCCTTTCCTTTGTCGATTTCGGTTCAGGCTATCGAACATTTTTCTAGACAAAAGTGCAAGGGACAAAAACCAAAGGAGAATCTAGGTAGCTAAGTAAAAAAAAACCGAAATGTAAAAACATTCAGAAACGAATGAGATTCTCTTCCACTATTTATCATGTTTTAAGTCAAGGTGATGTTTGTTGTGCCATGACATGAATCTTGACAAAGCTGCCTATGTACATGTATACATCACGGTATAATTTGCCAATAATGCCATCTGGCCATGCTGACACTCAATCTATTGGTGGCTGTATTTATCTCTCTCCAATGTCATGTACTTACACGACTCCATAGTAAGCTTTGTTTATAGAAGAAATAAAGTATATGACAGCGTCATTCTATGATGCTTGCTGCATATCCACTTTAAGCTTAAGCCACCGAAGACTCCACGTTCCTACCGCTGAGACAAGACGGCCAAGAATGTTCCTTCTAGGGCAAGGGAGCCAATCAGATAATTTAGCGACGCGGTCAGTGCCGTCTAACCGTCAAGTCTTGGCTTCTGTACTTGATTAATTAAACCCACTAGCATCTCCTAAATCTTTCTTAGTATCGTCTTTCTTGGTCGATTCTCCCTTTTCCCTCCTCTAGTTTTAATCTATCTAGTCCTGGCGATCGATACATCGTGCGATTAAGCTTATTCCTAGCTGTCTTTCCTTATTTGTTGCTTTTTTTTTTTTTTTTTTTTTTTTTCGTTTCTGCTTATTTCGCTCTTATTTCC
>JAHKOV010000117.1:0-34961 GCA_019055205.1 Fusarium cerealis | reverse complement strand
TGGCCCATGGTACCATGCAAGACCACCTCTGCTGCAGGGTTAACTTCCTGGGTGCCACCACAAGCCACTCCAAAACACCGCTTCCCCTTGGCTGGCTTCTTTATCAGAGTCCTCTATACTTTGTACTTTGCTACAGCGCGATCTGGCGAGCTCACTCGGGTGTGCAAACCTTCCGAATCATGAGGCATAAGAGTTGAGAGGAGCAGAATCAACATGCAACACGCCAGACTAGCGGTTCCCAAACACCTTTTCCACATATGCTTTTGTCCATGTGTGTGGTTGACAGCTTCCTGTCCAGGCATAAGTCCGCCTCTGCTACTCACAATTACTGACGCAAGCCTGGGCATCTAAGTTCCGAATGGAGTAAACCCAAGTACCTTGTTGGATCGGCCGAGGTCGAAGTTGAAAGTTTGCTCAACAGAGAGCTCTCAGATCTTGAATTTACAGTTTAACTCGGGCTACACACAGCTTGATTTTGGCGAGGTTGAGTAAACGCTCGGTCAATCATGTAAATAGCTGATGGATAGGTGTCATGATAGGAAGAGTATACAAGATACCCGACCCGTGGCGTTGTCACCAATACCATGACCAACTGCGTGAGTATGAGAGTTTCGGATTTCCGTTTGCGGTAAAGGCCATCATGACAACCCCCATCCGGCATCGGAGCTTGATTTAAGGGATCGCAGTAAACAACATCACAAAAAGAGACATTAACAGGTATTCCCGTAGTAACTTGTTTTCTTTCTTAGTTCTAGCTGCCGTCTGCATTCGCAGCGACTGGGCTTATCTATCAGCCCATTAGAATCCTTCTATCATTCAAAGATCGACTTTCTAATTAGCGATCAATCCAACCTCCACCACGTCCTGGCTGGTCTCGCCCGCCTACTGCATCAGCTCGGCTAGAAATCCTGGAAAGAAAAAGATGTTGAAGTTCTTTTGTTTCCTCGTCAAAACGCCGCCTTCCCATCGGATGCGTCGTCTTTTTGTCATTTCCCTTGTCGTGGTATCGTTATAATGCAAGTCTCTTTGACTCTTCTTTTGATTCGCCTCACAAATGCAGGTTTGCCCTAAAATGTCTTTGTTGAAAGACGCCCACTCCGTGCCTGGTATATCGCGAAAGAAATCTCCACACCCGTGGAACCAAAATAAGTTTTGGATAGAAATCATAAACAAAACAAAAGCCGGAAACCGACCGTCCTCCCTTCCGGTGGGAGATACATAGGTTTCGTTGAGAACCGTACGCCGCCTTTAGTTGCTAAATCAAATGATTACACATCTGTTGTGATGTATGCATAGAGCTGTTGAATACTCTTTTTGTGGTTTGATATCATGTCACAAGACAGCTTAGAACTTAAGCTCCTTGGGCTTCTCCCAGCTGAAGCTCTGGTTGGTACCGAAGTGACCGTTCTTGGCGGTCTGGAGGTAGATGGGCTGGTCCAGGTTGAGCTCACGGACAATGACACCAGGTCGGAGGTCGAAGTTCTTGCGGATAATCTCGACAAGCTCCTCGGAGGTCTTCTCAGAGGTACCGTAGGAGTCGACGTAGATGGAAAGGGGCTCAGCGACACCAATGGCGTAAGAGAGCTGGACAAGAGCACGTCGGCAGAGGCCAGCGGCGACCAGGGACTTGGCGATCCATCGACCAACGTAGGCGGCAGATCGGTCGACCTTGGAGAAATCCTTGCCGGAGAAGGCACCACCACCGTGGGCACCCCAACCACCGTAGGTGTCGACGATGATCTTTCGGCCGGTCAGACCGGCATCACCCTGGGGACCACCAATGATGAAGAGGCCAGAGGGCTGGATGTGGTAGATAGTCTCATCGCTGAGATACTTGGCGGGGATGACCTTCTGGATGATCTTCTCCTTGATCTCCTTTCGGAGCTCCTCGGTGGTGATGTCAGGAGAGTGCTGAGCAGAGACGACGACAGTGTGGACGCGCTGAGGGACAACGGCACCGTTGTCGTGCTTGTACTCGATGGTGACCTGAGTCTTGGTGTCAGGTCTCAACCAGGGGAGGGAACCGTCGCGGCGAGCAGCTATACATCTTGTTAGTACGGTGGTCATGGTAAGTCAACGTATGGAGCTATAGCTGGGGGGAGCCATAGCTCCATACGTTGACTTGCTCGGAATCCGCTGAGGACTGTGTAGCAACTTACCTGACATTGCGGCGTTGAGCTTGTGGGCGAAGAGGAGAGTAAGGGGGAAAAGCTCAGGGGTCTCGTCAGTGGCGTATCCGAACATGATACCCTGGTCACCAGCACCGAGCTGCTCAAGAGCCTTCTCGTAGTGGAGACCCTGGGCGATATCAGGGGACTGCTGCTCGATGGCAACGAGCAAGTTGCAGGTCTTGTAGTCAAAACCCTTGGCAGAGTCATCGTAACCGATGTCCTTGATGGCGTCACGGACAACCTTCTGGTAGTCGAGCTTGGCCTGGGTGGTGATCTCACCGAAGACCATGATCATACCAGTCTTGGTAGCAGTCTCGCAAGCAACCTTGGAGAGGGGGTCCTCGCGAAGGCAGGCATCGAGGATGGCGTCGGAAACCTGATCAGCGATCTTATCAGGGTGACCCTCACCAACGGACTCGGACTGAGAAATTGTTAGTAACTGAAACGAGTGATAAACTGAGTCCCAGCGCAAACGGGTCTATAGGGTCATGTGGCCTTAGGCGTCGGCTTATCCGACGCTGAACACCACAACTGGACCTGTTTGCGCGCGAGCAAGCTGGAGAGTGACCTACAGTGAAGAGGAAAGAACCCTCGTTGTAGTGCTTCCATGAAGCAGGGTCGGCGTGGACGCCGTTGGTACCGTTGGAAGCCATTGTGAAGATTGGGGTGAAAGAAGGAAGTGAGGGTAGAGGATGCGGCTAAAGGTGGACAGACACGGGGAAGTCTGACTGTTGGGTGACGAGAGAAAAGGAGTCACTAGAGAATGCGCTGTTAGATAAACTGGCAACGCAGAGCGATTGGGACTGCGGGCTTACCTCAGGAAAAGTGGTGATTAAGGACAGAGAAGATAAAGGAGGATGAAGAAGGGAAGAGCGAAAAGAAGAATTGAGCGGGAGTTGAAGTACCTTAAAGGAAAAGGCGGGAAGGAGGGGATGTGCGAATACGTTGATGCAGGCTTTGATATGAGCGAAGTGGGGGGTGGGAATTTTATTTGCGAAAGGTCGGAGAGAATAGGTCGAGAGTTTTTTTTTTTCTTTCCCTACACTTTTTTCTCACTGGATGTATACATTCATTTCTAGCCAATCTTATCCGAGACTCGAACAATGACTCGGTCTTTCATCTACTCGACAGCTATTTCTAGGTACCTGCTGAACAATGCCCAATGCTACGGTAAGATTTACTACAATGGTTTCCCATGTTGGGAACTCTCAAAAGGCGGGGAGCGACAAAAAAAAATACTGCCAATGCTTTTTTCCTGTTGACCGGCCGTCGGTCAAAGATCTACAGGGCACCGAATCATAAGGGTACTTTGCTTTAGTATGAGGGGTTAGCGTGAAGCTCAGGTACACATTTTATCGCTGACCAGGCTTTCGGTGATTGATACCCTGGACGTTAGAGGGGTAAATGACACTTGGCTGGGAGAGAAAGGCACCTCCTCCGGAAGCCGAAATTTGTAACCGTATTGCGCCATCGCACCTGCCGCCATTCAACCCGTGCTGGAAGGTACATACATACAAACAGTAACTTGCACAGGGCGGTGCAGTCAATCAGGGTAGGTGCTCCTTACTCGTACTCGTCTCCCCCGCTTCCCGCCTGTCTAGTATTGTCTATCCCCTCTCCCATCGTCTGACTTTAGGACAATCCGTTGGAAGGAACAATGGGTCAAGAGTTGCCGAACCTATCAGCCTCAACCCATGCTGAAATGATCCTTGACCAATTCCCTGATTGATTGACAAACACGTGCACCATATCCGGAGAAAATGCCTAGTGGTGAATGGGTGATGATACCTAACTTTGCAGTCATCATGATAGCCCGAGTCTCGGCATGATAAGTAAAGTTGGTACATGGCGGGGCCGAAGGGAGCTGCACCAGTTGAGGGCATCCATGAGAAACAACTTTTTTTTGGCTCCCGAGCAGGGGCAAAAAACTTGGGAAAAAAGAGAAGGAAAAAAAGAAGGCGAAAAAAAAAAGACTAACAATATACCCGAACTTTTACCCCACCATTCCAGAACGTGCCAAAAGTTCATCATAGAACAAGCTCGTCATCGTCATCACATCTATCGAGAAGAAGTACATGCATCTCATCGATATCCGATATCCAAGTCATATAGCCGGTTAAGCCTAGGTTATCCTATCCCGCATACATACACATATCATTAACCTGTTGTTGATATCCGTTTCCAGCCTGCGCCTGTCCCTTCAAAGTGGAGCTGCTTAGAAACGGTGCTGTTGGACTGCAGCTAGCTTCGACCCTGGAGGCTCGCAGGTAGGGGCTGTACTGACTGCACTACACTGTACCTAATCCATCGCATTTTGTCCCCTCCCTTGTCGATTTCACTTGGCCTGACGAAACAAAACACCAAATCGCATACATCACCACCTCTTCAAGATGAGCAAGTTCGGTGCTATGGTTATGGGCCCTGCGGGCGCAGGCAAGGTATGTAGACATGTCATTTCATTTTGACTCAGAATGCCTACATTGTATTTCGCTTATTCGCCTGGGATACTTTACCGCCTATTCTTTTCTTGCCATATCACTCTCATCATGTCGCCTCGAATCGCGTGCTTGGGTCATAATATCCCCAACGTTTATTAGAGCGCCTCAACTGACCTCGTATTCGTGTCACGTCTAGTCTACTTTTTGCGCCGCCCTCATCACCCATCTTAACCTTAACCGCCGTTCCGCCTTTTACATCAACCTCGATCCCGCTGCCGAGACTTTCGAACATGAGCCCGACCTCGACATCAAGGAGCTCATCTCTCTCAAAGATGCCATGGAAGAAGTTGGCCTCGGGCCTAATGGCGGTCTCATCTATTGCTTCGAGTTCCTCATGGAGAACCTTGACTGGTTGACGGACGCTCTCGAGGGTCTGACCGAAGAGTATCTCATCATTATCGATATGCCTGGACAGATCGAGCTGTACACCCATGTTCCCATCCTGCCGGCTCTAGTCAAGTTCTTGTCTCAGCCTGGATCTCTCGATGTTCGCATGGCCGCTGTTTATCTTCTCGAAGCCACATTTGTCGTTGATCGCGCAAAATTCTTTTCAGGAACTCTCAGTGCCATGAGTGCCATGCTTATGCTCGAGGTGCCACACATCAATCTCTTGTCCAAGATGGATCTTGTCAAGGGCCAGGTCAAGAAGAAGGACCTTAAACGATTCCTTACTCCCGATGTAGGTTTACTCGACGATGATCCCGTCGAGCACACACGCCGTATCGCAGAGGGCCAAGATGCCGAAGACGACGAATCAAAAGCCCCCGACGAGAAGGACCAGGTTATGAAGGGTGCCAGTTTCAGACGGTTGAACCGCGCGGTGGCTGGCTTGATTGAGAGTTTCAGCATGATCAACTATCACAAACTGGACGTGACCAACGAGGACAGCGTTGCTGCTATCCTGAGCTACATTGACGACTGCATACAGTTCCATGAAGCTCAAGACCCCAAGGAACCTCACGACGAGGAAACTGAAGAGTTTGAAGGTTAGGGAGAGCACGACGGGAAAATTAAATATGTGTAAGAAAAAGGAAATCTGTGTGGTATCTTGATAGTAGTATTGCATAGCGCCGGCGTTACTGGTTGCTTTTCCATAATCTGAGACTGAAAAGAGCTTGGATAGACGTGTGCCCTTGTCTCTCTCAGCCTTCCACCTCAAAACTGTCCCCATTTTCCAACTTTTTTCGTTATAAGAATGACAGCAATGCCCTGCCCTGTAGTTGTTGTGCTTGCTGTAATGGTTGATGCTATTCAATTTTCGGTTTTCGTGTTTCTTTGTCGTATTCCATCTCTTTGGGGTATCCAACCAATTTCGTATCGTGTGCCAGCCAAATAACGGTCGCAGAATGACTGTAGGCCTTACACATTTCATCAAATGGAGTGTTTATCTGGATCGTCCCGAGGCAGGACCTCTTGTTCCTGCCATGCCCTGCTGTGCCTCGTATCGGTCGTACTCTTGCAGCCAGACGTCCTTGATGACGGCCAGGTATCCCAAAATCCTGGCGCCTATGACGGTCATGTCCCTCGCGCTCTCAAAGACGCCGCGCTCCCAGATCCACGCTGCCAGGGCAAACATAAAGGCCCATGTCATAATGCGCATCGCCATGCGTGTCCACCACATGAGCAGGCGACGGATCCAGTTGAGGATGATGACAACAGTGGCAAGCACGAGCAGCGATGCAATAACGCCAACAAGGCCTTGGTTTTCGGCAAGTAGGATCATGACTCGGTCGAGTATAGGTTCGACGATAGGCGTAACTGTGTCGATAACGTTCTGCGCCTGGACAAGGACGTTGCGCACGACAACCTGGACTGGTGAGCGTGGGCTAAGGATGTGTTTCTGGACGGTCTCTGCGAGCTCTGGGGGCAGGAATGAGGTGATGAAGTGTGTCGCCATGCTTGGTGAGTCAACGGAAGGCATTTTGTTTTGACACTAATGTTTAATGGCGGTTTTCAATGTTAGGGTTGTAGGTTCAGGTCAAGGTTGATGTTGATGTTGATGGTGGGGGAAATGTTTGTTTTCGTGGCTTTTCTGAGCTAACGTCCAGGGTAGTCGTGAGGATGAAGTTGCGGTCTAAGATGGGTAAGGTGAGATGGAGATAAAGAGGAGCAAATTAAATACCCCTTTTGTCTCTTTGTCTTAGCTGAACCTGTAATTTGCTTGAAACTTCCTTTTTTCATGCAGTATGCACTGATGAAAGGTGTTGTGATGTGTTGAATGAAGTTGACATTTGTCATTAAGCTTCCTTTGTTCTTGTCGATCATTAATTCCAGAACCTTGTACTTGACGTGACCTCTTGTATTATCATTGCCTTTCAGCGAATCAAGATGGAATCTAATAGTCAATGTAATTTGAATATCTGACAAACATCAACCCATGCTCGTTTCCCTCCATCACATTAACATGACGATAGCTTCTGTTTACAATGGTCCATGTAAAAGATTTCAACTCTGTCACATGCAAAACATGCAATCTAAGCGAAAGATCTATGCACGGACCATCACTCAAGAACGGCACTTGGACTCATTAATAAATAAGTAGAAGAGAAAGTATATAAAGTAAAATGTTGTATGTTAAACGTAACAGGCATGGCAGTGAATATGCGAAACCCCCTCTTGGTAAAATATGTACAAGAAATGAAAGAAAATCGCTAGACTTGACGGGTATCGAACATAAACCTGGTCTGATCCAAGACAGGTCTTAACGCCACCTAAGTGCTCTAAACCAGAGCATCATCATCATCTGTGATATGTAATATCCCCTCCGTGCAAAGCGCCAAATACGTTGTAGTAGAAATGTCCCATCTTTTGAGCCGCCACCCAAGTATAAACGTCAAAACAGCCGTTTTCACTCATCAAGACCTTCGAGTACGCGTCGCGCAGCATCGATCCTCCTGCGATACATGCGTGCCTCTGATCCGGCTCTCGACGACTCTGTCAAACCAAGCACGCACTTGCCGAGACTGGCCACAAGCCTCTCTACCAGGATCTGACTTTCCTTGTCAATCCCTTGCATAGGCGACGCATCGCCATCTCTGTTGACTGTCTCGATGCCGCCCAAGGTCGCTGCTTCGTTCAAGAGGCTTGCAGAGATCTGCTTGAGCTCCGAGTCGGGTGATCCTCCAGGAGTGCTGCTATTGGGAGTCAGAATCCCATTGGCTGTCTTGGATTTGTCCACCAGGGGAAAGCTTCGGTTCGTCCCTGTGGATCCGAAAGACGGCATAGAAGGGCGATGGCGTGCGTAACTAGCTGCACTGCTCGCAGGGCGATGAACTACCGTGCCACGTCGAGGCTGTTGCTGCTGTTGTTGGAGGTCGACGGAACCGCTCCTGGAAACAGCTCTTCCTTGAGGGAACTTGAACCCCCCAAATGTTGTTCGCTTCCCACTCAAAGGCCCTTTCATACCCCCTTGAACTTCCACAACAGTCTCAGTCACATTCCCAAAGGTTGAGTTACGGCTCGAGCGACCCTCGGTCGCTGTGGTAAAAGAGTTGAAGGATGCCATGGACTCAACACTCGGCCTCCGTTCGTGGTCGGAATCAGAGTCAGTACCAGGAGCCGGAGTGATAACGGGCCCACGAGTTGTCTCGACGGAATCATCCGAGCTCACACTGCTCCAGCTCCCGCGTCTATGCTGGCTCATTGATCCCATTGCTGAATGGAGGAAGAAGTGCTCGTAGTCGAAAGCGTCTTCGCGGTCCTCATGAGACACGGGGTTTTGGATCGCATCGTGGTAAGACGACTCGCCACTTTCGCTTTCAAAGTCCACAAACTCGTCGTCGTCCTCCTCCAGGTTGTCATCATATCCATCCGTTTGTTGATTGTATTGAAGTTCTTCTTTCACTTCCTCATCCTCTAGTTCCAAATCTCCCTCCCATGTTTCGCCGTCATCAATCATGTCGTCGTTTTCCTGCGCTTGAGAGTCGTTTTGAGGACCGAGTATCTCGTCTACCGGAGTAGACACCTTCGCCTCCTTGGTCGATGCTTCACCTGGTGGCTCAAGAGTGTCGTGAGCGTCTTCGTACTCGATATCTGTTGTCTTGGCTCTTTCCAGCTCTGAAACTCCCTTTGTATCCTGTTTGGGTGAGATCTGACTATCAGGCTTCTCGCCAGGAGTGTCCGCATTCCACGGTGCTTGCCAGTTAAGCGCATCAGGCGTGCTTTCTTGCGATTTCCTAGACTCTGGCAATGCCTGGTCCCATCTCGAGTGCGTAAACGGACTAGGTGTCCTAAGGCTCTGCAAACTACGTCGCTTCATACTGTCGGCCCGGGCCTGCTCCTTGAGACTGGAAATTTTCCCTCTCAAATCTTTCATTTGGTGCTTTAGGTCGCGTACCTGAGCCACTGACGGAGACCTGGGTATATCGGAGTCTGTCATGGACCCAAAAGCCGGGCTGAGCTGGCTATAGAGGTGGGAGCTGCGCCGACTATTCCCAGGCATGCCGCCTTCGTCTTCGCTCAAAGCCTCCATCATAGGATCAAGGGCGCTTACAGGGCTTCTCTGAGATGAAGCGCTGTAGCCAATTCCCAAAGCATCTGCACTTCTTGAAGAAGTCAACGGTTGACGGTAACCCCCGGCAGCCCCCAGGGCACTGGCAGATCGCTGCGGAAAAGTTGGACTCGCAATCCCATTGTGAAACTTGTTTTCACTTGTATTCCTAGAGTGCCCTTGTACTGAGCCTGAGCCTAAACCTGCACCAGACTCTCGTAAGGATGTCGCAGGCCGCGCAATTGAGGGAGACGGCGTCGAACCATCGGACGTGGGAGAATACAGAGAACCTTTTGCTCTGTAGAGATTTCCTTCCATTGCCTGCAGAATTGTCAGCAGCGTCTACCGAGTCTCAGAATCGAAACGTACCGTTAATCTTTGCTTAGCATTGGCCAGAATCTGTTCGGCCCTGTCACTCAGAGAACTGGTCGAATAGCGTTGGTTTGAGATGTCTTCGATACGAGGTACGCGCACAGCCTTGGGTTCTCGCGCAGCGGTTCCCTCGACATAGGACGATGCCATGCTCTCTTCGTCATCGCCCTGGAAGTCAACATCGTCGACGCTAACAGCATCGTCAAAATCACCAAATTGCGCGCCACGGCCGTGCGAGGTTATGGTGCTATTAGAGTCGAGTGAAGATTTTCTTTCACGTTGCTGTATTTGTGACCTTGGCTTGATGCGCGATGCGCCCGCAGTTGGTGTAGAGCCTAGTAGGTGATCGTCGTTGCTGTAGACAGATAACTGCGCCGATCCACGCCGTGCCCCCTTTCCCACAACACTCTCTACTTCCGTCACCTCGCCAATATCGGACAACATGGTTCCATTTCCATATATGATAGGGGTCGGATGAGAAATAGGCCCGGCGATAAATTGGTTCTGCGAAGTAGGGAGATGGAAGCGCATGTCGGTGGTTTGAGCATTGTCCCACATGGGGATGTGTGGTTGTTGTGACAGCTGATCGAAAGCGGCATCGAAATCATAATCGGGCAAGATCATATCAGGATTTGTGAGAGTAGGTGATCCAGGGATTGGCCCATAGTTGGATGAAGAACCGGAGCCTGATTTGCCATGGCGAACATCGCGACTGTAATTTGGAACGGTTTGCGCCGCCATGGTTATCGTAGTGAACGCGGTCGAATACAAGGAGAGGATCGATTGTCTGAAATGGCGAATGTTCGGTCAATGGAACTATGTCTTGCCTCGTTTCGTTTCGTTTCGTCTCGTCTTGTAGCGCGCCCTAAGCGACTGGCGGGTTTTTGGGACACCTTGACAAGCCCCGAAGTAACGTTCGGTCCCAATTCGGCTGCGCACGCGAGCTGGCTTGCAGAAGGCTTGTTGCGTTTCTTGTTTTCGAGGGAATGCGACAGGATGGTGATTCGACAGTTGCAGTGGTGGTCTAGATGGCGAGAGTCTGCCAGTCGAAAAGCAGCAGGTACTAATGTAGGTATGTAGCGTGGCGCGAAAAAACTAGAGCGGCAGCTGGCAACCGGGAAAGGAAGTCGATCAGACAAAGGAAGGAAGGTAGTCGAGTAAGGAGCGAATGAATAGACGAGGGGTGAATTAAGAAGGCCAGTAGATCGATGTATTGTACAGTAGGTAGAGAACGAAGGCAAGGTTCTAATCGCAAAAGGCGTAGTTAGCCAAAGACAAGGACCCAATTACATAGGCATATCCAATACGAAAGAACGGTCTTTCAGAATGAGTGAGGGAGAGCATCCAAAGTGGAAAAGCAATTGAACCTATGGATGGAAAGAATGATGGTGATGGACGTTGGGGTTCCCTTATTGGAATGGATCGCAGCTTGGTACGTACCCGTTTAATTGAGCTCGGCCTTGACACTCAGACCTCTATGCAGCTTCTCCACAGATCTTAAATAACAACAGCATAGAATGGAGTCTGCCTGCAGTATTGCGTGGGTGGACAGGTGGGCGAGATGGATGTTATATAATGATTGTTAAGACGTTGGAGAAAACCGTTGGATGCAGGCATAATTGCCCAGTTTTAGCTTTATGTTTTCGGTCAACCTCTCGAAAATAGTCACCAGCAACGTCTTGGAATGAAGGATTGTGGACTGTTCAATCTTTGGCATTGGCGCCGCCCGGGAGGCCAGCTTTTTAGAGTCTCCTCTCACTAACTTAGCAGTACCACTAACCGACCTCAGCACTAGTTAACTGGAACCTGACTGGACTGGCGTCTTGCCCGGGTCGTTGCGCAAAACGGGAAATATGGGGGACTATGCCTTGTTTTACTGCAGAGTTGGGGCACTTTGTTTTTTCCTTCAGGGTGCCGTCCTGAGTATTTTGATTGGTGGTGATCAATGGGCTAGCCAGTCAAAGGTCGAAACAATGGTGTATGGCGCCGCGCATGTTGGAAACGACCATGTCTGGCTCACCAAGTTCTAGCTATACGCAGAAACAGAGTCGTGCAAAGATCTGCAGTGTGTTCGTAAGAACCTGTCGTACGCTTCTACCTCGGTATGGATACTGCACCTATCCGTGCTCTGTACTAGCTCAGGTGTCGTTTGGTTGCGCAAGTTGCTTGTTGTTCTCCTGAGGAGAGGAAAGTAAAGGGACAAGACCTGCAATAGCACGGATACATGATAATAATATTATCCATCCTTGATAAGAAAGCGCCGTCATTCTCTAATTGGGTTGCATTCTCCGGTACTATGGATAAACTAAGCTGATCGAAAACTACAATGTTGCACCAGCCAATTTCCTTTATTATAGACCGGGATTACCACGTATGTATCCGTCGTAGTACGGACCAAGAACCGGTGCAAGGACTGGACGCGATAACTATGTAAGAGAAAGGGGCGCCAATCCAATCCACCGCGCCGCCAGGATATCCTCGTTTTAGGAAAGCTTCCAGAACATATTAACGAATAGCCTAATTAAACTTCCAAGCTGAAAACACTCAGTAATTCCAGGTTGAATGATAGCATAAATCTTTCGAAACTGATTAAGATAACCACCAAGACCTACCTGCAGTGCAAAAAAAGCAATTCCGATCATCATGGCTTTAAAATAGATGATGTACAGACATACGTGGTGGAGTAGCACCAGCTATCATATCTCAGCAAGTAACCGATCTCATCATCGATAGGCCCGCCATACTTTGTTTGTGTTTCAATAAAAGACGCCTCGAAATCCTATGAGAAAAGAAAAGAGAGTCAAACTTGAGTCCTGGGCCAGCTGGGCCATGTATCGAAGTACCAGAACTGAGCAGCTGAGACAAGACAGATATTCAGCTTTCCAGCTCATGCATCATTTTACAAATTTGTGATGCAAGAAAGAACACGGGTTGGCTCGTCACATCTCACAAGATCCCAGGGTGAATCAACTTTTCCGGTCATCCCATCATCCAATTTTTTGATATATCCCATCTATAGCAACTCCTTATCAAAATGCATTTCCCTTGTTTTCGCAAAACATGTATCCCTGTGAGTTTTTCTTTCCATAATCTAGTTCAAAGCAATCATAACCCTCCTCTCAAAAAATATTTCTTTTTTTCCCTTCCTTTGCACGCACGAAAATAGCAGTCAGTCTAGTCGTCGGCAAAAGCCTCAGCCCGGGCCTCGACATTCTTCTGCGACTCATCCTTGGAGGGTCGGTTGGCAATGAGGCGCTGACTGGTTAGTATCACAGGGCTTGTCGTATGGTGGACGAGTGGCACTTACAACCAGGTTTCTCAACAGAATAGCAATGGTAACCTTGCCGACAGATGGCACGTAGATAGAGGCCTTTTCCTTGATGGCGGGACCGTCAAAGTTTCTGTAAGACGAAAAGTTGATGCAGACGGCACCCTCACGGATGAGTTCGGTGGGGACCTTGAAAGACTCGACGGGAACACCTCCAATGACAACATCACTGAGAGGAAGGCAGTCCTCAAGCTTCCAGCCCTCCTTGTCTTGGACAAGGTGGCGAGCCTTCTTGATACCTTCTCCGCGGGTGAAGACCTGGACACCGGTGATATCCACAGAGTAGACGGTGGCACCGTCGTTGGCGAGGAGAGCGGCAAGAGGTCGGCCGTTGACCTCGGATCGGTTGATGACGGTAATGGTCTTGCCGTAGAGTCGGTTTCCGGAAGCCAAGATGGGGTTGTAGATCTGCAGGTACTCGAGGATCTTGACAACTGCGAGAGGAGTGCAAGGGAGGATGGACTTCTTGCGGTTCTCGGGAGGGTCAATGAAGCGGATGTTGTGGTACATGTTGTGGATGTGCTGGTGACGAAGACCCTCGACGTCCTTGCCGAGATCGACAGACTCCTGGATGTACTTGTCGTGAGAAGGGTTGTTGGGGAAGATGGGGTAGTAGACGATCATGCCGTCGACATCCTCATCCTCGTTGGCCTTCATGATCTCCTCCTCGAGGAGCTCCTTGTCCACAGTTCGGAGGTCAAAGTTGAAGCCGCTATGGTATACATTAGCGCCAGGTCAGGGGGTAGCCATCACCCGATAGACAGGGCGATATTCAAGCTACACAGAGGAATATCTCACTTCTCTTCACATGTCTTCTTGGACCACTCGGCGTACTTGACGGCAGCGGGATCACCGTTGGCGAGGAAAGCAGCCAAGGTGGGTGTGCACGGGTTTGAGCCTTGGATCTTGGCCAGTGTGTCCTTGACCTCACCAAGGAAACCCTTGGCGATGGTCTCAGCAGTGATGACCTTGCAGGTCTTGGGGACAGTTGAGGAAGCCATGGCAAAAGTTCTCAAGTTTAAACTCAGACTGCGGAAGCAGGGTTTGATCTGAAATCTCATGGTCAGTCACATGTGTTTCTTATCGAACTGATTGGATTGATTTGATGAATATCTCTGTCTCTGTCTCTGTCTCTGTCTCTTCTCTTTTAACTGTCTCATCATGAGTCTAACAAGGTGAAGACACACCGAGAGTAACCAACCCCACATAATTTTGGCCATGAGCCGTACTACCAGCATTTTTTGGAGTGACGAGGGGGACACGATGCCGTCAGAGCAAAGGCTGGGGGCCACGTGATGACGAGAGACTAGGACATATTGGAGAGAAGAGACTCACCTTTGGAGAAGTCAGGGTTGATCTGGCTTGTTTTGATTCAACTTTGACCAAAATTTGGGGGTTAAAGGAGAAAGAATGACAATAATCGCAAGTTAAAATGTATCCCCCCACCAAAGAAAACAAAACTCTTGAAGAACTGCCCCTCCATGGTCCCGAGTCATTAAGAAAAAAATGTTTACGCAAAAAAATCGGGAAAAAAACCAGAGCCTAACCCTTCGTTCCTCCACTCAGAGAAGAGAGTTTTAAGTGCCCCTCTTACCGTATATAGTTTAGCCATCATGATCGTCTTGGGCTCTCTGTGAATCCCTCCGAAGCAATTGCTCCATGGGGATCATAGCGTTATCCAAGATTGAGTTGCAATGAAGATCTGAGCTTCATGGCACAGAATATTTATCATGACGGAGAATGAATTTGGAAGAAACAAAACTAAAAATGCTAAGCCTCAATAAGAATCCATCAAGATTGCATGAGTTTTAACATCCTTTCCTTCTTTCTAGGTTGCTTCATTCCTTTTGCCGATTTCGGCGCGTGGATTAAACCTCATAGTTCCACTTCCCACTGACGCCATTGCTCTACCAAAAAAAAGCAAGCCAATCAACATTTGACAGTTTTATATGCTTCCAGAAAGGAAGATAATCCAGTAACAACGGGAATTTCTCCAATAGCCGATTGAAACACGTCCAAGCGGGCGACGGCGACGACGACTCGGGTCTCTTCCAAGGCCAGATCCTTGAGGATGTTAAACTCAAATACAGCTTCTCAGCGCCCTTAGTGGTTGCTCAACCACGCCCAGTGCCAAGTGGCTATATGGCTTTCGTTAGTCCTCAACTTGTTCAAGACCTGGACGATTCCAATTTCTTTTTATTGCTGGGCTGAGCATTCCATACATGCAGTCCAAGCAACATGATCAACAGGCGGCGCGTGAGTTGCTTACCGAGAGACATAATCCTGATCGATTGCTCTTCCGTCATGTCGCTAATGATGGAAGATATGCCAAATGACGGCATAGTATGTACATACATACCAACTATACCATCTCCTTATGACTGGAACACTTTCGGGTCTCGCAACAGCTTTATATAAAGGCGAAAGACCAGGGTTGAGCGTCCAATACGAACAACATCGCACGCTTGGTGCCCCCATGATTGACACGACACCACCATCTCTTTACGCCCGCGACAAGATAGGATAATTCCCTAGCGCATTGCCGTGTTTCCTTTCTCGAATATGTCAACGTTCGAAACGTTGCTTATCTCCGTCGTTCCTGCCCTTTATCGCTGAAGCTATGGCCTGCTGTATGGTATATATATGCCCTTACCCCGCCACACCTTTACTCCGCGGAGATTCACATTTCAGTTCTCCAAATACCACCACGGCCTTATCTCCCACCCTTCTGAGTACCATCCAGGCCCCTGGAACAAGTCTCTCTGCAGCGGCTAGGGGATCGCAATAGCCTTGTTCCTTATCGCGGCTCTTGTTGATCGCCCTTGCTGCACCCGTTACGTTCAGGCACCCTGGCATATGGCCAATTACATGTTGGACATTTGAACACAGACGATTAGCTTATCAGACGACAACGGCATGAGCACCTTGGCTTGCAGCTTAAGGTTCTGGATCGGTTAAGTAGTTTCGGTACATGGCCGTCTCGACTAACACTCGGTGATGCTGCAGCTCTTATCTCGCCATGTCTAGCAAGGACGCGTCTCGTCATTCGACTCGCATACTTGCATTGTTTGAGACATGGGCTGGAAATAAAAGGCACATGTCGATCAATGCTATTCGTCTGCATCGTTATCTCTACCGGTTAATCTAATTTGGTTATCTGGTTGCTCACCCTCGCTTGAGTGATTAGGCCTTGACGCCCAAAAAGCCATTTGGAACTTGGTTGTCAGGGGCTCATAGTATGATATCTAGGACTTGAAAAGTACTCGCCAACTTTATTGAAACATCTGTTGATGTGTATCGCAATCCAAACTCACCAAAGTTGATCGTTCAGTGTTTGGAAGCCTACGAGACTATCAACTGTCGACCACTGAGGCTCTGCAACACTGCACTATAACGGGCCGCTCTTAGCCTACATCATCAGCCCAGTTCTTATCGGATTAACGAGGAATTCTTTACAGGCTTCAGTGAATTGTGCATCTCCGGGCCTCCGAGTATCGCTGCACCGTTCGCTCACTGCCATCTCCAAGACACCACAGCTAAGCTGTCGTCTTCTTATCGATCCAGTATCCCAAAGATAGTTCTAGGAAATCCGGAGATACAATTTTTGATGTTTTTGCTTAATTTGGCCTGCGAAGTATACGACGCAATCGTGCTATATATGTCCTAAGCATCATCCCGTTTCAAAGGTCATTCAAGCTCATCACCAACAAGCAACTCAGGGATAATCAAGACCCTTCCAATTCTCGCAAATCATTTCAAATATCTTAAAAGATTACGAATTATCTGGCTCAAGATCTATCGAACTCGTCGACGAACTTGTTCAAGATGGGTTTTCAAATCACCCACTTGTGGAAGGCCCCTGAGGTCAACCCCATCAGTAGAAAAGCACGAAGTGTACCAATGCTCAACCCTATCGACATGTACGGCAGAGTGTTCTCTTTCTCATGGCTTGGGTTTATGCTTGCTTTCTGGGCTTGGTGAGTTGAAAAATTCCAAGTATTGCTCTTGTGGTGTACTAACAAGATACTAGGTACACGTTTCCCCCTCTATTGACAGTCACTATCAAAGAAGATCTCCATCTCACACCAGCTCAAATCGCAAACTCCAATATTGTTTCTCTCTCTGCTACATTCTTCCTTCGATTTTTGACCGGTCCTTTATGTGACTTGTACGGCCCCCGACGCGTCTTCGCTTACTTGATCCTCCTGGGCTGTCTACCCATCGGCCTCGCACCACTTGTCAACAGTGCAACGGGCTTATACGTCTCTCGGTTCTTCATCGGTATTCTTGGTGCAACTTTTGTGCCTTGTCAAGTATGGTGTACTGGGTTCTTTGACAAGAACGTCGTTGGTACTGCCAATGCTCTGGCAGGAGGATGGGGAAACGCTGGTGGCGGAATGTAAGTCACTCCTATCACTCACGACGACACCAGTCTTTGAAAAAGAAATGGTTTATAGGAGTTTTTACTAACTATTTGAAAGCACTTATTTCATTATGCCTGCAGTCTTTGACTCCCTGGTTGCCAACCATGGCCTGACTCCTTCAAAGGCTTGGAGAGTCACCTTTATTGTTCCCTTGGTCTGTCTGATCGTCTGTGGTCTCGGCATGCTGCTCCTCTGCGAAGACAGCCCCATGGGGTCCTGGGATAACCAAAATGAGCTTGTCCGAAAGAACATGGAAGCGCATGGGATCTCTAGCTCTGGCGATGTTACTCCTATTGGCACACGCACACCCGATCGTGCAGGTTCAGACGAGGAGAAGAGCCCCGGCGAGGAGAAAGACGTCAAGGTTGGCGATCACGAGCACTCCATTTCACGCACAGAAGCTATGGAAATTGCTCGAGGCGAGATTGTCGTCAAGCCAAGTCTCCGCGAAGCGCTCCCTGTCACATACTCTCCCCAAACCATCTTTCACATCGCTACCTACGCGTGCTCATTCGGCGGCGAGCTTGCTATCAACGCCATCCTCAGCTCATACTTCAAGAAGAACTTCCCCCATCTCGACCAGACCAAAGCCAGTAACTATGCTGCGATTTTTGGCTTCCTCAACTTCGTGAACCGGCCTTTGGGTGGAGTCATCGCAGACTTGTTGTACAACAATTTTGGACGCAGCCTCTGGCTCAAGAAGGTCTGGATCATTACCTGCGGACTCGTGACGGGTGCTCTCCTTATCGTTATTGGAAAGGTCAACCCTTCTGAAGCTAACGGGGGAAACATCGGTACCATGGTTGGACTTGTGGTGGTCATGGCTATTTTTATCGAGGCTGGTAACGGTGCGAACTTTGCTCTTGTGCCTCACGTCCACCCTTCTGCCAACGGTATCCTATCAGGATTAACCGGAGGTGGCGGTAACATTGGCGGTGTTATCTTTGCTATCGTCTTCCGCTTCATGCACGGTGGCAATGACTATGCCATGGGCTTCTGGGTTATTGGAATCATCACTATTGCGTTGAACCTGGCTGTCTGCTGGATTCCCCCATTGCCAAAGGGCCAAATTGGAGGCCACTAAGTGCATTGGAGTTTGCGAAGGAAGAAAAGAAACAAATGGATGGGTTACTGATGTTTTACGAAATTATTGATTGGTTTGAATGCTGGCCAGGCGTGCAATGGTTCAATGGAGCGGTCAATTTATGGCAGTTATGGTTAATAGGATAGTCTATCGCGTCAAAGGACGATGCGAAGGTTACTTTTTCACGAATACTATGGGTTAAAATTCACAAACGACTCTAATCCCTATCGTGCTGCGTTTCTGTAAGCTTGTCTTACCATGATCTAATTGCCTAACAAGTGATCGACATGTCTTCTTGACACCCGAGCGAAGTTCAGAATTAGATAATGACAAAGGAAGCGACCCAAAGTAAGACATTATTATCGTACCAAGCTTTTTGTCGATATGATGATTTGCGCTTAGTCCGTCTACCACGCTTCTAGTAATACATCACTAATTGCCAACCACCATTAATGACGTACTTTGCGTTCTTACACCAAGGCGAAATGACGTTGAGAATGAGACATTTAGGTTCGAACTTGTCCCTGTCGATCAAAACGCCACAAAAGCGCCACGTGCGTTTGACAGACAGACAAGAGGTGCTGCGTCTCAGTGACACGAAGACACAGAGAACGGGCTGTTTCAATGTTTTCCCTTATCTGTGAAACGGGACACGAATGTGAGACTTGTATACGCAATCAACTGCAACACCAAGTTTTTCGATCCGAGTGTTACGGATGTTAGATCGCTGTGACCCTGAAAGCGAGTAACTGAACTACGATCTACAGTCGGTTTCATTGCAAAGGATGGTTTATATCAACAAACATCTGCCTTAAAGACTACTTTCACTTGATCAATCTATTCTGTAGCCCCCACCAGCCTTTCTTCCCTTGCATCTCATAGTAGTAAAAGGGCTCTGTCTAAAGTATTTGATCTACAAGGAGAAACAAGAGCGAAATACCTCACAGCTATGTTAAGTTACCCGCAAGCAACAGTTACGTTCCAATCCGCGGCGAAACGGCATCAAGCTCATGCCAAGGGCGCCACTTCCGGCAACGGTTGAAACGAACGATGACGGATTCGTAATGCTCCAGCATTCCTTCAGCGGTAGGGCTTTCATACACGTAATGGTGGGGGGTGTGCCTCACAATTAATTACCGTCGATTAATTGATTGACAGACATCCATTTGAGACGAAACGACACAAAATGAACGGGTGAGGCAGCCCAGCGATTAACATGCAGAGAAACATCAAGTAGCATGGAGATGGCCCAGAGCAAAGTTTCGAGAGCGGAGATCTATTGCTACGTAATTTCCCTTGATCCCAGGAACCCAGCATGCAACGCCGTTAGATCCACAAGATTGATATGCACGTTTGTCCCCAGCGGTTTCACGTACCGAAAATCACAATATTACCACAAAGTTAGTCGGGTTACCAAAATCACGCAAAAGACAGAATACACGAGCTTTGTTTTAGGATGCAATTTTCAAAGTAAAATGGGGTATCTTAGTATTCATATTCATAACACTAGAAGGTGATGATCCCTGGGAAAACAAAAGTTGGGTCATATGTCTATTCGACGTAGCGGCAGAGGAACACGGGGCAGCTACATCGGAGAAAATTGATCAAGACAAATAACCCAAATTGGGTTTTATAGTTTTTTCCTCAATACATTAACAATCCAGAAAACCTTCCGTCTCATAAATACCAACAAAAGAAGCAATGTATGTGCGCAACAGAGTCCTAATATACCCAGTCTGCTCCATACCCAGAAGAAATGAGAAAACCCTCTAAAATGCAGTCATGAAGTCATGACGCCACGCTAGAACCAAAGATCAAGTGCGTGACTCCGCTTACAGAGCGAAAGCGGCCATGACGAGACCAGCGACCAGGGCAACGGGAGCACCGAAACGGGCAGCACCGGAGACAGGGACGGGAGTAGGGGTGGGCTGGCCGTAGACAGGGGGCTGGCCAGCGGGCTTGGTGGGAACAACGGGAACGTTGGGCTGGGCAGGGTGAGTGTAAACGGGAGGGTGGGGAGCAGTGCCGTTGTTGTTGGCAGGAGGAGCCTGGTGGGCAGGAGGAGGGACGGGGTAGTGAGTCTTGACAACGGGGACGAAGGTGGTGGGAGAACCGCCAACGGTGGTGGTGTTGCAAGGGACAGTGACGGTCTCGTGGACAGCAACGACGGTGGTGTGAGGAACGGGGTAAGCCTCCTTGGTGGGCTTGGGAGCCTCAGTGGGGAGCTCGTAGTCGTTCTTCTCCTCGGTCTTGGAAGGCTTCTCCTCAGCCTCGGAAGGCTTCTCCTTGCCACCCTCGATCTTGAAGGGGAAAGAGTACTGGAAAACCTCGGGGTTGCTCTCGAGCTTGAGGACGAGACCGTAGACGTTGTTGGTGCCGACGGAAGAGTCGATCTTCCAGGAGTAGGAAGCAGCGTCGTTGTCAACACCGGTGGCAATGGTCTTGATGGGGACCTGGGTGTTCTGGGTAGCACCACCGATCAGAGAGATGGAGATCTTCTCGCCGGAGTACTTGGGCTTGGCCTGCCAGGTGATCTCGAGGGTCTCACCGGTCTGGACCTGCTCCCAGTTGCTGGGGGTGAGGACGGGGTCGAAGTCAGCGACCTGGGCAAGAGCCTGGGCGGCGAAAGCCATGAGGGCAGCGGCGGAGATGGTGAACTGCATCTTGAAGGTTGGATTTAGGAATTACGGTATATAGTAATTGGTAAGGTAGGAAAACGGGATTGTTGTTAAGAAGCTGCGAAGCGACCTAAATTATTATGTATAATAAAAAAGAGTGTGGTAGGCTGGAAGCCGTGAAAAGAGTGACTGGTTTGAAGGTGGTGGTGAAGAGAGAGGGAAAAAAGAAGAAGAAGCGGCGGATGAAGCTTGCCTTTTGTGATAAATGCCAGAGGGGGACTGGGTGTGGGAGGGAAGGTGAGAGGGGGGTGAGGTGTGGGGGTACGTACCCCCGAACAGTTGCCCAGCTTGGACCAACTTGGGCCAGTCGACCAGTCCCCTGCGGGACCATTGAGCGCCAAGGGGGACGCTAAAGCAGGTACCATGCTAACCCTCCACTCGAGGTGACTTGTGCCTGTTCGACGCTGCAAGCACAGCCCGTGCCTTACAGGATTTAGCTGCGTCTAGTTGTTCCTGCGTCGGCGCTTGCCTTGCCTTGCAGTAGGGCAGCACCAGTTCAGTTAGGTTCAGGCCAACCCAAGCCAACTCAGGTCAAACGTCCTACGAAGATTAAAAGTCCTCTCCACAGCAGAATGTTGGTCGGTGAAGGCGCGTGCCCAGTTAGCCAGTCCAACGGCTAAAGCACTCGTAGTCCAGGGGCAGAATCGGCGCGACAAGGCAGGCATTGAATCTCGAGAACCAACTGTCAGCACTCGCTAATTGGCAGCACTGTTTCAATGCACCCCCGAGAGACCTCGCCCGCTCAGCCTCTCTCTATCACTGAGGTGCTTGGTGCGCACCAGTCAGAAAGCCCAGAGAAGCATTGCAGTGATTGCACCACTCTTCACTGCTCTTGCAAGTGAACTCCTTCCTCCTGTGTTCTGCTGCTGGTCAGCGCGGCTTAGACCCATCACGGTTAGCAGTTCATCCGCTAAGGCACAGTCAGCCAGGGGACTCCTCCAATCAATTGCGACACTGATACGCCGTTCAGTTGGCACATGAACGCGATTGATTTACCCTGGTGACGGTGACAGATTGCGAATCTGGACCAATATCAGCAAACATGTCTCTGAATTCTGTCTCGCCTGTTCCGCCATCCCGTCCGTGTCCCAATTGCCCGGCATGAATCACTCACTCGCTGTTCAGGATGCGGGCCTACTGCACTACAATTAGAAATCCTGACCTTCGCCTCGTGCGGGCTGGACTTTGCTCGCTTGGGAGAGATCGGACCATGAGGGCCGAGAAGACCAAGGATCGTTGTTGCGTCTGCAGGCAAAAATTCCCATATCGGCTTCGTCTACAAGAATGTAATTAAACTTGAGTGGGCGACGTTCTATCGATTGGCTACACGCGGGGACGCGCATGTCGGCGATTCGGCAAACCCCTGCTTGGCTAGGAATTGGCCCGCTGTTTCGCATGTATCTGCCCTTTGTCAACTCCTTTCCTGTCACTCTTTCTTAGTTTTGGCTGACTGTGAATGACTGACTGATCTCTAGGCTTTTAGGCGACTCATGACCCATGCCCATGCCCATCGAGACCTTTTCTTGGACCTAACAAGATTACCTAGGATTTCCAACTCCAGGGATCTCGAACCTCAGGGGCAGGGAGCCGGTTTCCGGGCCTGATCGCCGCTCGTACCCCGAGATGAGATGAATGCTATTATGACATGGCTAACATTATCAGTCGCTATTGTTGTTTGCATTCGAATCCCTTTGTTGTACATGCGTAGACCTGCTGTCTTGCGTTCCAGCTCTTGGCTGGTTTGGAACATTTACCACCTGTGCGCGTGCTGTCTTACTTCCGTTTCCTGGTGCGACATTTTATGTCAGCACAACGTCCCAACTACCCTTCATGGAACGTCGAGAATAGAAAACAGAGAATTCAACGTGACAGGATATGGCCCTACCCGAAACACTCGCTCTATGTACACTGGAAGATGCTCACTCTCCCTGGACGTGCTTTCTCCGTATAAAGTTGCAGATGAAACACTCGAGTAAAGTCAGAGCTGCAACGTTATTATTAACTCCCCCATAAAATGCATTACCAGTAAACAAAGGCCCCATTTCCACTGGAGCGCTGGAATATTTGCCTAATGGGGGAGTCACCGACAGGCCTCAGCGGAAGAGTTAAAGTTCGGGATAAGCTTGTAGGTCACAGACAAACTATTGTCTTGCCAATAAGCTTTTGCCAAATGCTAAATGCTTTGGTTCAACGCCCGTTCAGTGACATTGTGTATATACTATGTCACTTTCCAAGCATGCCCTTTGATCAGCGAATCGTTGTCTCAGGAACCAAGAGGCTGAAAAGTATGCCACACCAAATTGTCACTTGCTTTTGCGTCTTCCAATAACATGGTCACAACAAGAATATGTTTTGCGTAGCCGCCGTAACTCTCATAGGGCTGCTTACTTTGCTCATTTGACATGGGCACATCGAATCGAATAGGCGAGCTCGGCGCACAACGGTTTTCGTATGGGCCTGTTGCATCCAGAGAATACAACGTGGTACGTCTGGGCCGCGACGACGATCATTTGCGATGGTGAAGGGAAAGGAGATGAAGGATTCGAAGCGATCACGGGGTACTATGGCACCATCTATCCGATCCGCTAGTATCGAGTCTTGGGTGAGACATGCAAAATGTAATTCGAGATGAACGACTAATAATAATATGCATTTGCATAATGACTATAGCAAACTTTACAGTGGTGGTATGGTATATCTAGCCCCTATGGCAAAAGTCAGGACGACTGACACCCTGTTGTTGTCTCGTTTATATGGGATTGTTCTCGCAATAGCAGTAAGCAGTTCGCATCCCACTCGACCGCCGCAATTAATATGGCTCCCCATTATTGAATACGTACGCGGTTTAGAAGTACGATCCGGCTTACCTGTACAGTACAGGATCAATAATACCCTCATGGCCAATGCGATGCTGGCTAGGTCGACCAGGACCCTCGCCAGCTCCGCTTCCGCTTCCCATAATGCGCCGATTTTCCATCTTTTCACAATGCTTGTCCCGACGCCAAACCATCCTTCGCTACCTATAATGCACTCTACCCAGGCGATTGCTCACTTCCTCCACCAATAGTGTTAGCCACTAAAAATCTCATTTCATCTTTGAGGTCTATTCAGAGCCTGACATGTGAGGTGCTCTCAACGACATATCGCATAATGCTACAGTAGGAGTTGCGGTTAATTCAAGAAAGCATTAACCAATTAAATTTAAACGCCATAACCGTCGTCTTTCAAACGCTTTAGAAGGGTCCAGTCGATCTCCAATCCACCACAGCTGAACCGTGGCGTTGAAGGCGGAAGCTACGCCAGGACTAGCTGACTGCTTAGCCAACTGCCAATCTAGGTTTATAGGGGTTGCAAGATTATCCCCAGCTAATTCTTCTACGCCACATGAAGCTATTCTCGTGGAATTGAACCAGCCGCTTGGGAATATTTCACTGGCACGTTTTCAAGATTCATGCAGGCAGACCTGGAAAGGGTTGGTGGCATCGTGATGCCGAGACCCCCCTCCCTTTGCTTTGGTCGATCGCCGTTTTCGAAATTACTTCGATTCTTGCAGGCGCTTTGACAATTGCCTTGGCCGCTAATTCCTGTCAAAAGAGAAGAAACTTGGAACTGATGGAATGACCTTGCAGTTGGCTAGTACTGAAAGACGGGGATTCTGATGAGACAATTGTCTTGGATATCATGTCGGTCGCGGAATGTCTCGATTCCTCTGGCATGGATTAACAATGAGATTACGAAACTGACACAAAAGGGAGAAAAGCTTGGAGAGAGACAGGCCCCTGGGAATAAGCAATACGGCCCGAACTACTAGTCTCAGCTGCGACAATTGATTCTCATCCCCAAATGAATCTGGAGCTGAAGCCAGAATAGCTAATCCACCATTGCAAGACCAACAACAACTCCCTACATTACTCGAATTAATGATCTAGAAAGGAGAAATCGCAGCGCCATCGTCGATTCTTTCGGGCAAACGGTGCGGCAAACGGTGCGGCACACGATCAATAGCCTGAGCGGAACTAAAATTGCCTCTATCGTCCGAAAGGTTTTGAAACTCTTGACCGCCATTGTTGTCAGCAGCATGTTGGGTTGGTTCCGTTGCAGCGACTCAGCTTCCTATACAGTCACTAGTAGCTGCAGGTAAACTGCACTCTTTGGCCTTGACTCTGCTAGATACCTAGGTAGTCAAAGGGGTTCGGCTGTTGATCCAGCGTGGCTAAGAAAACACAATACACCGGCATGTCGCAGAGTCAACGCCGTGGCTAGACTACCGGACGCCTCTGGCCCGCGTCTCAGAATTCATTGTAGCGAAAGCTTGTCTCTTTGATGCTTTCATGTTCAATCACCCTGTAGAACTCAAAAAAGGGGGAGTGTTTTATTTTCCAAAGCTTGAATTGTTCACACCCCCCTCAACTCGAACCTATCTCAACCACCACCTCGAAGCATCCGCGCGTGAATGCTTCAATGACATCAACTACCGAAATGGCGACAATTGTGTGATTGGATTCCCCGGAGATGAGGGCCTTCTCCATTGCCTGAATTGGGAGACACGCTACCAATAGAGTCTTTCCCCTGCTACCCCAAACTCTGGTAGTTTCCGGATCTTCAGGAGTGGCTTTTTGAGCCCTGGCCAATAACGACGTGTCACTGTCACAAATCAACTAACGAATGGTCAGATTCAAATTCAATTCAAGTCGCTGGCTGATGAAGGGGACAATTTTGGCAATCTTAATTTTATATGCAATGCAACATGTGCTGTGCCTGGCTTAGCTTAGCACCTGTAGTTTTATGCGCCCGTCTGTTTTACAGTAAGATTACCACTATTTTTAGGTGGATAATCTCAAGTCGTCTTTTACTGG
This sequence comes from Fusarium cerealis, assembly GCA_019055205.1. Classification (NCBI taxonomy): domain Eukaryota; kingdom Fungi; phylum Ascomycota; class Sordariomycetes; order Hypocreales; family Nectriaceae; genus Fusarium; species Fusarium cerealis. The sequence goes on along the minus strand of JAHKOV010000117.1, from coordinate 9,061 downwards.
TTGGTGTTACACCCCCAAGTTGTGCAATCAATACCCTCATTGGGTCATGTCTCTCAGCCTCGTACCCCACTTTCGCGCTTTCACTCTCTCCCAGGCGCGCCAAACTCTCAGCCTTGTCCAGACTACCTCCCACCCTTGGCTTAGCATTATCAAAGAAACCCGCAGTATTACCCTACCACGATGGCCTCTGATGACGAGCGTCATGGTGACTCACCCCGTGCTAAGCGTCACAAATCAAGCGGCGACTCCTCCCCCCGACGCGACGGCGAGAATGGCGATCTAGATCAGTCTGTGACAAGAAAGCTATCCATACGAGAGAACCGCAGAAACAGCAGGACTGTCAGTCCAAGTCCCGGCCAAGATGGTGCTGGAGAAAGTCGTTACGAAAGTCGGCGCACATCACGGTCAAGATCACGGTTGAGATCGCAGTCCATATCTAGCAAACGGTCCGACTCTCGACTGCGCTCGCGCTCACCATCCCGAATAACATCACGAACAAGATCACCCCGCTCCTCACGATCACGCTCTCAATCACAATCATCCTTTCGCCACGCTCCAATAGACTCACTTTCATCACCAGAAGCTGAATCTTCCCCCTCTCAAGAACCCTTCAAACCCAACTACAAAACCCATCTTGTTCTTCGAGGCCATTCTAAACCCGTCTCACAAGTCCGAATATCGCCAAATGGGCGCTTTATCGCATCTGCGTCAGCGGACGCTACTGTGAAGATATGGGATGCCACGACAGGCGAGCACATGGATACACTCGTCGGGCATATGGCTGGAGTAAGCTGCCTTGCTTGGACACCCGATAGCAACACCATCGCAAGCGGCTCAGACGACAAAGCTATTCGACTATGGGATCGCGTTACAGGCCGACCAAAGACAACGACCCGAAAGAGTGTAGCTGGTCAAGATATGGCACCCCTGAAGGGTCACCACAACTATATCCACTGCTTAGCATTCTCACCAAAGGGCAATATTCTTGCCAGTGGCTCCTACGACGAGGCTGTCTTCTTGTGGGATGTGCGTGCAGGTAGACTTATGCGCAGTCTACCTGCACACAGTGATCCTGTCAGTGGGATTGATTTTAGTCGAGACGGAACGCTGGTCGTGAGTTGCTCGACAGACGGTTTGATGTATGGACCTCTTACCCTCATCTCCTGATACATCCACTGACAGAATATCCAGTCGTATATGGGACACATCAACCGGTCAATGTCTACGGACTCTCGTTCACGAAGACAATCCAGCCGTTGCCAACGTTTGCTTCGCCCCCAACGGCCGCTTCGTCTTGGCCTTTAATTTAGATAATTGCATTCGCTTATGGGATTATGTGTCTGGCACTGTTAAAAAAACATATCAAGGTCACATCAACGACAAGTTTGCTGTTGGAGGCTGCTTTGGAGTCCTAGGCGGGGCTCCCTTTATTGTCTCTGCTAGCGAAGATGGCAGTATCGTCATGTGGGACGTTGTATCAAAAACGGTGCTGCAACGGGTCGAAGGCCACAAGGGTGTGTGCTTCTGGGTGGACGTCCACGGTGAGACAATGGTGACCGCAGGACAGGATTGCACGGTAAAAGTGTATCGACATATCAGAGATGCTCCCAAGGCTAATGGCGAGGTGAGCAAGGTGCAGAAGGAGCCAAAGCCTGAAGCACCCGAAGCACAGGAGGACGTGGCAATGGAAGACGCATAGATCGCTGCCACATTAATAGCGAATGTGCTGCATTCTAACGAGGGTCAATACTCATGACAGGCTTGCCGCCTAAGTCAACACATGTGAACACAAGCGCTGATCTTGAATTGATCAATTTTTTGGGATGCTCAAGTCCAATCTATACACCCATCCGTCTATACCCCAACCGTCCGTCTATTTTCCCCAAACCATGTAGCCAGAACAAGCGTTTTAGCCCTCAGTGCTATCCGAGCCAGCTTTTAATCAAAGTGGACATTGACATTGTGGGTACCAACGCGCCTACCCTCAAAATAAACAGTGAAGTCCACGGTTCCGTCTTCACAAGTCATTTCGATTTCGTAATCAAGCTTGTGAAGGATTTTCCCAAGAGGGTTGGTGTACGTCGGCAACGACTCGATGTCGATGTCGCGTGTCCATCGGATCACACACAACGGTCCGTCACTTGGTTTCCATACTTCGGGCGGCGCAGACTCAGAGCAAGCAAAGATTCGATCCTGGATCTCACCAATACGTCCAGAGTACAGCCGTGAAAACCGGCACCGAACCCGTTTCTTGGTAAGCATGTCTTCTCCCTGTAAAAGTCAGCACTAGTGTCACAAGTCGTAGAGTTGGTTCATGGCATTACCAACCTTGCGCAAGAGCCATTCCATCTTGTTGACTTTCCACAACTGGTCATACTCTGACCAGTACCTCTCGGATGCAAGATGCTCCCCTGACTGAGATGGGGTGCTTGTCGATACCCCGTAGCTTCTCCCAGCAATTCGGGCGCCAATCTCTACTCCAAGACTCGGTGGAGGGCTGTGGCCAGTGATACCACAAATGACGGCACCGCGGCAAATTGCCGTCCAGCTATGACACAATCAGCCATGTGCTCGCTCCTGTATTATGAGTATAGGTAACTTACGGTTTGTCCCCTTGGGATTGTAGGACCTTCACGCCAAGGTTTGTGTCCAATCGGGTAAGGAGGTAGGGACTACGACCGAATCCTCCAACAAGGACGATGTACTATGCATGTTAACGCAAAAACTCATATGCCCGATTCTATAAAAGTACTTACGTTGGGTGATTTTTGAAGTTTCTTTTGAACAGCATTGATCTGACTACGGACAAGATTCTCGATCTTGCTGATAATGGGGTTGTAGACAGAGAAAATTTCGTCCCTAATCAATCAAGTCAGCTTCCTGTTGACAAACTGGTATTGCAAACGACTCACGAACTAAGGTCAATTGTCTTTTTTCGCTTCAGATTCCTGCCGGGTGTCGGACCGCTACAGCTCTCAGGCAGGCCAACTTGCCAAGTCTGTTTCTGGTTCGAGAATTGTGGCTTGATGGCATATTCCCATTCATCGTTTAGAAACTTTCCCAGTTCTGCAATACCCACGCTCGACCACGAGCCTGGGGTGACTTTGTCTCTGATGAGCTTCAGGAACTCTTCGTCAAGAAACACGCCTCCACACAACTCGCCTAAGACTCTTAGTTGCTGCAGTATCATGCATCGATCGGAAACTCACCATAACCTCCGACGCATTCTTTGACGACAAATGGATGGGTAGATTCAATCACATAGCTGATAAGGTCCTACTGCTGTATTAGGATTTTGCGAACATGAACTCGACCATAACTTACGACTGTGCCGCCTCCAGCGTCACAAATAACCATAGTGTCTCCTGCCTGCAGTATTGTAAGTGAACGGTTACCAATGTTGAATTTTTCGACCCATACCTTCACAGTTGACGTATCCGACACGTCCCACATGGTTGACAGCGCTGCTGCTTCCGGCTCGGAGATAAAGCGAACTGTGGTGTTGCCGCAGTCTCTAGGATTGAGAATCCCGGAAGCTCTAATAGCCTGCATCATACGCTGCCGTGTGTAGGGGGGCCAGACGGCCGGGATTGTAAGCACCACGTGGAATCTCGACTTCTGCAGTAGTGCACGTCCAATGCTGCGAACAATGCAACTAATTGCGTGATTCCAGATGTACCGGAGGAAGCATCCGATTGCATCGACGGGATCCTTCTTCATGGTCTCCAAGAGCTTTCTGGTGTGTTGGAGTTGAGAAGAATTGGCTATGTCAGTAGGGATATCCTCTTCATCGAGGATTAGAAGCTTAAACCATTTGAGAGTATCCTCCCCGGCAGGTATGTAATAGCCCCAAGAAGTGTCTCTGTCGTTGCTGTAACACAATTGGGTTGGTACCTTTTGAGCGTCTGAGCTATGGTTGAGCACTGTTTTCCAGTCCCCAACGACTTCAATGCTCGTGGGATTTCTGGAAGACGCCCAAGCTATTCCCGAGTAGCTGGCAGAGTTGATTCGTGAGTAAGAGCCTTCCTCAAACTAGATGTAGGTGGCAATCACACCATGGAGTGAAAACTTACGTTGTCCCGAAGTCTATGCCGACGGTGATAACATCACCAGTGCGGGTTTCTGCCGCCATTTCTGTTGTCTTGCTGCTTTTACTTTCGATGTACTCAGGGAAGTCTTGGGCTGGGGGGATTGTAGACCAAGAAAGGGGGGAGAGTAGTGTTGGTGTATGGTCAGAATTGAGATGACGTTGGCTGTTCAGTACCTGTGATGGAAAGGAAAGAAATCGGAAAAGAGGTTAAGCCAAGGAAGGTTTTAAGGGAGAATTGAAGCGACCAAGTTATGGCCAGGATGGTTCTGCTTGCACTGGCACACCGGGCACTTGCAGCCAGCCACAAACCAAAGAACAAAGGAACAAGTTCAACCAGCTTCATTCATGACCCTTTATGCATTAGCTCATACATTTGGTGCTTAATAGTATTCTCCTCAAAGAACATTTAATCTCCCTTTATCCTCTGCTGTCTTTCCTTTTTTTTCTTCTTTCCCTCTTCACCGCTCTTCATGTGCCTTTGTCTGGGACATAACTGGCACGGTATCTTCACCACCCTAGGGTATCAGAAAAATTGGCCGCTTAAGCCATAAAGGACAAGATCTATAGGTCATCTTATGCTGTCTAGACCAGGCTTCTTAGGCTACTTATTTTTTATACCCCAAGGGTTAGGCTTAGGAGGTCATTTTCCTATCACTGAAACACCAACACCAACACCCGACACTCCCTCACAACCTCTCATACTTGCCTCTGTCATTTCTCAGTTGCACGGTCACTTCAAAAAGTCCTACGTTGAGATAAGACAAAGCCTCAAGGGCCAACTATCTCCACGCTGCTGGTCATCCTTTCGGTGCGTTCACTCCCACTCTGCTCGTCAGCTCGCACTTGTCCATTCTCAGCTCAGGTATTGACTTGCTACAATCCAGGACACTATCCTTTCCTTCAACAACTAGGATGGTTGTGGAAACTCGTTCGCGGAAGCGGAAGTTGAAGCCGGATCCAACTTCTTGTGCCAAAAAAGAATCGTCCGACCCCAGTGCGCAGTTTAGCAGTGAAGTTGACAATCGGACAGCGAAAGAACTACTCGCGAGGCAGCAGCTGGGCCATGATAAGTTCATCCAAGACTACCGCACTGCTGCCGCCCAAGAGAGATCTCTGGTAGCTGAGACGGTACAAAGTGGAATACAAACCGGCATGGATCAAATCGCCGGTTGTGTCGAAAGAGTCTTGGAACGAACTACCCAGACTTCATTGCTATTGGAGGTTGAAGACCTCAAAAAGCAGCTGAAATCGGAGAAAATTCAGCACAAAGACCTCAAAGCCAATTACGATAATCTAGCTAGGAACTCTGACGATCAAAAGAAGGAACTCCAGAATGAAATCACACGATCCAAGGAATATCACAAGGAGCGTAATCAGATACTCGAGCTTCTGAATGGCGGTAGTCTTGCCGACCCGAACTCGACAGACGATGATGAAGTCAGGGGTACATGGATTTACATTGCTTTCAACGTCAAACAATTGGCTTATCAACTGGTTGGTGCTTCTTCAGGACAGCCACTCGACGACAAAGTCACGCAGCGGCTACAACGTGTTTCGAAAGATTATCGCAAACAGATGCAAGATCCAGATTTTCGTGATTTGCTCATGAGAGGCTACATATGGCTTCTTGTACAAGACATTGTGTTTGACTCCAAAAAAGACCTTTGGGGCGGACCCGGTGTAAGAGTACTCAAGATGACTCATGATAACCTTGTCGGTCAGTATCCATGTTATCGCTTCATAGAATTATCCTGATAACTGTTTCAGCGCGTGTTGAAAAGACAGGAGGTGATTTGGACGCCGAGCCGCCTGTTGCTCACATCGCAGGATGGTTAGCTAAAGGCTCAGCAATAATGAACAAGCTCTGTGAAAAGGACAGCATTGGCATCAATCATGTGGTGGACGTCGAGACCGAACGCCTGCGACCTTTTATGGTTGATCAAAAACCCGGATTTGACAGGACTGATAAGATGGTCTCAAAACAGCTGAAAGACATCATCGACTCTGCGGTTAAGCTTGATATAATTATGATGAGTTCCAGGGCAATCTTCCATATTCACTGGGGAGGTCGGGCACAAGAATCAGGTAACTTGGAGCGATGGAACCCAGATCTCATGGAAGCTGAAGGCTGGGATCATGAGGTGTCCCCAGAGAGCCGTGTTCAGTTTCGCATCTCGCCTACTCTTTACAAATTCGGCACAGTTAATGGTATTCTATATAATCTAAACATAGTTCTGGCCAAGAGCGCGGTAGTCTGCGATTAGCGCAGTGTCGTCAGTCACCCATTGCGGTTGAAGAGGAGCCAGTTTGGTAGGTGGTTACGATATAGGGAAATAACTTGGGTGATGGTGAGGAGCAAACAGGAAGCACCACAACAAGTTGCGCTGTGATTTTTCTTATTTTTGTATTCTTGATATTAAAACAAGTTGAGGAACATCTTGTCACAGGTTCGAGTGCTATCACAATCGACTCGCAAATAGGTAGTTGACTCAATATACGTATCTGCAACCATAAAACAGATCCATGAAAACTTCTTATACTTTTGACAGAAATAAACATAAAACAATTACATAGCAAAAAGCCATCCATGGTACTACTCCTACTAGGTAACAGAAAGGCTGGCCTCCTAGGCCTTGTGGTACAGAAATAAACAGCCTAAAGGTCTAATCTAAGCAACATAAGATGACCTACTAATTTCGTCGCTTATGCTCCCAGCGACCAATTTTTCTGATACCCTGAGGTCCTCTTCCCCTCTTCATTAGCAGTAATACTCCACCGTCATATGTTCTACCATCCCACGTATGCATCTATATCACACTGTCCCGAAACCACAATTAGGTATTAACCAGAACCCTCAAACTCCAAATCCAAAAAAAAAGAAATGCTGTCCGTACAAATGAGCTATGTCGTCAAAGCGATGTCGTTAGTTGCTTAGGCGCCGAGTCCGAAGCCCAGCCTGATAGCCGCAGCCAGCCCGCCTTGTCGCGATTGCTCATGGCTGAATGCCGCGGGGGTGGGAGTGGGCTGGAAGGGTGTCACGGTGGGACTGGTTGTGGCAGTCTCCGCGGTCGTCTCAGTAATTGTGGTTTCCGATGTCTCCGTGGTAGAAGTGAAGATCTCGGTGGTTGAAGGGGTGGGGATCACTGGGGGTGCCTGCGAGCTGGTGACATCAAGGGAAGTGGTTTCAGCAGATGATGTCTCGGTCTCTGAGCTTGTGGTGCTATCTGTGGTTGAGACGATGATGGGATCCTCGGAGGTTGTAGGAATCACGGGAGGAATGGTCGAGTTGGTGGCGATAGAGATGGTAGAGTACTCAGAAGGCTCACTGCTGATGACAGGAGGGTTGTAAACGGGCGGTGTGTAGATGGGATCAACATGAGCGCTGGTCGAGAGCGAAGCAGAAGTCTCACTGGTGACAGGACCTGTGGGAGTTGGGATAATGGGCTCAATAGTTGAAGAGTTGCTGGGGATGACAGGGACTGAGTACACCGGGGGTTCAGCAGGCTTGGTGTAGACTGGTGGGGTGTAGATTGCGTTGTCGGTGGTCAAAGAGATGACTGGAGGCTCAACAGTAGATGAGTTACCAGGGATCACAGGACCAGGGTAAGCTGGCTTTGTGTAAACGGGAGGCGTGTAGATGGGAGTCTCGACAGGCTTCGTGTAAACGGGGACCGAGTACACGGGAGTTTCAGCCGGCTTTGTGTAAATAGGAGGAGTAACGACTGAAGTGTTACCGGGCAAAACAGGCTTCGTATAGACTGGGGCTGAGTAGATCGGTGTGTCCACGGGCTTGGTGTACACAGGTACTGTTCCGTTACCAGAAGCAAGAGAAGAGTAAGCAGGCTTGGTGTATACGGGAGGAACGTATCCCGACTGTGTACCAGTCGAGTTACCATAAGCAGGATCCGAGTACACAGGCTTGGTGTTGGCCGGCTTGGTGTAAACTGGAGGAGAAATCTGTCCATCAGGAGAGCTGTAGACTGCGCTTTGCCCGGGGGTCTGGTAAGTGGGCGAGGCATGCTGGTCGATAGGCGTGGTGAATGAGTATCCGATGGTCGAGTTGATGTGAGGATAGTCATTGCCGGTTTTTGTTTGAGAAGGCGCCGCATATGTCGAGTTGGCAGGGTGGTAGGGAGGACCTGTGTTCTCATTACCGTATGGAAGTGTCGAAGCGTACTTGGTAGGAGGCACAAGGACGGTGTTGCTGATAGTCACGGTCTTGGTGCAATCTTTGCAAACCTCAGTGGTGTAGTGAGCTCCGTCGGATGAAACAGTGACGGTGACTGTGACATCGACAGTTCTGGTAGAGACAAATACATAGTTGGTAGGGCATTGGATGGTTGGCTCAAGAGTTGTCGAGTTGATTACAGGAGTAGTGGTGTTTTGGGGAGGCGTGTAACTTTTGATGGGAATGTACTTGGGAGGAGTATAGTCATTAGCAGATCGAGCAACTCGGGGTTGACCCTGAAACTATGTTAGTATGTGTTTGCTTTAAGTGAGGTAAGAATACATACTCGGCCAAACCAAGAACCGCGAGGAGCAGCTTCAGCAACCGTGCCAAGAAGGCCAACGGCGCCAACAATTGAAGGCAGAAGCATATTGTAAGAGGAAGTAAGAAGAGGAGGAGGAGGAGGAGGAAGAGGGTTGATGAGATTGATCAGCTAAAAGCTAATGAAGCTGTATGTGAGAGTGAGAGTATGGCAAGAGATGCTGAGTCTGGTGGTGAGAGAATCACTTCTGGGACGCATCCCATCGTCTTTAAGTACAACTTCATTTTGATCAAAGGGTTCTCCTCAAGGAGTTGAATATCAGCACAAGGGTGGTAAAATATTGAAAATTGGCAGGATGAAATATTGAAAAGTGGTTGATTATACGAAAAGGGCACGACGCATATTGGAAGAGGGATGGTTGTATGCGAAAAGGAAGACGTAGATAAACACAGCACAAGGGCGGCTTCACTTGGCGGGGGGG
>JAHKOV010000116.1:0-35509 GCA_019055205.1 Fusarium cerealis | reverse complement strand
TTACTTGATAACTCGGTCTGGTGGTCTAGTGGTATGATTCTCGCTTAGGGAAAACCCTATAGCATAGCTTGCGAGAGGTCCCGGGTTCAATCCCCGGCCAGACCCTTTCTTTTGCTTTTTGATGTCTTGGTCTATGTAGATGATGTACTGTTGGAACACTTTTTTTGACCCATACTTTTCTATCTTTATTTTATGATTTAAAGCTTCAAAGCAAGAAAAAGTCATTATTAGACTTTAAAAATCACAAAACCCTTGAGTAAGCTTGGAACGGCTAGCACACTCATTATATCCATCGAACATCAGTAGAATTACCAGTTTGCATTGAGTAGACAGATTATTTGTGACGTTGTATATAAAAGCTTAGATCAAACTCTTGAATCCACCCTGTTGATTCTTCCAATATTTGTTAATGCCTCCGTTCTGACCAGTGTATGGATCAGCAGCGGCATTCTCAACCCGCCAAACAGCCTCAAAGTCATTTGCACTATCGCCACCTTCATCCCATGTCCATGAGAATCCCTTTGGGTAAGCTCCCATCATACAAAATCCTTCTATGGGTACCTCTGCTACAGTAATTCTCGCGTTGTCGCTTGCAATGGCCCGAGCATCTCCAGTCAAGCAGCCAAAAGACGCTTCCGTAGCATTGGGATCGTATGACTTGTGCGAAATACCTGCTGGAATGACAAAAAGATCTCCAACCTCGACTTCAACTTCTAAACCACCGTCTTCGTAGGCTTTGCCGTAGGTGTGCTCTTCCCAGTCATCGCTTAGGTCTGCGACGCCCCAGCGGATTCGGCCGGGACCTGAGACAACCACCATGACCTCGTGAGTTTGAGAGTGATAGTGGGCTCGTTGGTGTTGGCCGTATCTCACGACCCATTGCACGTCCCAGTTGTTTGCTTTGAAGGTGTCAAAGGCAGCAGTACGGTCGGCTTTGCCATCTTTCATAAACGCGTTCTTATAAAGAAGTAGTGGTTTTGGGGAGTTGGGTACTAATTTCGTTGGCTTGATAGTGTAGAGAATGGGCTCTGGTAGTGTTGTCATGTTGAACAAAGGAACAATGATAGCTTGTTGTCGTGTTATACAACTGTGTTAGCGGAACAAAGGTGAGGCAAAAGGTCTTAGTTGTAATAAGTTTAAACTAATGAGAGTATCGTCAAGATATCACAACATGGTCCCTTTATCTTAATGATTTATAGGTCGCTACAGTCATGTGGAGATCTAGTCTGTGGCGTTGATACCGAACTTGCATATCACAACGATAACGAGTGAGCTACGGCTAGCGATGCCGATGAATTGCGGGGACAGACCAATAAACTACCATCGGTATCAACAACCGCCCACTACCGGTAGCATTAACCGCGATTATCTGTCTGGACTTTGAACTAGGGAAACTGAAATGCAACTACAAACGCGGGGTATGGTACGTGTATTCGATGTCTATGGCCAAGAGGCGTGGTATCAATGTGGAGAGGCGGTCGGTCCGGAATGGCCTCAATGATAAAGACTTACTCGCGTGATAACATGTACCCAATTAGGAAGATGAAGGGTTAAGTCTGCAGTAGCACTATCAGATCATTCTGACTTCTATATAAGCGTTTGCTGTATTTCGTTGCACTTGTAAATATTCCTCTCAACAAGTTTCACTTACACTCACCCTATTGTCCACTATGCCTCACACTGGTGGCATCAACGTCGGCAATATGCCAAACTTTCTATCAAACAGCATGACCACTGTCAATTCATCTTACAATTCCAAAATTCCAAGCGTCAGTACCACAGAAATCCCTGCGCCTACGCAAACCACACCACAGGAAAAGACAACGCCATCACCATCGCAGCGATGCATGGAGCAGGCTAGACCTCTGAAGGTCATCTACATCGGCGGTGGCATTTCGGGTATCTGTGGTGCCATCGAGTTTCGCAAGCAAGTGCCTGATGTAGATCTGGTTATCTACGAGAAAAACCCTGACCTTGGTGGAACATGGTTCGAAAACAGGTAAGTTAGTTTAAAGATGCCTGTTAGCAAATGCTGACGATGTGACTTGTTGAGATATCCCGGCTGCGCATGTGGTTAGTTACTACTCCTTTCACTAACGTCCCCTTCGCTAACAAAGTCGCAGATGTTCCGGCGCACGCTTACCAGTTAACCTACGAGTCCTCACCAAGATGGAGTTCCTTCTTCGCATCAGCACCCGAAATCCTTCAATATTGGAAGGATGTTGCCACCAAATACGACGTCAGGAAGCACATGCGCTTCCAACAGAAGTGCATTGGTGCACGATGGAGTGAAACGACTAACAAGTGGTGTGTGCAGCTCAAGAACCTGACAACAGGCGAGGAGTACCAAGACTCCGCCGATGTTCTTGTGACAGGAGAAGGTGTTCTCAATGAGTGGAAATGGCCGGATATAGAGGGCATTGAGTCATTCAAGGGCCATCTCTTGCACAGTGCAAACTGGGATCCTTCAATCGACTTGAAGGTGAGTGCTAGTTGATGATTATGGTGCCAATGCTAACGCTATTTATAGGACAAATCTGTTGCCGTCATCGGATCCGGTAGCAGCGGTCTTCAAATTGTGCCTGCTCTATTGCCCGATGTCAAGCACATGTACCACTATGTACGTGGCCGGTCCTGGATCGTTGGACTTTTTGGAGATCCAGAAACACGACAGAGAATCCAACAAGCAGGTGGCAACTTCAACTACACAGCCGACGAAGTGAAGAAGTGGGAGACAGACCGCGAAGCATACCTCGCATACAGACGAGCCATCGAGTACAACATCAACAAGAACTTTGGAGTGCTCTTCCGTGGATCCAAGGAGCAGACCAACCTTCGACAACTGGCCCAAGACTCGATGATGCAGAGACTCAAAGACAAGCCGGAAATCTACGATCATTTGTTGCCCGAGTTTTCGCCTTACTGCAAACGCATGTCGCCTGGGCCAGGATACCTTGAGGCTTTGGCATCTCCCAAGGTTAACACCATTACATGCGGTATCGCCAAGATCGACGCGACTGGCGTATTCACTACAGATGGAGAGCACCACCCTGTTGACGCTATCGTTTGTGCGACTGGCTTCCAGACCTCTCCCGCTAGCAGAAGTTTCCCCATTTACGGTGTAGACGGTGTGAATCTACGAGAACGCTTTCAAAAACGCCCGGAAACATACCTGAGTGTCTGCACAGATGGATTTCCCAACTTCTTCCAGTCCATGGGCCCCAATTCGATGCCTGGAGCCGGCAGTCTTCTCCTCGTCATCGAAAAGACAAATCTCTACATCGGCAAGATCCTAGCGCGCATGGCGTTTGACAACATCGCTCGCATCGAACCCAAGCGCAACATGGTGCAAGCCTTTACCAACTACTGCGACGAATTCTTCAAACAAACCGTGTTTGCAGAAGAGTGCAATTCTTGGTACAAGACGTACGAACAGGGCGCGTCTCGTGAGGAACAGAAGCGAGGTCGCATAACGGCGCTATGGCCTGGAAGTAGTCTACACTGCGTTCGTACAATGAGTAATCCTCGTTGGGAGGATTTCGAGTATAAATACTATGATGATAATCAGTTTGGTTGGTTTGGGAATGGATGGACGTTGGCGGAGAAGTATGTGACGGAGGAGTTGGAGTCGTTGACTTGGTATCTGAATGATACGAAGATTATGGACAAAGTTGGGAAAGAGAACAAATTGTAGCGGATAGCATAAATTAGAAACAAATATCGTGCACTCATTTGACGCGTGATACTTCAAATTCGCCACGCGACGAGACTTACTCAGTTGGTTAAACCCATTCGACTTGATATCGCATCTGTTGCAAATGAAGCCGACGTATTTGGGAGTCTCTCGTAAATCGTATTCGTCATTGTGTCTCAAAAGAAATCGACGGTCTCTCGGAGTGTCCGAAATGCCGCACCTTAGCCAAGACAAAACGGGGTGCGCGGGATGCGCGTCAGAAGCCCTGTCATGCCCCTCCAGATCATCATATCTGGTCAAACACTGCATGCAGACATTGAAGAGCTGAAGACATTAATCACTAATTTCTACGTACTTGTCTACGGGTCATGAATCTGGACAACATGGATAGCGACGGAGAGAACAACAGTGCCTCCTCCACGCGACGGATCCCGGAACAAAAGCTGTCCGTGAGTTGCGCCATTTCCGTCATATTCCCGGATACATAGGAGTTTAGAAAAATTAACAGCTTTTGGCAGTGTGACCAGTGCAGACAACGAAAGGTTAGTTGCGGTGGGACATAGTGGAAGTACTTGCTCACTAATTTAGATCAAATGCGATCGCGAAGATCCCTGCGGCCCATGCCAAAGGAAGCAAATACACTGTTCTTACCCAATCGGCTTCAAAACAAGAGCAAAGCGACATCGTGCGCTAGTGTCTGATGGGTAGTAAGTCGAAACGATTATGAGAAGAGTTCCACTACTAAGCTAGACTCCAGCGAAGCCAAATTGAACGACATCTCACAAAAGCTGGATCAGATCAGTCTTGCCGTTAACAACATCTCCTCTCCCCTGCCTGGTTCATCAGCCGCCCACAACGCCTTGATTTCCCATGTAACGCCGCAATCTTACTCAAACTCCCCGTCAGAGCCACTGAGAAACAGCGACGATGTATCTTCGGAATTGGGTGACGATGTCACGCTCACTACCCAAGCGACATTCGCTACTAACCTTCTACAGCAAGTTGTCGATAGCAACAAAGGACCGGGCCAAGTACACGAACTCGAGAAAAATCTGGATGAGTTACGGAAGATTCTGAGCAAGGGAAATGCAGGGAATCTAGACCCTCAACTTATTGATACCCAGCGAACTCTTCATCCGGCGGGACAGGGAGGTTATCAACTTCCTCCGATACATCTAGCTATGATGGCTATACAGAGACTTCGAGGTAAGCCACCAACAAAATGATATGGATACGTACTAAAGCAGGTTCCAGAGTCCCCAAGACTAAAATGCTTTTGGTGTATCGAGTTTGAGAGCATCGGCCAGTTTGTAGAGTATTTCATGACAGTCTACTTTGGCAAACCAACACTCGCCGACCTTATCATTACCCACGCAGGGTTACAACGTCTTTTACTGGAATGTGAAAAGATGGAACACGACCAGGCCCTGAAGAATGAGCTCAAGACACAGGGACTTCTCTGTCGACAAAATCTGGAAACGATATTGGCTGGCCTTCCATTCAATCTACCATGCACAGCCGATTATGTTCTCGCTCTTTACATGGCGGTAAGTAAAAATTGAAAACTCTTTTACAAAAGATTGACCACTGATATCTCTCCAGGCGACATACTACCTTGACAGATGCCGCATATCACTATCATGGAACTGTCTCGCGGCCTCAGCCCAAATGTGCCAAAGACTCGGTCTCATTCGCGAAACCCTCTCAAATCCCGAGACGCGAGAAGAGAAGCAGCGCAGAGGTAAAATAGTGTGTTGGATCCACATGCTAGACAAGATGCTTTCGATGCGCCTCAGTAGACCGTCTCTGATACGAGTTGGGGAAATCACACTGAACTTTGAAGCATTGGAGGCAACTGGAAGCGACGGCCTACCACCCATCCTGTCCAAATGGACGAACTTCTGCGATCTGCAAGGACGGGTGTACGATGATTTGTATAGCCCTCGAGCTTTGATGCTACCAGTTGATGGAAGAGAGTCTCGGGCGAGAGATCTTGCAGCAGAGCTGAAGAAACTTTATCATGGAAGGAATGCAGCAGAGGTACGTAAGCGTAGGTGAAATTGATGTTCAATCACTGACAAGTCAAGGACCGGTTCATCGAGATGTCTCGCCTGGGTGTTGGTGATATAATCACCGATCTATTCCAACGAGCTGACAAGATCGCATTCCTGTCAATGCTTTGTCTTGTTTACCGGGCCATCAAACCCAAACCCACAACTTCCTCTGCATTCTGTGATGAGTGCTTCGATGTTGCAAAACAGGCACTTGATGAGCACAGGATATGCTTGTCCATTTTGCGCGATGCCGAATCGGGCATGCTTGAGCATTACGTGCACTGGTAGGAGAACATAGTCTTATGTGGATAAAAGGTCAGAAACTAATAAAATCACAGGGCATTCATAGCTGTACCATTGATACCGTTCATCGTACTCTTCTGCCATGCCATCGAGACGTGTGATCCAGTCCACCTGGAGAGTCTGGCAGCTGTAGTCGAAACAGCACACATCACCACAGAACTCCCCGACGTCTATAGAAAACAGCTTCGCTTGTTCAAGCTCATGTACGATGTAGCATGCAAATATGTAGGCTCCAGGGAAAATAACACATCAATGCATGCATCAGGCAGAATACCCGACACGCCTTTCGAGATGCTTTTTGCTGAGGCCGGTGTCCCTCTTCCAGGGCACATGGGCATGCCGACGGGTATGCAGAATTTTCATGATGGGACGCAGCACGGTAGTGGTACAGGTTTTGGAAATATTCCGATGGGGGACAATGGGAATTTGACAGAGTATGGAGGTTTTACGCATAGTATGGAGCTGGGGAATTGGTTTGAGCAGAACCAGGAGATTTTTATGATGTTGGATAATAATACGGAGCAGAACTTGTAGAGTTTAGAGAGAACATTTTACTGAGCTTGGATTGCTATTGCTTTTTAGGAATGTTGACCAGTATGTCAGAGGAGAAAGGACCTCTCATAGTTCACACGAGCTTTTGTTCGGAGATTTGATGTACACGTAGATGCTGGGAAAGTATCTGAACTTCGCTATACATCTGCCTCTACGTATTAGCTAGCGACTTGTTCCTTCTGATTCAGAAAAGAGGTGCTCATAACAGTACTGTCATAGAAGATCAACAGCAGATGCGAAAATACCAAGACATTAATTCTATGTATCTATGTCTAAGAATATCTAAATGGTAACAGATAAAAAATATACTAGAAATAAAACACAATGATGAAAGATCGAATACATAATGTCCAAACCCGTCTACGCCTTCTTGCTCTTGCTCTTCTTAGGAACCCGAACCAACCAGTAAATAGCAACAGCAGCCGCGCAATTGAACAAGACATAAGCCCAAAGAAGTCCAAAGTCTCTCCATCGGTTGTCGAAGTTGATGTTGATCAACTTGAGGAAAGAGTTGGTGTTGGCCATAGGACAGTAGTGACACTCAGTAGTACTGCTCCCACTTCCACCGTGAAGGTACCCGCCATGTTCAGTGATGTACGCAGAGAGAAACTCGCTGCAAGTCGATCCATTGGTAGGCTTAAAGTCCAGAATCTCATTCGCAGCGCAAGTGACGGGTGCGTTTGCGAGTGTTGTACCGAGGAATCCTTCTACCACGTAGGTAAATGGGTTGACGCGGTACATGAAGATCCAGAAACGAGGAAGCACATTCGGACCGGCGAGGACACCGCAAAAGGCGAACATCATGATGAAGATCAGGTTGAGAATACCTGCTGCGGTGTCGGAATCGGGAAGGCCGGCGATGATCATGTGTGTGAACGTGGAGGCGAGGAGGAAGAACATCCAGACGTGGAGAAAGATGGTGATTCCACGTGAGTCGACCTGGTCTGTCCACTCGGCGTTGCGGTAGAGACCAATGGGGTAGTACCAGACGATGAAGGAAAAGACACCGATGAACTGCAAGATGTTAGTAAAGAGCATGGACGATGATAAAGACTGAGAATGACTTACCGAGTTCCAAGCAACTTCGACAGTGATGTTGGCAAACATGAAAGACTGCCATGAGTACGTCTTGGAAGGACGCTCACGAGCTTCAAACAATGTTCGCTGCTCTACAAAGACTGGCATCATCTGTTCAGCTACCTGAGAGAAGATGGTCAAGAAGAGGAAGACACCGAACATCTGGTTCTGGAGTCCACGAATGGTGTTGCTGCTGTCCATGACAGAGAGTCCGATGAAAAGAGCCTGCAGAAATGTTAGTGGGATTTAAGTTATGTGAAGCAGAGATAGTGACTTACAGCGCCGACAGAAAGAAGAACCTTGGAGTACATGTACTGAGGATTTCTCCAGTACCCTTGGAAAAGTCGTTTGGTCACTTCCCATAGTTGAGTTGTGTATGAAGACGCAAACTCCTTGTACTCAGAGGCATCACCAGCTGAAGCTTGTGTCTGACCCGACGAACTCTCAGACTTGAGTGATTGAAGCTCTCTCTGCACAGACTCATACTCGGGAGACTTCCTCCAAATGGCAGGCCAATCGACGTCGGTTTGGGCACCTGGGGCAGCTCCGATGACGTGAAGCATGTGTTCAGCAGGGTTCGCCTTGGGCGGCAAAGACGGTCCACCATTGCGAGTGAAGTAATCCATCAAAACCTGCGAATTGTGTCCAACCTCACCGAAGTAGACGGTCTTGCCTCCCTTGGCAAGTAGAAGAAGTCTGTCGAACCGTTGAAACAACATGGCGGAAGGTTGGTGGATGGTACACAAGATGGCCTGACCACTCTTGGTCAATATCTCCATCAGATCACAGATAGACCATGAAGTTTGACTGTCAAGGCCAGAGGTGGGTTCGTCGAGGAAGAGGAGAAGTTGGGGTCGGGCGACAAGTTCCACTCCGATGGTGAGTCTCTTGCGTTGTTCAACGTTGAGACCTTCACCAGGAACACCGATGATGGCATCGGCGTAAGCATCCATTCCAAGGAGCGAAATGACAGTGTCGACGTAGTCAATGCGTTCCTGCTTGCTGTACTTGGCCGGCTGTCGAAGGATGGCGCTGAATCGTAGAGCTTCTCGTACCGTCGAGCTGGCCTGATGGAGATCTTGTTGGGTGACGTATCCGGTCTTCCGTTGGAAGGAAGAATCGCGCTGGTGACCGTTGACAAGCATCTCACCAGAAACGACGCCCATCGTGACACGGCTGGCAAGGACATCGAGGAGGGTGGTTTTGCCGGCGCCCGAAACACCCTAAAACGTGTTAGCTATCAGAGTGAAAACGAAGAGAACAAAGAAATGTACCATGAGAGCAGTCAATGTACCGGGCTTGACCCAACCATCGACGTGATCCAAAATCCTGCGCTCCTCGCCCTTGACCTTGATGTCATAGCAGACATCGTTCCAGTGAAAGACAGATGTTTGTCTTTCAACCTCGACCTTCTCGCTCGAGTTCCCAGCAACCTCTTGCTTTCCAACAGGTAGACTGGAACCTGACTCTTCATCGGTAGTACGCTTGCCGGAGACCTTGTGCATCGACTCACGGAGGAAGACCAAGACTTCACCCTTGGAGCGCTCAGAAGCCACGTACTCGGTTGTCAAAAGATGGAGGGCCATGTAGAAAAGAGCCCACACGATGAGAATACCAAAGTTCCTCCATCGATGGCTGTTCACAAAGCCAAATGAAGTGCGCAGGTAATCCTCACCTCTGACAAAGGATTGTCCAGGAACAGAACCGGCAATGTTGCAAACTTGTTCACCAGAGTTCAAGTTCTCATAACCAGCGCCGCTCGGAACAAAGCTGGAACACGAATACTCTTGACCGTGAAACTCAACCAAGAACACGCTCTCGAGACCATAGAAAACAGGGTTGATCCATCGAATCCAGGCTAGCCATCCCTGCATGTATTCTGTTGGGATAGCGTACCCAGAGTACAAGACCAAACCGAGCAGAATAACACAAGCGGGCGCCAATGCTTGGGAGATGGACTTGGTCGCGGAGCCAATGAAGCGAAACATCATCGACATGCACATCGTGAGCGCAAACGAGAAGAGCAAAAAGGCGAAGTAGGGACCAGGTTCCCGACGCAGGTTACACATGAAGTATAACGTGGTGTTCATCAGAATCGCGTTGATCACCTTGTAAGGAAGATCAGTGACGATAGCTGCCAAAGACTCAGCGCTAGGGTGGTAGAATGCATAGCGAGACTGTTTCTCCACAACCTTTCTCTTCTCATAAAGAGTCATGATCTCGAGAACGCTGCCGAAAGCATTCATGAGGACGATGAAGAAGAGGAGGGTTGTTCGGCGGAAGAAACTGGTTGTGTTGTGTGGCAAGTTGTAGAAAATGCTGGACACGATCAGGGCTTGGAAGATGTTGGTGATGAGCATAGTGAGAGTGATGCTTGGGTCGCCGAGAAGCATCTTGACGCTTCTCCAGAGATTGATGGTGTACTGTTGCCAGAAGGAGAGGTTGAAGGGTGACTTCTCTCGCTGGACGCGGGCTTGGTCGAGTCTTCGTGATTCGGAGAATCGTTGCAGATCTGGTCCGTCGAATGGGTGCTGTTCAATGTAGTAGTCGATCTCGTCAATCAGTCTGGATCGATCCTGACTGTTCTTCCAAGCAAGAGCGAATTCGTCAGAGGTACGTGGAGGATTGGCGCCAGGACGAATGATTCTCTCGCCAGGGTTGGTCATTGATGTCAAAAAGTCGGCCGTGGTCTGTTGCTCGGGACAAACAAAGCCCAGGTTCTCGAAGTAAGCCTGCGCGTCGCCTGTTCTTCCAAAGAAGATCTGGCGGCCCTCATATAGAACAACTACCTTGTCGAAAAGATCGTAAGCGCTTTGCGGCGCTTGGTAGATAGCGACGCAGGATGAAATGCCGAGGACATCAGCTTGTGTACGGAGGACTCGACAGAACTCAACGGCATTGGCGCTATCAAGGCCTCGGGTACTGTTGTCCCAGCACTGCAAAGGTGAATAACCAAGAGCTGCCTCTGCGATTGTGACTCTCTTGCGTTCACCGCCGCTGACACCGCGCACAAAGTCGTTGCCAACCCTTGTGTTCTTGGTATGCGAGATACCAAACATGGCCATGATGACATCGCGCAAATGCTCGGCATACTCTTGTGCAGTGACGCCGTGGGGAAGCTTATCCGTTGGTGGACAGCGACAACGAGCGGCGAAGTAGAGGGTGTCGCCGACAGTCAAATGGGGAAAGTGGTGATCAACTTCAGCAGTGTAAATGGCTTCGCCTCGGTAGGCCTTCTTCATCTGCTCCGGTCGGATGCCCTGGTAGTTGAGGACAGTGTCGTCACCGAGATGGAAGCCGTGTGTTTCGCCAGAGATACTTCGAAGAAGGGTAGAGCACCCAGAGCCGGGAGGACCCAAGACGCAAAGCATCTCGCCCGCCTCAACAAGACCATCGAGGTTTCGGAGAATGTCAATGCGCTGACCCTTGTACCCACCAATCTTTCTTACAATGCTAGTAGCGTTGAGAAAGATGTTGACCAAAGTATTTTGGAAGTCTGTCGCTTGGCCGAATCCGAATGCATCGAGGTTCTTGAAGGCGATGCCTGCTGTTCGGGGTGTGTTTCCGTCTGCTGCAGCGGTGCGTGTCTTGAGAAATGCTTTGGCCCATTTCTTGGGATTGAAATGAGGGCTTTCGGGATCGAGGGAGGTGTTTTCGCCAAGGGGGAATAGAGGAGCGTGACCAGATGTCGCGGATTGGCTTGTTATTCTTCGAGCTAGTTGGTGGATTTCGGCATCGTAGTCGTGGTCTGAAGTGTTGTCGGTGTTGTGTGTGTCTTGAAGGGTCGTTGAGGAACTAGAAGGCTGGTGTTCCCTGTGTTGTGTCATGGTGAGTTTGTCGATACTCTAACGAATAACGGATTAATTCCCCCAAGTCTTATATGTTTTAGGACAAGAGTCGTGGGATGGATGAGGAATGATGAGAATAGGTGTTGATGTTTCACAGTCAAACTTGGGATATCAGAACAACAGTCTTTCAGCAGATGAAAGTTATTTAACAAGTGAATAAGATCAAGAGCTACGCCTCCCCGGATCTCCGCGCCCTCCAATTGCCGGTAGCAGCATTAACTAAGACAAGGATATTCCATTCTTAATCGAGAAATACGGCATCGGGGGACCGAGAAAGTGGATCTTTACGGTTGTACGGACTGTCCGCATCCCGGACTGATGCACCTCACTAACGTGCCTGGGTTAAAGCACACCTTGGCGTAGTCGATACAGCGCTGACTCAACGGGCGCTGACAGATTGGAGTGGCTTTTAGCGGCATGACGTACAGGAGCTTGGCCAAACTTTGCCGGTGTCCACGGACACCGAGATGATGGATGACAGGGATGCTGTTTAGCCTGTGGCGTTAGACAGTGAGGCGCGTTTTTGACAGTCCAGGGATTAGACTCGGCAGTGATTGAGATGAAAATTGATCCGTTAATCTGCGTTACCAGCTGAAACATTGATGATAAAGGGTAGCTGACGTGAAGTAATGGTGGTGTCATCCAGACTTGATCTTGGGCCACAGAAAGTGGATGGAGTGAATACAGGTCAGAGACGATGCCAACGACGTCCCGTCCATTCGAATCACTAGAGAAACAGTTCCAAAAAAAAATGTAGAATTCGACAATTGATCAATCCCATCGTGAATAACCCGGTTGCTGACTGTTTGGCCCTGTCACCTAACCTACAGCCGCTGCTAAAATGACCAACTCATCGCCATAATCACGTTTGCGCGCGAGGATTGTAGTATTATAATATATAATTAGGATACGATAATTGTTTTGATTGACCTCTGAAGGTAAAAGATGAGTGGTATACACAATTTAACTTGCCTGTTGTAGATTGCATGCGTTGAAGCTCATACCGTTTTGGAAACACTAGTAAAGATCACACTGAAATCAGTGCTGAATTAACTTAGAGTAAATCACATCACGTGATATACTAACAGCATGCCTACCTAGATACGATGTGGAGTTTCAGTTTGACGAGTCAACTCAAACCTCTGCCACCACAATAATGGAAGTTAGAGAAACGGACTCAGCCTCATGGTCTACTGAGAGCTGCTCAAGGCTTGAACTGGGCACCGCCCAAGTCAAGCCGAGAATAGCCAAGCTCGCCCGATTGGCACGGACCGTTGCAACCAAAAAGCCGGATGATGAGAATGCCCAGCGCCGAGCTCAAGCCGCCACAGTCATGGTCACTCAAGTGGCCGAATCACTATACAGAATTTCAGGAGTTCTTCCATCCGAAGACGATGAAGACTTCCGTGACGTGCACTCTTGTGAGAGTGGCAAACGACACGTGTCCAGTTTAGTTTCAGTTAAACGCGGTGTGAGAGGTCAAACATCTCGACTGGAGCCTTCCCGCGAGACGCGAATATGGTTACCAGCAGAAATTTATCAGCTTATTGTCGGCCATGTCAACGAATTCGACAATCGTTATAGACAACACACATTGGCTGCACTCTCGTCTTCGTGCAAGTTACTCATGACGATGGCCGAGAGGTTTCTCTATGCACATCCCCGCGGTATCAGGAACGTCCAACAGCAGTGGATGTTCCTCTACAGTTTGAAAATTGAGCCTACTCGCGCGAAATACGTGAAATCCCTCGAGCTCGTATGCCCTAGCGACGCAACCAACATGGAGCTGCTCAAAGACATCGCGTCTTCATGCCCCAGCGTCAACGATGTACTTATTGAGAGGGGTGACAGTGTACACGACGCTTATTACCTGTCAAAATCGTACATAATCTCCATGGGCTCCTTGCTGGCTGCATGTCCACCGCTCAAGAGCTTACGATACAGGACAAGAGCTTGTGAAGTTTATCCTGATCCTAAAGCCTTTGATGATGATGATTTGGACGGACAAGGTAACCTCAGCGCACCCTTGGTCTATTCTGACTTCAAAGAGACAGGTCACAATTTGACCAGACTGGCTATCGGCGAGTTCAGTGACTGGCTTATACAGCTCATGCTGCCTGTCCTCTCATCAAATCTGACATCCTTGACCATCGGTCGACAGAACAACACTGCAGGCGAAAATCCACTTTCAACACTTGCTGTTCACTGCCCTCATCTCCAAGAACTAGTCTTGGATTATACACTCGTAGAATCAAGCGATCTTAAGCGAGCATGCAAGATGTGGAGCTCGACACTCCAAATGTTAAAGCTTACAAACATGGAGGAGGACACTGACTGGCTAGCCGAGATCATGCCTTCCATGACTGCGCTAAGGTTCTTGGACACCGGTTTGGCAAGCGCATGCCGTATCCTCGATATAGACGTCATTGCTCAGAGCAAAGCACCATTGGAAGAAATAGCGCTGGGATACATCGAATGCGATAGGGATGACATTGCAAGTGACGAAATGAATACAGCGCTGGCAAACATGATCAGAGCGCACTCGTCCCGCTTACAACTACTAGACTTGGGAACCGCCAAGTTGGGATCAGCGATACTCAAGAGTTGCAAAATGGCGAGGCATCTTAGGTCTTTACACTTTAGACTGGCCTATCGCCCATTGGCAGATGATATTGATGACCTCTTGGTCGCGTGCCCAGATTTGGATGCTCTTGCGGAGAGAGTGTCCCAGTATTCCCCTAATCACGAAATCTGGGAGGCAAGAATGCAAACAAAAGTGCTGCCAAAGCTAGAAATAGTCGCACGAGATTCCCTAGTCGTCGGATTTGGATCGCTATGAGTTGATTCCTGATTGGGGTGCTAAGATGTGGATCGGTATTTTGTTACTTAATATTTGTCCCAAGTCACTGTGCGTTACTGTATGGGATTATGTTTCATATACATTGGTCTGTGGCCTGTACACCCTGGCTATAGCAGAGGATGAGGGATGTCATTGTGTCAAGAGGAATAATAGTCTGGAAACCATCAGCAATGACTCATGCAGACAAGTGATATACACAAGTAGAGTGTCATTGAGATTGTTCCTCGCGTAAATGAATTCTCAACGTAGTACAGCATAGTAATAGACTCAAGAATAAGGTTTCAGGCCAGCAACATTGTAACCATAGAGATTCGACTGTGGGGGCACATCCGGCAAACCCCAGGAAATCAACTGGTCAACGTGATAGTTATTACTTAATAGAAAGGCTTGTCAGGAGGATTCGCTAGGATGTTCAATCGGATATGTCAGGTAAATTCGGAGTATTGATCGGGGGATCGTCAGTTCTTCGAACGGATGTTGAGATACCGGAAACACTCCGCTATTCGAGTCACTCAAGTGGAGCATTATCAATGGCAAAGTCCACTATAAATAGTTGCGGTGGATGCATCCGCAAGTAAGCGAAGAACTATCAATGGCTGGAACAGAGAAATAAAAGTACCCGCTTGGACGTCACGAATAGCAGAGTTTTTAAAGGGGATAACGTATCATGACATGAGCCGCCGCCTCCATCTCGAGAACTCACGACCCTTTTCAACCACTAACAGCCATGGATCAAAACACGCAACCAACGACTGAGAGTCGAGATGATTTAGGAAACACACCTCCAAAATGGAAGAAGGGCGGCTATGAGGACGACTCTAGCCATGATGCCGTCTTCGGCGAAATCTCAAGCGAGGGTCCTGACTACCGGAGCGTGAGTACGACCCCCCCCCCCCCAATCATCATCGAGTTGGACGAGCTAACAGTATCTGGAGGTCGGATTGGTCGGTACTGCTGGATTGATGATGAAGACACAAATTGGCCTCGGTGTGCTCTCGATTCCAGCAACATTTGACGCTCTCGGTTTGATACCAGGTGTCTTGTGTCTTATCGCCATCGGTCTCATCACGACCTGGTCTGACTGTGTTATTGGCGTCTTCAAGCTTCGTCACAGACATGTCTATGCTATTGACGATGCAGGCGCCATGATGTTTGGTCGCGTAGGCGGAGAATTCTTTGGGTTCATCATGTGGCTGAGTAAGTACTTATTCTCACTGACAATGTCGTTATAAGTCAAATTGCTGACAGTCCCAGACTGGGTTTTTGTCTCTGGCGCTGGCATGTTAAGTTTATCCATCGCCCTCAATGCCGTGTCGTCACACGGCGCATGCACAGCAATCTTCATTGGTATCGCCGCTATACTTGGATTTGGACTATCCAGCATCAGAACGTTGGGCAAGATGAGTTGGTTAGCATGGGTCGGTGTCGTCAGTATCGTAATTGCGGGTAAGTTTGCCTCTTTCTTTCATTCTTATGACAGACTAACTGACTCTCTCAGTTCTAATGGTGACCATCGCTACGGGAGTACAAGACAGACCCGATGCGGCCCCTCAAGAAGGTACCTGGGTCTCCGACTACGAGCTCTTCAAAACCCCGACTTTTGTGCAGGCTGTATCAGCCGTCTGTGCATACGTTTCCGCTTATGGTGGTACTCCGGGCTTCTTTGCCATTGTAGCCGAGATGCGCAAACCGGAACAGTACAACACAGCCGTGGCTATCTGCCAGTCGATTGTCACTGCCCTGTATGTCACAGTTGGCATAGTTATGTACTACTTCTGCGGCTCTTATGTGTCGTCTCCAGCACTTGGGTCCGCTGGTGTAGTCATCAAGAAGGCGAGTTATGGCGTCGCCATCCCAGGATTGATCGTCAGCATTACCCTGGTGTCACATGTGAGAACAAGTATCTCCCTCAATTCATTTCCTAAGCTAACATGATGCAGTTACCTGCCAAGTACATGCTTGTACGATTCCTACGAAACACTAAGCACCTCACCTCCAACTCGGCGATCCATTGGGCAACTTGGTTAGGCTGCACGTTCTGCGTAACCATCATCGCGTACATCATCGCAAGCGCAATTCCCATCTTTTATGCCCTTGTCTCTTTAATCGGAGCTCTTTTGGGTAGTCTCTTATCATTCCACGCAATGGGATTCATGTGGTTCTATGACAATTGGGAAAAGCGCAGTTCATCTCCCAGATGGTTGCTAGCTTGCGGCTGGAGTATTTTTGTGATCGCTGCTGGCACAGTGCTGATGGTTGCTGGAACCTACGGATCGATTCTGGATATCATCAAAGCTTACAAGGCGACTGGAGGCGCGGGTGCGTGGTCGTGTGCTGACAACTCCAATTCAACATAGATGGAGGCTGGAAATTATTGGAGAAACTTAGCTAATGTTTATTGCAATTGAAGTGTTTGACAGATAATACCGTAGATTTCCATGAATTCGAACATTAGTAGTGCTGTGAGAGAGGGCCAGATGCTTGAATAGCTCAATAACAGCCTTCTTTTTATTTAACGTCTAAGTTACATGAGACGTAGAAGTTATTGCTGCAGCAAAGACTAATAATATACAGTGCAAGCAATAGACTTGTTTATAGCTGGAGATCTTGATGATGGGATATTCAATATCGGGAGTCAACCACTCGCTATCAGTACCGAGATGATAGTAGCAGAATCCTCGGTCGACCAACACCCCCAAGTCATGGCACTGACACTGTTTCTAAACTTCTTGTAAAGGTATTGTAACGTAATACCTTTTTTCTTCACAGATAAATCCTTCTTCTGCGCACTCAAGCTTATCTTCCGATCCTTCATACCGCCCTTACTAGTCATGTTATGTGATGGGTTAACAAATAACAAAGCTTCATGCCCAACAGCCCGATTCCGGCCACTCTCAAGCATTGTTAAAATCGGATCAGATTAGATTAGATTGATTAAATGTCGTATCCTACTGTCCTTCGATCAAGTTGGTTGCTTGAGCCAATACCCTAGATAATCTTATTGACGTACGCAGTGGATCCGACGGTGCCGTATTACCGTGAGCTGAACCTCTCCTAGTTCGACAATGGCTTTATAATTGGAACCTGTTGTTTAGAGATTCCACTTTTGAATGCCGATCCTGCCGAGTTGAATGCAAAAGACCCAATAATGATCGGGACCAACGGACAGACATGATCTTATCTGATGCGTTTTTTTGTGATGCCATCCACCGACGTCGGAAACGTACAGGGCTTTATGAGGGCTCGTGTCCCGGTCTTAGTGTAACCTTGTCTGTCTTTCTTTCTTAGACGTTTATATCATTGTAGCCCTTGCCTGTCTCGACTCTCTTTTAGTGTATCTGTGTACTTCACGATGGGTGTCTTTAATCGTTTGCGGCCTCGTGTTGGCTCTAGGAAGACCTCTGACGTCGACGCGACTGAGATGACAACTACCACAGACCACGAAAAGAACGGACAGTCACCAGAAGATGGAGTAAACCCTGTTGCTGGTGACAACCTACCATCTGAGTATGTCACTGAAGGTGTGAGAAACATGGAAGCCATCACACTTGTATGGACCAAGAAGTCTCTCATCTCGCTCTTCATCTGCATCTGGTTCGTCTACCTTCTCAACGCGTTCCAGAGCTCAACTGTCGGTAACTTGGTACCCTATGTTACAAGTTCATGGGGTGCTCACTCCCTTCTCAACGTCATCGATGTCGTCGCGAGTTCAATGACTGCTGCTGTTTTCATTCCTCTGGCGAAGCTTCTGGATCTTTGGGGACGTGCCGAAGGATACCTTCTCATGGTTGCCTTTGCTGAGTTAGGTCTCATATTGATGGCCACCAGCACAAACCTTCCCATCTATTGTGCTGCCAATGTATGTCACAAAGACTTGTTTGCTGAATGCTTCAGAAACACTAACCGAAATGATAGGTCTTCTATCAAGTTGGTTTCACAGGCTTAATCTACAGCATCGATGTCATAACCGCCGACGCGACAAATCTCAAAAACCGAGCCCTAGCCTACGCATTCACGTCCTCTCCATACATGATCTCTGCATTCGCTGGATCTTACGCTTCCCAGGAAATGCTCAACGACATTGGCTGGCCTTGGGGCTTCGGTACCTTTGCTTTCCTGACACCAGTCATTTGTGCTCCTCTGTATATTCTTCTCAAGGTTAACTTGCACAAGGCGAAGAAGAATATTCTCCCAAGGGAGGCAAGTGGCCGGACTTTTAAAGAGAGTGTCTGGCACTACCTTGTTGAGTTTGACGGTAAGTGCATCACACTTGGCAAATCCTTTCGTTGCTAAGTTTTAAATCTTTAGTTATCGGTGTCTTTCTCTTCGCAGTTGGCTTGGTCGTGTTCCTCCTTCCATTCACCATCGCAGCGACAGCCCCCAATGGCTGGGCAACGGGTTACATCATTGCTATGATCGTAGTCGGCTTCGTTCTTCTTGTTGGATTCGCCATCAACGAAGTTTACATCGCACCAGTTCCGTTCCTCAAATTCCACTTCTTGACCGACCGAACACTAGTAGGCGCATGTCTACTCGATCTCACTTATCAGATTTCGTACTATTGCTGGAACAACTACTTCACGTCTTTCCTCCAGGTCGTCAACTATCTATCAGTATCTGAAGCTGGTTATGTCAACAACACCTTCAACGTGGTGTCTGGGTTCCTTTTGTTCTTCGTCGGGTGGAGTATCCGGAAGACTGGCTACTTCAAATGGCTTCTCTGGATCGGTGTGCCGCTTTACATCTTTGCGCAAGGACTGATGATATACTTCCGAAGCCCCACGGGATATGTTGGCTATCTTGTTATGACACAGATCTTCATTTCAGTTGGAGGTAGTGTCTTTACCATCTGCATGCAACTCGCAGTCCTGGCAGCCGTCGACCATCAACATGTTGCTGCAGCGTTGGCTATGCTGAGCGTAACCGGTACAGCAGGTGATAGTATCGGCTACACTATTTCTGGGGCGATCTGGACAAACACGTTTGAGAAGGCCTTACGCAAGTACTTGCCCGCCAGTGCACTTGACGATCTTGTATCTATTTATGGTAATCTCGATACTCAGTTGAGTTATGCCAAGGGAACACCCGAACGTATCGGCATTCAGAAAGCGTACGGTTATGCTCAAACGAGGATGTTAGCCGCCGGAACAGCGATTATGGCTTTGTCGTTTGTTTGGGTTGCGCTTATCAGAAACTTAAAGGTGTCGGAGATGAAACAGACAAAAGGAAACGTCTTCTAGAGCAGTGCTCTGGGTGTGTTGAACTCTTCATGATCCATGGATGGTTCCCAACTAGCGACACACTCTTGCCGGCCAGACAGACAGGTTTGGGTGACACTCAGAAACGTTAAATAGTTAAATGGCTACGCTGTTTTTTGTCGGATGGCGAATCCGCATTCCAATATACTGTGTACTAAGACAATGTCAAATCCGAAGATCAGCGAAAGTGCAACATATTTTTACCCTTATTTTAATTCCCATGATCATAGTGCCTGTTACAAAATGAGAGTCTGGTTGATGGGAAAGCTTTCGGAACCGTCCATTGGCACTAGGGCGGAAATTACAACAGACCCCTTGCTTTACAGCCAGGTGAAACAAATGTCTGCCGATCCAGCCTGGGAATTCGGTGATTGAGTTGTGGCTGGCTGACAAGCACAGTTGGTAGTGAGCAACATGCAAGGGATCATATAACGTTAGCAATCCAGGATACCGACGAGAGCAAACGAGTAAATGTGCAGTCACTTCCAGAAAGAAAATTTGACATTCTGCTCAAGATTGCAAGTCATATATAATTGCACATCTCTGTATCGTCCCTCCTCGTCTGTCAGAATGGCTTATCACGGTAACCAAGAGTGGAGCCTGTGCAAAGTCCTGTCTACCAACAGAGACAAATGTCTCAACCTCAAATCAAATTGAGTCAATGGAAGATATTTCGGCCTTTGTAGTCAGTTAATGGTGTCGGATGGGTAGTCTTGTCATTTCAACTGCAAGCCTCGCGTAACCGCCACCAACACTTTGCATATCTAGATTACCAACACTTTGGACTCAAGACGTTTAACATCAGGTCACTACCCGAACCTGACAAGATGTCTCCTGCTGTTACATTCCACTACGTTTTTGCGCAAAAATGATGTCCCAGTTCGCAGCGCTCGCGTTGCTCGGAAGCGTCTTTGCCTCTCCCTCTGATATCCTGGATGTTAAGGCTACGAACCTAAATCACGCAACTTACTGCATCACCTACGAGTCGACTTACCTTGTTCCGGTGTCCTTTGGCACGAATTACTCAGAAAGCGGCTCTTCCACGATAGAAGGGTCGGAATCTCTGTCCTCAGGCTCAGCGAGTCTCCCGCTCTTGACTACAGCAGACGAAGTGGCCACAGCAGTTTCTGCCACAGATACTGGGCAACCCTCATCGCCTACCGACACTACTGCAGAACCGCCCACCCTTGTACCGACTAGCCAGCGTGTCATTTTCCTTGTCACACCTTCTGGTGAACTCACGAAGCGTGACGTTGGGGGCTTCGTCGGTCAAGGCAATCCCGATGTCTGCACCTTCGCTACTGTCTTCACCCTTGGACAAGGTCGCCTATTTGAAGGAGACTTTCCTATCTCGTACTCAGGAGAGGGTTTCCAGGAGCTTCATTCCTCCTCCTCACTTGGTGCAAGCGCCATAACTACTACCTTTAGTAGTGAAGGTGGTGTCCTCGCGTTCTCAAATCCCTCTTTACCAGGCGGAAAAGCTTCTTTCTGTCAAACCCGTTCGGATGGCCAAGTCTACATCACATACAACTCGAGACCATCTGGATGCGTTTTTGTCACGCTAACTGTCTATGACGGTGAGTATCTTTCTACATTTTGATTCATATTTACCACTGCTTACAACCTCCGTAGTTGAACGATGCATCGACGGTAAGATTGATGGCCCAGACACCACGACCAATGGCTTTACACAGTCCGACGGTGGAGATGTCACAATCAGTCCTTCCACCGAGCCCAACGCCTCGACCGGTCGCGAAACAGAAGTCCCGGTGATAAGCGAAAGCGATGGCCCATACAATACAGATGATCCCACCATCGGGAGGACATCAGATGGAGACGGCATCGCGTTTCCTACTCTATCGGTCGCGTCTACTAGATCCTGGAGTAACCAGACTTCCCGTGCATCATCGACCCTAAAAGACCCTGACGTGCCTTCCAACACCGACCTAGTCCTCTCTGCTACCTCATTCGAAGATGAGACCCCCGTATCTACAGAAGACCGGAACCCCATCTCCAGCTCTGAGGAAGTTTCTACTTCTGAAGGCTTTTCGGATCCAGTCACCTCCACTACATTTGCAACGCCCTCATCTACTACTCTCGCGGAATCTACAATTACAGCCTCGTCAGCCGAGGCTGAGAGCACTATGTCTGGGGGAAGCGAGCTGGATTCTTCTACCACTCTTATAACACCGCTGGAATCCACGACGATGGAAGCTACTAGCACCAGTGCCGAGACAACTACCACTACTCAGGAGCCAGCGCCTATCGCTCGCAGTGTTACACGTAACGGCAGATTTGCTGGCTCAGACCCTAACTCGCCTGGCTCTATTGAAGGGTGGACTACTGCGGGGGAAGCTATGCTCGATAACGAAAGATGCTACAAGGATGATGGCAGCACAGACAATGGTTGCGTTATACTTTCCGTATCGAGTGGGACAGACAATCGCCGTAAGCGAGACACATTCTTGTCTTCTATTGAGCAATACGTGACTGGCCTGGAAATGTTTACGACTTATACAATCCAGTTCTATTACTTGATCACGGGTACTTCTAGAACTGGATCTTGTGAAATCTTCGGAACTGCCGGTATCGACGTCTTTTATACCGAGGACATTATCTTCTCGGAATCCAGTGTGCCATGGCAAAGGGGTATCGGCACTGTCACGGCGGATCTAGATAGGGCCCCTATCACTATCTCTCTGTCTTGTACTGGGGGTGGTAGGGCAGTTGTCCGTGTGGATTCAGTGTTTGCTTCAAATGAGGTTACGCCTGATAATATCAATGAGTATGAGTTAAACTATAGGAGTGAGGGCAATTGACAAGCATGGTTTGGTTAGGGCTTTGTCCTTCCCTTTAGGGTTTCGGTTGTTCACATACACACATTTTGCCTTGTCTCCTTCAATTCTTTAGAGTTGTCAACCGTGTTCTCGAGTACGGGGCTATATTTTTCCATAGTTTTATATCCGATTTATTCTATGTACTCCCCAGTGGTTATCACCAATATGTCAAATTCCTTCTCCTCGTAATCATCAGCGAGACTATTCAGTGCCCCTCCCCTAGCAAATTTCGCGCACAAGCCATATGACACACCCAACTGCTCAATCAACCCTTCTTGTTGAAGTAGTGATGCATTTTCCTGACTGAGTTTCAACGCTTCCAAGTCTGTCTTTGGGATCTCGGCAAATCTGGGCTTGTCGTTATCGTTTTTGGTGTCTTGGTAAATGTCCAGAATACCTCTGATTTGTCCAATCCTACGTCTTCGCTCGTCATGTTGTGCGGCATCAGGTCCCTCACATGCCGAACAACTGCAATGGAATCCCCAGTTGGACAGCTCTTTGATCCTTGCTTGACGAGAACAAGCGACTTCGATGTATGAATTGTAAATCTCCTCATCTTGGCTGATATCTCTCACGGCGTAAACTTCCATCATGGCCGATGGCTC
Source organism: Fusarium cerealis (assembly GCA_019055205.1). Classification (NCBI taxonomy): domain Eukaryota; kingdom Fungi; phylum Ascomycota; class Sordariomycetes; order Hypocreales; family Nectriaceae; genus Fusarium; species Fusarium cerealis. Next base: position 12,421 of record JAHKOV010000116.1, on the reverse strand, counting down.
GTCGTAGACCCAGCATATGTTGGGCGTACATGAGTGATTCATTCGGCAGAACTCGGTAAAGAGGCCACATTCAAGCCCCCCGGCAGTGATGCTTGCAGCGTTGGTGTAAAACTTTGCCAGAACAAGACTGCAGTCCATATCAGTTCCGGGACATAGCTGGTCTTTAAGAAACGAAAACTCTGTGAGCTTCTTGGGGTTATGGTATAAACTGAAGAGCCTTGTCTTTTGGTCGGTACTCAACCGTGATGCTTGTTCAATGACGCATCTGTACTCAGCGTTTGCCCTTGTTTCAGCTTGCGATATGGTCAAGAGGGCTTTCTCGTGGATGATGCGCGTGCCTGCTTTGATGGGTTCAATAGCAAACAATCCATGCCCACCGGCAATCTTTCTCATCTGATAGAGGCATTCTGCTTCTTCCATTAGAGAGAATTTGTTGACGGGATCGTTTGAGGTGTTTCAGTGGATAGCGACATGATTGAAACTCTCTTTTTGACAGGTCACGTTTCACAGTCGAGACCCAATGAGAGATCTTCGATAAGGCCGATAAGCAGAGTCACAAGAAGTAACAGTATAGGGTATTCCAGCACAAACATTGTTTCACAACCTTGATCATTTAAGTTTTGCGTCAGCTATAAGAATTGACAACTCATCTTCGTGTGGCACTTGAAAACTTCTCTCCTCCACCAACACCTAACATTTCCACTCGCCCCATCATGGACTTCACATTCAACTTCCTCGATCTCCCTGCTGAGATTCGAGAGCAGATTTACCATCACTACTTCCAAGTTGATGGTGGGTACGTTCACCATGTCGAATCGGACAAACTCATGACAGCCAACAACCACCCGATCGAGCTCTCGCTTCTTTATACATGTCGCACCATCGCCCACGAAGCCAGACATTTCCCCTTGTCACTCAACACCATCGAGTTCAAAACTCGATACCGACCCGAATCCAACGACCTAGCCGGGTGTTTCAATCTTGTCGCTTTCACCTGCCAGCTTCTACAATCAGAATTGACTACGCTTCTGGCCGTTGCTGGTGCCATGACTCCAGAAATATGCGATCGCCTCGCCCTGGAATTCCCCGACTTCAGCCAAAGACTTGCTACTGCCCTTCCATCTTACGAGGACGAACATGAGTACTACTCGGAGAATCCTGTCGGGGACAGGAGGGTTAGTCGATCCCGATCGCCCTTGGCAGACGACCCTGACCCAAGCGCCAATCATATCCGGCAACTGAGGTCTACACTATGCTACAGCACGCAGGATGCCTTGGCCTAGAAAGCCAGCATTCTGTATCTGTCATCCGGCTACTACCGCGGCTTCTCCAGATTATCTCGCCCTTATTATCATAATTGGTACTGGTATTGGTCCAACAGCTTCTGGGAGGCTGAAGGGGCCTTTTCGTCCGCTTTGAAGCTTTTGGCCGAACACAACCCAGCCGGATTCAGCCGCCAAATCAACACCAACTTCCCGCAATGGGCCGGCACCTATCCTCCAGATGAATTTCTGAACCTGCGGTTTGAACACTGGGAAATTCCCACGCCAGAAAAAGTCGAACACGCCATGGATCTGTTGGCAATCGGTGATCTCTGGCACCTGCCTGGCATGTGGTGTGACGCAAGGAGCTGCTGTCAGATCGATGATGATGATGACATGACGTCCATTAATCAACCTCATCGCCATCACCCAGTAGCCGGTGGCATCCGATGTCGAGAGAAAATCCGCTTCTCCGCCGTCGCTAACGCAATTTAATTTCTTAACACGCGTTTCTCAGTCGAGCAACGTCTTGATATCAGAAGCCTCATTCTTAACGAGGATTTGCCGTCGGTCAATTCACCTTCCGCCCATGCTCAGGGCCTGGCACCATTTTACCGAGAGAATCCTCACTTACGAGCCGAGCGCCGCGTCGACCTCATGGGCTGCGTATTCCCCGCTCTTGCATCTCCTACCCATGTAGCAGACCGCTTCCGAGATCCAGGTGCCTATCCCGTTGAGCCTGAGGTCACTGGTGGCATCCTATGGTCCAGAATTACCCAATGGCTACTCGACGCACTTGCTGTGACAGACGTTGGCATTCCAGCCGAGGCTTTCACACTTGTTTTACAGGCAGGCTCTTACAAGGACTATTTTGCTGATCGATTCCAGCGACAAATCCAAGAGGAGATTGCTTTGTGTCGGGCTTTCAAGACGATCAACCCGGAATATCCATATGCTAGGTTGACAGAGCCTCTCTATGGCTCAATTCAAAGTGAGATGATACAGGAGCAGGAAGTTGACGCCCTCGGAATTTTGGGAAATGGCAATTTGTCCATTTTGCGCAGCGACTTCAACACCGGCGTCGAGCGGGAATTTCATACTTTAATTAACGAAACAAGTAACCATAATGCGTCTGAATGGTTTCACGCATGGTTGGTCCTGCTTGGAAATATCGATCAGCCACCACACCAAGTGGACTACAACACCAGGCTATTAGAGAACTTTGAGATCCGGACTGATTAGAGAAGTACGGCAATTTTTCTACTATTTGGATGGGAAAGACGGGACACAAAAGGAAATCGCCGCTGGAAAACACTTCTTTTCTGCATGCTTTATTTATTACAACACATGGTTTGGGATTGTTTACAGGTGTAGTTGAAAGACGAAATACTGACGCCTTGATAGAAACATAAAATGCAATCTACGTTCATTCGTAAATTAGGTGGCGACCCAGCATTCGAGGAAGATACTCGGCCTTTATTTTGGAGATATTCATTATTTTTCTATCAACATGAAAAGTCACCCATTAATTTGGTGGTTGGTATAACCTGAATGGCAATTTTGCCTTTCGCCTCCCTGCGTCAAGAGTCCTAGAAAGTAAAGCACAAAAGCAACCTTATTCTCGCACAACAGAAACGCAATACCTGCTCAACAGCCTACTTCTTCTTCTTCTAGCACAACCTAGGAAATAGCCAAATCCGACTCTCCTTATGAGTTAGCTTACCCAGCTTATCCTACCCTCACCCATTAATAATTGTGTTCTGTACATTGCCTGTCCATGCAAGTACAGTGTTTCCCCATGATATTCGTCGAGCGGAGCAAGCCAGCCAACGCAGTTGCCATGGTGTCCTGGTACTATAACTCAGCTATCCGACAATTTTTAATAAGGACGTTGTATTTTGATCTAGTCTTCATGTTTGGCACGGCAGCCCCTGGCGGTTTTTTGGCAGCCTTGCCTTGGTCAGGTTACCCTCTCCAACCAAATGGCCGGAAAATTGCAGTACGTGCTTGATCAAATGCTCAATGGTCGCGTCCCAGCCTCCGACTCAAGTATCTATCAAGACAAGTATTACAAAGCGTGTCAAGTGCACCCATGGAATGCACCAGCCCCCACGTTGTTGCAAAGATATCCAGGCAACTTCAACGTATCGATATGAGGAAGTCATGGACGACCTCGCTCTACCAGATATCTGTTATCGGGTGTGTGATTGTAGAGCCCAGTAGTGGTAGTAGTATCGTCCTGTCACTGTAGCGATAAACAACAAGGCGTCACGCCATTGGAAGAGCTTACAATATTTCGCCGAAAGAAGATCAACGTTTATCATGTGTATCATCAGAAAAGGGCCAATGATTCGTGGACCTTAGATCACATGATGTTTCATGATGATCTGGCTTACTTGGAACCAAGCCTACACAAAGTAAATGTTGTGAATCCGATTACCTATGACGCTGACTTCTTCCCAGACCCTCTCGTCACAAATTAGGCCGAGCTTCACATGTAACCATGACAAATCGCAGGTTTATGCACAGCGTAACTGAAAGATAGATAACATGTGGGCTAAGTCGAGGTTGGCCCGTTGTCCAAGGAAGAGCATTTGAATTGTCTTATTCAGCTGTACGAGGCGTCGTAATTGAGGTAGTCATTCTACTCGTTAGCTTGCTTAGTTGTGCCCCCCTGTCAGCGAACCAACTAGTGAACGACTTTTCTGGTAGCAGATTCGATTTGATTTGGCTAGCAGATTCAAAGCCCCGTAAAGTATCTTGTTTACTCGAGCCATACATGTGTCATGTTTGAACAACGCCACTTTTACAGACCATGATGTGCATCAATCTTTATCATGACCAGATTTCATCCGCTATCTCTTCAAACAAACTCGCTGCCCAAATAGTATCGTAGTCAAAGAAGGGTCGTGAAATCGTACAGCTCCCTTCATTCTGAACAGCCATCTGATACTGTGGTGTTGAATCGACACTTGTGCCTATCCTAGATGTCATCGCCTTTTCGCCAAATTCCATCACAGCCGGCGTGTCACTGACACCTTCGGAAGCCCTTCGCTTCCGTGGCCGGTGGAGTGTAATGGCAGAAAGTCTGTTTATTGGGCTAGCTGAGAACAGCTTGACCCCAGAGTCTCGGAGGAGCCAAGACGGAATGTCAGTGGAGTTGGGTGGCCTTCCGGTGATGAGGGCATAGTCGAGCGACAGTCGGAGTTTCATGTAGTTGCGCGTGACAAACAAGTCATCCCAGTATCCTGTCAAACCCCTTGGCGTTATTGACTTTTCCGTCGCTGGGCTCTCAGACTCGGTTGGTCTTGAGCGAAGTGGTAATTGCAGTGATGTTGACTGAACGATTTGTGTAATCATCCTACTAATATCCACAGCACCTTCAAAGCGTTGACTACACAAGTGCATAGCTTGAGCATGATATCTCGTTAACAGTTCCTCATGGTCGGTTCCACGATCTCGTGGTGACATTATCTCATCGAGAGAGCTGAGCATGAGGGGAAAGGCAATGTATGCAATCCTGCGATCATGTTCAGTTGTCGTTCATATGAGAAATATTTCCTACTTACGCTGAAATGGGTAAATGCTGAGTCAGTCCTTCTTGGACGATGAATCTGACCAATTTTGTGGTCTCAGTGGTTGCGCTATTGATGCCTTTGCCAATGCCTCGTAGCACAGAGTCGTCAAGTATTGACACGCCTTTCTGTCGCTGTTCGATCATCATCGCTTCGTGATTTCCCAACGCTATTTGAGCGGCACTAAATAAAAATTAGTATCTCAATTGTAACTCGGTTTGGAGTACTCACTAAGCATATATGTATATCACACTCGAAATGAGGGTCGTGGAGCGATGCACATCTGGCCTACTCAGAAACGGCTTCACGATCTGCTCTGCTTCATTTCTCCATTTATCCAGATCTGTCTGAGCCGTCCGTATCCTCGCCAAAGTCTTGTCAAAGTTATCGAGTGAGTATGTCAAGTCGAAAGCGTTGGGGCCATAACATATAGACAAAGTCTCTGTCAGTATGATAGCCAAACGGCATTGGAAGTTGAGGACATCTGCTAAGTGTCTCTTGGTGCGACAGTCGTATACTGAAGAGGAATCCAGTTCGTCTGCAAGATCATGTGCGGTGACAGGCTCAATGTCGGTATTGAAACTGGAAGATGTGATCTGAAGCGGCTTGCGCAACCCCAGGGTGACTACTCTGTCTCTCCAGAATAACGACCACCATAGCACTTTTCTTTTCTTCTTTTGCTCTGCACTAGCGCCCGGGGCCTGGAAGTTGTGGGCTTGGGCGACTATCGCGTTTTGTATGCCGATTGCGAGCCAGGTACTTCCGGCATGTGGTTCGACGGATGAGAATTGAAAGGTGAGAAGGAGAGCTGCTTGGGCTTTAGTAAACGCGTCAGTTTCCACTCCGAGATCAAAGAGTAGCTTCAGTGGGTGATATTGTCAGCGTGAGCATGGAACCCTTGGTGGTGTACATACCTTTGCCCGCCGGTAGAAGATACTCCTCGCGACTTTGACGTTTGTGTACCCTGCATTTTTAAGTACGGCTGAAGAAACGAACTGCATCACCCATCAGCTATCCGTAAGCCAAGTCGTTTCATTGAGTAGGCTTACCGAAGATGCTGAGAATAACATGGCTTGAAACACAAGTAGCGGCATTGTCTTCTTTGTCGCACCAGCGGTATCTCGGTCGAGATACATATCCCAAAAGTCTTTTTCATTGATGAGAGGGTAGTACGGGTGTAGGTACAGGAAATATTGGTAGATGAATTCTTCTTGGATGCTTCGCGATGGAAGATGAAAGCATCTGTTATGTCTTAAGAAGTCGACATCTTCTTGGGGAAGACAGTGGACGTCTTTGAGTGTTAAGAAGGACTGTGTTGAATAGAATACTTCAAATTGAGTGAATTGTGATGAAGGTCTCTCCATATTGGGCTTGAATGGTTTATTCACACCTAGTCGGCGGGAGTGAGCTACAATGTAGAGTGTAATGGATGATTGTGACGAATATGGCCAGTGGTAATTAACAACCCGATGCCATGGACAAATGAGCCGTCCCCGCATTTTCAATGCCGAGAACCAGTTGAGAACCAGTCTGGATACCGATCGGCTACAAGGAAGCAACCAGGCGGGTTACATAAAAACCGATACTGATTTAATGGTCGACATAAACACTAGATCATTCTTAGTGTTGATATCGTTCGAGAGTGGTCTAATTATTTAGTCTAGACTGCTTCAAGTCCCTATTTTTTTGCTACCCACGTGGCAACACACGAGTCAAGGTTCACTCTAACCGAGATAAGAAATAGTCAGCACCAGCCCTCCATGTGCTGAAAGATTATGAAGACACGCAACAAGGCCTGTTGAGGACTCACAGCCAAGAGCGATCAATTTGGCTGCAGTTTAGGTTGTTACTTTGGCTTCCTCTCTTCGAATACATGCAGCCATCGTTTCGTGGTATCATTGACCCGAGACCACCCTTGTTCGACTTCTTTGACAACCCCGCAAGGATGATCTTGCATCAATTCGAGAAATGTGACGCTCCGGCTTTCTACATTCGTCCACAGTCTGTCTGTGCTTATGATTGTTGCGCGTATAATGACTTGCATACTTAAATCATGGCAATGGCCATAATGTCGACCTTGTTCCTGAACAGGATCTCCAAGTTCATTACAGTTCCAGCATCCAAAACATCTAAGCTCGACACCAGATCAAGGCTATATATAGCTCTGCCAACATGAAGCTTCTTTCTACAGTCGTCTTGGCTTTGTCTTGTGGCCTCGTCCACTCAAGCCCTGCACCAAGGGCAGCGAAGCCACCACGATTCTTCCTCATTGGTGATTCCACAGTCGCTGTCAATGGCGGTTGGGGCGACGGACTCCTCTCATACCTCAAAGCCCCTGCTGAAGGTGACAACAGAGGTGTCAGTGGTTCTACAACCGTGTCTTGGAAATCCAGCGGCCGCTGGGATACACTCATTCGAGACATCAGCTCTGCCAAGGGTGACTTCGAACCCGTGGTCACGATCCAGTTTGGCCACAACGACCAAAAGGTGATGCAGTTGGACGAGTTCCATTCCAACCTGGTCAACATTGGTAACGATATTAAAAAAGCCGGAGGGACACCAGTATGTTCACCAACTGACATCATAGATGCGATTCCAGCTAAGCTTAAACTAGATCTTCATCACATCATTGACGCGCCGCACATTCTCGGGTGGACAAGTTGTCGAAAACTTGAAGGACTGGGCTGCCGAAACAATCGCCGCTGCTGGAGATGTCGGCGCAGAATATCTTGAGCTTAACAAAGCAAGCACGGACTATGTCAACGCAATTGGGGCGCAGAACGCTGACTCTTATAATTGGGGCCCTGGCGATAGAACGCATCTGAACCCTTCTGGCGAAATCGTGTTTGGACGCATGGTTCTGGATTTGTTACTGGAGAAGCGCGGGGACTTTGCCGTCTACTTTAATTCGGACGAGGCGCTTAGTGAAAAGATCAAGAAGGGGGAGTATGCGACCGGAGGAGAATGATCTTCAAGACTAGAAAAATATTTGCCAATTTCCTATCATGTCAAGAGAGGATGTGTTGGAGTCTGGAAATACATGCTAGTATCTAGATTCGAACATGACTTCAGTGAATGTATATAACGCATCTTGGCAGTTGAATCCTCGAAAGATCTATTTAGCAGATACAATTGCCCGACCATTCCCATCAATTCCAAGGCCTTTGAACACATGGGTCAGAATCTTCGTAATGAACCTTTCCACGAACCCCTCGTCATGATACTGAGTGTTGAAAACACTGGACAACTCGACCTGACCATCCCATGAAGCAAGAAACAATGCCACCCCAGCACTAATAGGCTGACTAGCAACCCATACTTTTGTAAGCTCAATGACACCATCGGAGCCACCTACTATTGTGGCCAGGCTTCCAATCGAGGAGAGAGAAACAGGACAAAATGGTGACTTTTGAACAGCCCATGGGTCCATGCCGGGTGGAGGTGACAGAGTCTGGAATACCTGCGGAGCGTACAAAGCCTGTTCATACGTATCATTTGATAAGTCTGACTTCAACTGTTGATATAGATCCCGGACTTTTATAGTTAGTTCTGATAAGGCATCGACTTCAGTATCATCGTCAGCTGAGCCTGGTACTTTGACATCGATACCCAGTGCTTGTGAAGACACGGCATGGTATGCAGCTGCTGCATGGCTGGGACTGTTAAAGGGTTCGTGACAGTAAGGACGAATGTTGATCATGGGTCTGTCTATGTACCGAGCAGTATACGTCTTGTCTTGTCGAGGTTGGAGATCGCCAAGAGCCATGGTCAAAGCAGCAATAAAGACATGTGTCAGGCTGACTCCAGGAGCAATGTTCTTGCAGCCAGCTAAGACCTGACTTAACACTTCCTGAGAGACCGATACAGCAATACGTTTCATGCCTGGTGCACTGTCAGGAAAAGCACTCGTCGGTAGACCCATCAAGCATGGGTGATTGCAAACACTGCCATTGTTGACCTGCAACTCTTGGAAACGCTTCGTTTGACCCTGGGACAATGAGTCGGGGATAAGAGCAGCGACCCGTAAAGAAGGAGAGAGTCGTGTACCAAGATCAGTGTCGGGAAGAGGGTATTTGAACTGTCTGTCCTGTCCATAGAACTTGGCTGCGTGAACGAAGAGTTGGTCGAGTAATTGAAGGATACCAACGCCATCAGTGATATCATGAGGGCATCGAAGAAACACTGTTTGATGTGCCTCCAATCCAGACTGTACAACGTACACCGTTGGCATATGGAAAGAAGGTGCACAGTTGTTGAACCAGGAGAGTGCACTCTCATCAGTGTCAATGATCTTGAAGGTCGAGTTGAGACAGGACTCGACATCATCACCAGTCTGAAAGGGTCTGTACATCCGTTCCCATGCGTCAGGTTGGTCGCTACCTTCAATGCGAGACCCCAAGGTCGGATGTCTGTAGCGCAGGAAGGTCCAAGCATTCCGCAAGGCACTTTCCACATTGGAATCCGGGTTCACGTTGTTATCCTTGACTTGGAACGAGGCGCATGCTGTGATGGGATAACAGCCATGTTCTGGTTTCGTGTAAAGGCGATAGAATTGCTCACACTCGTCGATACTCCGATGCCAGAAGCCTGTACTTGACTCTTTCCACTGGTATCGAGTTCCTTTGGACATTTTGCAAATGAAGTGAAAGGAATAGAGGATCTTGTGGCAACACAGGTGTAGGTTGATGGGACGAGACGCGACCGTGAATTACGACCTTCGTCAAGTAAACTACGCGTAATCACGTGGAGAGAACACATTCTCTCGATGCTGACTGCTCTTTCTTGTATTCGCTATGTATTTAAGTGAGACAAAATATGCAGGTTTCATCCATCCTTGTCCTGCGTTATGACGTGAAAATATGGCTGGGTAACTCACCACGACTTTCACGGTGCTTTCTCCGCACAAATCGTTCGACTCTCGACCCATTTTATATCCAGTAGTATTCGTCCATCACTATCTACGGCTGTGACACTCTTCTTATCCTTAACGTCGCCTTCATGGGAGGAATCCGATTCTGCATAATCCAAGTATTGTGCGGCCTCTCATCCAAATGCTCAATATCATAATTCAGTAACATATAAGCAATCATCAACTTGATCTCACTTGACGCAAAGAACCTTCCAGGACAAGCATTTCGACCCAAACCCCAAGCCAAAAAGTCTGTTGAGGTTGTCGGCCATGCATTGCGCGCACTCTTCACGTATTCATCCTTCTCGTTTTGTCGTGCATTGTAAAAGCGCAGGGCGTTGTATTTCTTTGGCTCGGGGTAGACCTCGGGGTCTTGAAAGACGGAGTAACCTGGGACGGCTATCCTGAGACCTTTGGGCACATGCGTGCCCGATGGGAATGTCACACCTTTCTCTGCTACGACAGTACGAGAGACGGCTACTGAAACGATGGAGTTCTTGCGTTGGCTTTCGCGGATGGCGGAATCAAGCTTTTCTAGCTTTGCGACAGCGCGTTTGTTCCACTTCCCGTCGTGTTGCTCGAGCACGCTCCTGATCTCATCTCGTAGCTCAGCAATAAGATCTGGAGACGACGCAGCAATGTCGAGGAGAGCGTGAGTGACGGCAAAAGTAGTTGTATGAATAGATGCAAAGTTCAGCATGAGAACACGTTCCGACAAGGCGTTGACCTTCCAGTTCTTGGGGTGTCCGATATCCTTGGCTTGCTCGATCAACCACTGCAGGTAGTCGTTCCGCTCGGACTTGGGAGGCTTCTCGGATTCTGTCGCTTGTGCATCGTACTTTGCAAGTCGTGCTTGGATTTCTGGTTTGAGGATCCTCTCAAACTTGTTGTTGTGAATCCTGTTGGGCAGGGCGATTATCGGTGCGACAAGTGGTTTGAGAAAGTTGGGGAAGGGCTTGAGAAGCATTGACGATAGCGGTATGTCTTGGGCAAAAGCGATACCCAGCTTGAGCATCTCATCATTTCGGCAAAGCGGAAAACCGACAAATGCACGGTTTGTCACGCCGCTAGTGATGAGCTGGGCGTTCTCAAAAATGCAGACTTCAGTCCACTCTGAACTGGTACCCCATTGCTGACGGACACAATGCTCAATCTCCTCGGCTAAATCAGGAATGAGGTTACCGACCTCTTTGGTGAGATGCGTAAGCACTAGGTCCAGATGGATAGGGTCGTGGGTCAATGAGGGAGTCATGGTAGTCCAATCCGTCTGCAAATCATGTTGCGCAGACTCATGCATGCTGAGCTGATTAGTTGGCTGCTCGCTCGCGAATTTGGTGTCGGATCGCGGTAAGAAGATTATATTTCCACCGTCAAGCAGAGGGAGAATGGTTGCTTGGTTCTTGTACTGGGCATACGACGAGTTGAGGACAGCTTTGACGTTGAGAGAGTTTCGGATTCGGGCTTGGAAAAGAGGGAACCAGTCGCTTTTGCGGGCGCCGATAATAGGTAGGTCTGGGAGATTTGAGGGTTTGATGAAGAGCTGGTATGTGATGTACGAGAGGAAGATGATGAGCGGCACAGCAATCGCTGGCCGCGACACCAAATCTGTAGCCGCCTGTATCATCTCGGACAACAACTGGGCGTACTGTACTGGTAAAAAGACAGTGTGAAGGTCTCAATTGATGATCGACGGTGGCATTGACTTGGCTTTATATACCCATACCAGATCCGCACTGACTGGAGGGGAGCGGTGTCTTGCAAGGCGCCCAATTGTGACAGCCCTTTTTATCATCAACTGAATGGATGCGAATACACGGTAATTCGAACCCTGGCAGGCCTAGGCCATAGGGACTTGTGGGTGATCTCGTACCAAGGCTACTCTCAGTGGCTCATGGAACCGCTCTAAACTAGCGCTGACCGTTCCTCTCTTTACAGGGGTGCTTAGGCCTCGATCTACAGTGATCATCAAGTGCTGATGTTGTTCGGCCTTGAGCAGAAGTTCGTAACGAGTATAAACTCTTGTGCTGTAACTTAACCTGGGTGTACCTACAAACTTCAAACGTCGATTCATGAAAGCTGAGAAGATTTAATTTGAGCCCGAGATGATATTTATAAAGTTGTCAAATGTCTGAGTTGTGATGTCTCCCGCGCCTGGAAAGATGTTCAACCTTTTGCACACAACACCCTTGGTTCACAAATCCATTCCAAGGCGAGCTGACCTGATGTAAACAACCAAAGTACTTTTCCTTCAGAAAACGTCGTTATTGGTTCCTCTCCTGTATTCCATGAAAAACAAGTTGCCTTATTATTAGAAGCTCAATGTTTTAAGTCCCTCGACCGACTCCGAAGATGAGGAAAGCTCTGTAGAGTTGGAAAACAGATTAGATGAGTTGAACTCCGAAGTTACCATGTATATTGTTCAACTAAGAAATAGTATCCATAGAAGTGTGTGGTCGAGATATTTCTACCAGCGCCTACTGACAAACCCGCACCAAGACTCTAGTCACGCCTGATACCTTGCGAATATAGACCAAAGACACAGCCCAACCTTTCACATACGACCATACCTATCAGAGAACTCGGGATCCCGTCCGCTCTCCCATAGATAAGCTGGTAAGGGGCGGATTAGTAGTTGGGTCGGTGACGACCAGCGAATCCCCGCTGTTGTATGTTTT